>VZTE01000432.1:1508766-1617362 GCA_013397775.1 Eulacestoma nigropectus | reverse complement strand
TCTAATGCCGGCAGGACAAGCGAGTGAGGGACCCCACCCAAACCCTTTTATCCAGTTCAAATCTCGCGACCTCTCTGCCCCACACGAGAAAACCTCAGGTGAAAGAGGCTGGCCAGCTAGACCCCTCCCCCTGTGGCCAGGTCTTTTGTCTCTTTGGCAGCTTGTATGGGGAAAAAAATTCTTTGAGAGAAAAAGAAAACAAAAAGAGACCTCCTAAAACCCCAACACATATCAATGCTCAGCCTAGTAGGTTATAAACCCTTGGCTTCTGCTGTGTGCATCAGCCAACAGAAAATTGCTCTCTCCTCTTAGGTGGGTATGTCCCACTTAGTGTCTCTGCTCACAGCAGTAGGTGATGAACCAGATGTGACCACTGGGAGAGGTTCATCACGCTGCTGTCTGAAACTGTGGCAGCCTGAGGGCTATGGGGACTCCAGTTCTCCCATCTAGAGGCGAGCCCAGGACACCAGGTGCCAGTCACAGCTTTCTTCTTGCTCAGTGACAGGAGTTTGCTGCTGTCTTGATCTGAGGTACTTTCTGTAGCTGGCCTGAAGCAAGTCTGCCTTCTGCCACAAGTTCCAGTGCTGGCAATTCAGTCCCTATCATGAGTCCAGCTCACTGCATGTAGATAAGGCCATAAAGAGAGGCAGAAGAGCACAGACCTGGTTGTGATATTTCCTCCTGGCTTGTAACCAGCTGTGTCCATAGCCCTCCTGAGCCAGGCACTTGGAAGGACACAGCAGATATTTCTCGGAGGTTACAGCAGTGCAACTCTAGCCCTTCCTGAGCCTGCCCAGCCAGACCGGGGTCTGGCTGTAGGTCAGCATCAGAAAATTCACTGCCTGATACACATTGTGCCTCTTGTAATCCAGACCCTGAGCCAGCTTAGGCACTTTCACGTTAACACAACAGGAAATGATGCTCAAGGTATTGCAGAGATGAGAAATACTAAATCAGCAAGGAAGACCTGTCTATTTCTGCTGTTTCTCTCCTTAGACAGCAAACCCTTATCTGGTCTCTCCTCTCATGTCCCAAACCAGGCAGACAATCTCTTGGTTTCAGCATTGCAAACCCCAAACCCACCTCTCTTGCCCTGGGACATCTTGCACCCACCGTGTCTCAAACAGCCAGCCTGAACTAACAGGGTTTCCTTCAGTTTGCTCACAGCTCTTTAAAGAAAATAAAGGTGGACAAAATGTTTAAGATGCAGCCTTGAGAAAGAAGATTGCTTAGTTATCTGCTTTCAACAGAAATGCTATCGTTGGACTTTCAAACAAATCTTAAATTACTGCAAATAATGGTTTTCAACTCTGTAAACTCCAGCACTACACCATTGGATAGAGCATTGTGTGCCCCAGTAGTTGGTACCTGCCAGAAGACTCAGAGAAACCCTTGTACAGGTAACCACTAGACAACTTTCTTTTTGAAATTTTTCTTCTGTTCTCTCTTTTACAAGGAATTAAATGCTTGCTGTTGGCCCAGATCTGAGTAAAACTGAGACCAGCCTCTAAGGATGATCAACTGCAAGAAACCAAGTGGCATATGTGGTGTAGTCAGCCTCTCTCAGCTGAGCTAGAGTGAGTGCACATGGTTTTTGTCTTCTGATAATGTGAGCTAAAATATCCTTGCTTAAACCATTGCAGAAGGTTACAGTGCATCAGTGAAGACAGTCAGTAAAATTGTTTTATTTCCATTGCAATGGGATTCATTTCTACACAGGCAGCCTTTGTGCCTGGGCTTCAGGGCAGTCACTTTCAGCTGACAGTGGTAACTTCTGGATGCTGAAAATGCTGACAAAGAGCCTATTACCCTCTTTTGAAAGTTCCAGCCCTTCGTGTCAAAGGAAAGCTCTGGTTTTAAACAGTCTTTCCCACCACTTTTAAGGCAGTGTGTAAGGCAGTCACACTCACAGAGAGGAATGCTGGATGCCTTTCTTCTCAGCTTCAATCAGTACTGAGTTTGAAATGGCCGTAGGAGTTTTACAGAGCTGGGCTGCTGATGTTCATGTTCTCTTACCCTTGCCCAGCTGAGCAAGCTGCCTTTACTGTGATTTCCACATGGCATGCACAAGTTGAAGGAGTTGGATACTTCACTACAGTTTAAGCTTTAATTAATGCATTACGAGATACACCTTTCAGGAATTGGTCTAATTGAATTTTTTCCTTTAGGCATCTAATCTAAAGGAGTAACTCAGATCTTTATTCTAAAGTTGGAAAATTATCCTCACTTCTTGTGTCCTCAAACACCTGTGAAATTTTCTAATCTTGGTTTTTATGGCCAGGCAGCTGTATAGCATTGTACTGTTGTGTTTGTATGTGTTTAATGGTGCTTTGCTCACAGCCACCTCTTGCTTTCCACACATTCATTCATTTCTTGGATGAAAACCAACAGAACTGCTTTACATCAAATAAGGGAACCTCTAATTTTGTATATAGTATTACTCTCTATATATCAGCATTTACATACACATAACCATGCATAGTATATTTGCTATATGTGCTATACAATATTACAGTATAGCAATACTCTGTAGGATATTATATGTTTGTCTTTCTCAGGGCTGCAGAGGAACTTTCCTCCCTGTTGCCTGTAAGATTAGAGAAACTTGGTTCAAAAAGTCTTATGATGGAGGGAGGAATAGGGGTCACTTTTTATTCACTGCTCCAGCTTTCACTCATACACTGGAAAAATTAACTAATATTTCTGGATCCTTGGCCTACCATGACCCAGTGCCCAAATGAGGAGAATATTTTTTTTTCCTGCAGAAGTTGAAAACCCTGCGTTTCACCCCTAGTGCATGATTAAATGACTTAGTGTTTTTCTTTTACCAATTTATTTCTTTCCAACAGTTTATTTAGAGCAGTGCCTCTAGTCCAGGAGCCATCTGTGACTCTCATGAAAGACAAGTCAGCTCCCAAAGAATAAATAGAAAAGGGTTTATCCACTACAAATTTTTCAATCACATCCATTTCACGTAAAGATTTAAATTGTAACCTGGAATTTGATCAATGTTTCCATTAACTTACCCCTTCATCTTATATCAATAAAGCAATGATTTTAACTAGTGAAGATAATGGATTATGAGAAAATAAAGGACAACTAGAAGAAGAAAGTCATCTATATTAAAGTTGCACAGAGAATATAAATTTGCTCAGTTGTGAAAACATGGGGTATGAGTCATTGCAGAAAAAGTTAAATGTTTCCCAGAAAGATAAGAGGTCTAATAAGAGATGAGTTTTAATGGGTTACGTGACCTTGATTCCTCCCTCTTGTTGTTTCTTTGTCCTAAAACAAACCTGACAGTATGTCTTCGGATCATCAGGTTAATGAAAGATGTGTGTATTGTGAAGGTTAAATAAGACCTCTGGTAAAGAAGTTTCTACAGAAAAGCCTGAAGCAATTTGAATTTTTCTTATGCTTCTGATTCCTAATGCATCCACTAAAGAAGCAATTTGACAAACATAAAGCGCTCAGGGCTCTTTGTCCACAGTTGTCAATTGTTTTTTGTTCAGTAAAAGCCCAGTGGAAAGAAAAGGCTTAAAACAGTCATTTTGTTAACACAGAACTTAGAATTAATCACATGCATCTGTACCCAGCGGTGCTTTTAGCACTGCTCTTTGGAACTGTAAATCCCCCATATGAGGAATGTGCAACCTACATGTGGAAGCTCATCCAGCTGCCCCTACTGCTCCTGCTTTTAGAGTCACCAGGGGAACACAATGTGAAAAGGTTTTTAGAAACAAACAACCAGATTATGTGAAGTATTCTTACTTCTACTTTTTGTAATGAACTTCATGTTTCTCAATGCACACATTATTTTTTATGCATCTATTTTTAAGCTCTATTCAAAAATTTAAATAGAATTGTCAACCAACATGCAAGAGGAAAACCCTCAACCTATAGCTCTGTGGACATCATTTAAATCAGTGTATTTACAGAACAATTAGTAGGAAGGAAATAACTCAGCGTTTTGTTTCCTGATTTTTTTTTCTAAAATCTTTGATCCCTCATTTCATTCATGCAGAAAATAAGGATACATAAGAGCTGGTCTATCAAGTAAGACCAATGGTTCATTAAATGTACTTTCTCCTCTTCCAGTGGAAAATGCCAAATTCTGGCATGAAACTCTGTGACAGATAATTATGGATTTCATTATATGTTTTTTTTTGTTGTGGGTGTTTTGGGATTTGTTTGGTTGTTTGGTTGTTTTTTTGTGGAATAACCAACCCACACGGAAATACCAACCTACTTGCATACTTCAGTGGCATCTATGGAAATGTTTGGAGACTTCCCAGGAGCCCAAGGCAAAATGGAAACTGTAGAGTGTGTAGAAATTAAAGACAACTGCAGGAAATGAACAGGCCTTGGACATCCTGAAAGGAATTGCATTCTGGACTTACACTACTAACTTAGTTCCACATTTAAAAAATTGAACATTACATGTAGAAACAATGATTTCCACACTATGACAGTAGTACTAAAAATTCATTATATGTGTAGGACCTGATGATTTTTGATAGTTTAAAATTATATGGTTTTGCTGTTCTTTAATGCAAATACCTCTCAGCAACTAATAAACTAAATGTGACTATCTGTCTCTGCTGACTCACACAGATCCAGGTTGGGCTCTGGATGTGGCACCTGGATCCCCATTTAGATTGGCTTCTAAAAACTTTTCAAGAGAGAATTGGCTGCATTTTTAATCTGAGTCAAACCTTACCTCAGCAGTACATGTGAGATCCTGGGGAATGAACTGCCTTGGGAGGAGTCTGTAATGCTTCTCAGAGATTCTGGGTACAGAGATTTTCTTTGGAAAGAAATCATCCAACAAAAAATCTAGTCCTCGGAGAGTAAAGCCCATTATTATATATGAATAGGTGTTAAACTGGCACTAGTTCAACTTATTTTTTTCAAAAACAGACCAGCAGGATTTAAAGAGGTGTTAGTTATTAAAAATCTCTGCTAGGAAAGAGAGGAAGTTATCTTCTGATCATTACAGTTATTGCTCTTTTACATAGAATTTAACATGTAAAAAGTGACTGGACTTTTAAGAAAAAATACACTGGCAAGTCCAGCTGTCAATGTAATTTACAAAAACCCCTTAAACTATTAAATGTATATTCTTAAGAATAAAGTTTGACCTTGCTGCTTCTTGGATTACTAATAATTCATTTTCTTGTTTTCCAGAGGAAATGGATTTTGCAAGAGCAAATAGCTGAAACTTGCTTTCAGACCTTCTAGCTCTAGTATGGTAAGGGAAATATGAGCTGATATCAAGTTGCTTGAACAGATGGTAAAACCATTATATTTTTAAAATGCTGGTAGAAATCAAGGAGTGGAATTATAAGAGTCTATTTTGCAAAAGGAAAGGAGAGAAAAAAACCTGGTTTGATTTCTAGAGTTTCTCCTTGCAGAAATTTATTTAAGATATTTTGCTAGCAAGAACTGTTGAGAAGATTGGGATTGTCTCCCAACATCAGATCATCCCTATAGGCTTAGTATATCTACCTAAAAAGCATGCACCAGGATTTATTCTCACTGAAATGTGTCCTAATTTTTAGGGTTTTTTTCCCATGCTATCTTTTTCTCTCTTTATTTTTGGTTTCATGATTCTGATCATATTATACATTCTCCTGGTAGCTCCTCACAGTTGCATGTCCTCTGTCTGTTTAATGAGCATTCTCATTCTCTGTCCTTCCACCACTGATGATAGTGGGCTCCACAGCATCCCCCTTCATTATCACTACAGAGTACACATTTCCAGCCTGTTTTACACTTCAGCCCTTTGTAGTTCCATTTAGAAATATATTTGCAAGGCCTGCTTGTGAGAATGCCCCACAAAGCAATGTCAAAAGCTTTATTACAGACACCACCCAGCTATCTTCTGCTTGACTTCCATTCACAGAGCTGCAGGAGGAAGTTTGAAAGGTCTGACATTATTTGTTCTTGCCAAGCCCCTGCTGGGTGCTGCTCAGCTCTGCCTTCAGCTCCCATCATTCTCCCTTCTGCTCTGACTCCTGTGCAGTTGCTCTCACTTCTGCAGCTTTGCTTCTGGCGCACTGAGGTCTTTCCCACTGACAACACTTTTTGTTGTCTGTAGAATGAAGTTATCGCTCCCTCGGTTTGTCATCTGCACATTTTGACTTGCATTTCCTTTCTCCCCTGATTTTTCCAAATATTCTAATGTTTTTCTATCACTTGAAAAAACTCATGCATTCATTCTTTGGCTATGATTATATTCCACCTCTCCAACTACTCCTTCAATTTTTCTGTCACTGTTGTCTATGTTTTCTCCTCTGCTTCTAATCCCTCAGACCACCCTCTGACTTCTTTTCTTTCTCCTCTTCCAAGAACCCCCACAGCTATTTCTATCATCCTTAAAATCTATCCTTTATGTGCCATTCTTGCTAATTCAAAACAACAAACAAAAAAGCTCTTTCACCTCATCTGCATCACATTACCCTCCACCACTGAAAACTAATAACCTTTTAAATATCTTTGTCACTTCTGAAAATGAAGAGGGAAGATTAATCACTTTTACTGATTTAATTGAGGACCCATGAGCAATATGGTAATCCAAGATTAGATTATTGGGGTCATTTTTTAAAGCATGCATAACCATATTTCTATTTGCTAGTATGACAGATCACAGCAATATAGTCATAACTTTACAAATTGCCAATAATCCCAGGGCTTCTGCCTTCTAAATAAGGCCATTCTGAGTTTCCAGCTTTTATAAAGTAGTTATGTCTTGTACCTCATTTGCAATGAAAATGGATGAATTCAGTCTAAGGAAATAGACTTTTTCAAAGGAAATCAGATGGAGGGAAAGTATCTTTTCAATCTGAGAATTCACACAAAACAAGCAGCTGATCTTGCCTACACACACTGGGAATTTCTGTTAAAAAGGAAAGGTCTAATTACACTTTGTACTTTGAAACCAAATAATTCAGTTTTGTTGTAAAGTGACATAATTTTTCTGAAGCTGCTGACATGGGGCACAATGTGCATCACTTGCCATCCTCTCACCTCCAATCCAAAATTAGTAAAATATAATGGAATTTTTGTTTAATTTTTAACGCCAGAACCTCAGGATTTTCTTTTGCAGCATTGTGTCAGGGAAAGAGTTTAGAGAAACATAAGCCCAGGCAAACTAATTAAAATTGAAGGGCTTATTTAATCCCCTACACTGTGGTAATAAACTCAGAGCAACGGTATTTATTCTTCAAAAGTATCATTTGAAGAATTTGCAAATGGTATTTTTAAAATCTGACAGATGACCTAAAGAGGTAAATCCAGTTAAATAAATCATATTCTTTTTAAATAAATGTCATTCTCCCTATTCACAGCAATATCCTCCATTCATATATCAGAATTTCTTCCAACAGGCCAAAAAGCTCACAGTTAATGCTGACTGCATCAGTGACGCAACTCATTGCCAGGGATGCAGGAGAGAGCTATATGCTCCAAAAAAAAGGTTTCTCACAGGTAGGACATACTGCTGGACTCTTCAGATTTTCCAGATGGGAAACAGGTGGGACCTGCCTGGCCCCAGTCTTTGGACAGGGAAAACCTGTGAATGTCATCTGAGAAACACTCGGGTAGCAAAACCTACCAGCATATTCACGAAGGATAAAAAAGGGTCTAGGTAATTTTACCCAGGACAAATTTCTAAATCTTATCTAACTCTATATTAATAACTCTGATAACTATTTAAAATGCATTTTTTTCATCCCATTGAGGTGTGACTTATCACTTGGTAGTCCAGACTGATTCTTTCTGCATTCAACTCTTTTCAGTCTCATCATCTTTTATTTGAAACAGATTTCTTAAACAGCTTTTACGCTGTAATTACGAATTTAGAAGTTTCTGATTCTGTACAAGGACTTTAAGTGGTCCCTTCAAGTGGCTTCATACTTGGCAAGCAGTGCTTTATTCCTGACAATGTTTCTAATGTTCATAGATTTATTAAGGTTGGAAAAGGTCTCCAAGATCATCAAGTCCAACTGTTAACCCAGCACCACCATGTTCACTAAACCATATCCACAAGTACCACACCCACACACCTTTTGAACATTTCCAGGGATGATGATTCCACCACTTCCCTGGGCAGCCTTGATCTTGTTTGTGGTTTTATTGTTTGTCCCTTTTTAATTTGTCTTACTGCCATGGACTCAGAAATGTTACCCTATGACCCTACCCCCTTTCTAGTAACTGGCAGCATGAAGTTAAACCTCCCGGTGCTTGGGTCTTCTCCTTGCTCCTGGGTTCTTCTCCCTACGTTTGGGCTCTTCACCAAACACAGACTTCCATTCTGTTTTGATTCTTGTGTCTCAATTTCAAGCAGCCTGAATGGCAGAGTCAGCCTATTCCTGCAACCAGGCTGCTTCTGAGCTGACTGAAAAGCAATCAGGAGCACATTGTCTGAAAAAGTCCAAGCTTTAAATGTCTTCTTGGTTCTTTACAGTCAGATCATCAAACAGCTGCGCAGCATTAACACAAGTACATTGCGAAAGTTTATATTCTGATGAAAAGAAAAATTCCGTTTCTTCCCTGTCTGCCAGATTTATCAGTGATGATTGACAAAGTGAAGGGGAAAATAGAGAAAGAAAAGGACAAAGAGAGAATCTGCTTCTCTCTGTGTTTACAACTGGATCAGTTATCCCAAGGCAAGGCTCACTCCACCTGCATGGGAGGGACTTACTCTGACAATGTACCCACTGCCTTGGCACAGGGTACTTCAAGGAAGGACCTGCTCTACTTTCAAGCCCTGTGCGCAATTTAAATTCCAGTATCATATATAAGCCTCTCAGGCAGATCTACAAAAAAGAACAGTGCACTTGCTGAAATGAAAAGCATTTATATATCTGTTCAGATGCTACATTCCCAAAGAGGCAACATGTTCCTTAAGTTTCCCAATTCCAAATGAGGAAACTTTTGGAATGAAATCTTCTAGTTTCCAAAAGCTCCATAGCCTGAAAGTCCACATGTGCTTTGGTCATGCCCAGAACAATACGTCTCAATAGTTCTGAGCAATTAGGCATTTAGGTAATTCCAAAATTTTGGAAATATCCAGAAACCCCTCTGAGGCTGGATTTAGAAGCCCTGCTCTGAAAACCCTGACCTGGCTGGATTTGTGCAGTGCTTGACTGTAGAGATAGGATGGCCACACTGCCGGATGGGAGGTGAAAGAGGAATTATCTGCCGGGACATCTCTACCCAGCTTTTCTAATTGATAGTTCTAATTCACCAGGTTGAAAGATAGACTGGTTTTGTGACCTGGATTGTGGGAGGAGTGCTTGGATGAATGGAGAAAACAAACATGCATCATGCGTATGATTAAGAAAAGGGAAAAGTGAGAAGAGGACAATTATTTCGCAACCTCGAGGTTCATCTGGGCCCAAGGGCATCTGCTCTTCACTCCCTGCTCCTAAGAATATATACACAATCTATTGCAAGATCTTATGTTCTGGCTTGTAAAAAAATGAGTTTTTAAACCCAAGAAGTATTGGACTACACAGTGAACGTGCACTTAAAATTGCTGCATTTGGGATGTGATCATTTTTAAAGAATATAACATCTGTTTGAAAGCTGAACAAAAATTGAGCTCATGCATTTTTGGGAACTTATTAAATAACATAAGACAGATTGTCCTTCTTTCTTATAAAACTTACTTTTTTTTTTTTTTTTGCTTTAAAAGGAAAACTACAAGCACTATACGAAATGAAGTCAAGGGCTGCTAACACTTCCACTCTTCAAATAGTTTTTGCTAGTAATTATTTGCTGGATCAAGCTGGTAATAGTGCTGGTGTGTGTCCACTGAAATAATAATAATAATAATAATAACAACAACAATAACAATAACAATAATAATAATATTTAAATAATATATGTCACTGTCCCCTGTCTCTGCAGGCTTCTATTGCTTTAGCATTGATAGACTTGGCACACACAGCTGACTACAACAGGATTTCAGCCTCCTCTCTACAGTATGTTTTAAAACTTGAAGGTGTTTCAAGTTCACATCTGTACATCAATTGGGTTCTGCAGGTCTGAGCTTAAGAAGGGGAAAGAGTGAGAGTTTCTTCATGGTTACTGCACCTGGTATGTACGAATGAAAGGATCTTTCTCTTTACCTTAGATACTTTAGGCTTACAGGGGTTCCATTGTAAATAACGTGCAATAAGTAGGTCACAGTCCATAATAAACGTAGTAATTCGGATGTGTAAATCAGACACAGTGTGTGTCCACATTTCCTTCCAGATAGGGAGAAAGAGACACCTTTGAAGCCTCCTTTGAAAAGCGACATCCCAGTCACCTCATTCAAATGAGGTATTTATGTCTAATTGCATACACAGCAATACATTTATATGGGCTTACATATAAAACTATAAAAAAACCTTTCAGTCGGAGTGAGAAATTAGTTTCTCCTGATAAGCATGTGATGATTCGTTTGGTATATTATTTGGATTATATAGTAGTATTAAATATTTAGTGTAACATAATGATCTGAGGACAAAAGTGGATGAGGCTCCTATTTACATGGTACTCTTGATACCTGTAGAACTCTGTGCTGAAAAATCTCAAAAAAACCAAACCAGTTCTAGAAGAACAGTATCTCAGGTGTGATCCAGAGGAGTCTCAGGCTAATGATACAAAGAGTGGATACAAACTTCAAGTGTTTTCTCAAGGCAGACTGCACTGCCTGCCAGGACTCTCTTCTTGCTGCCCTCCAGAGACAACAGGCACATAAGCAAGTTAGGCACATTGGGTCTCCTTCTGGAGGACTGAGAGTCCTCTTCCTCTCACCATTGACAAGATAAAGAATTTACACATTCCCTTATGCCCACCAGAAAGCTAAGAGCAGGCGAAAATTAGTTACTCAAGTTTGTGGGTGGGTCTCTCAGTAAATGGAGGTAGTGGCAGCAGAGAGATGCATTTTGTTGCAAAATGAGGAAACAGAATAACTGTGGTTTTATGCTAGCAAGATCTTCCTTCAGTGACTCCAAGCCTATTTATCTGACTTATTAATGCTTTCTTTCTTTTTTATCTTTCTTTTATAAACATACTTCTTTAGTATTTATACCCAGAATATTTTCGTACGTTCATCTGTCTGCCTGTAGATGCTTTTCTCCTAGGTCAGTAGCACCAAGATACCAGTATTTCACTGTTTTTGAAGTTTCTTCCTTATTAGTCACAGGGGCCTCTAACATTGATGTGCCCAGCAGTGAGGAGGTAGAATGGGGATTGCAAGATAAAAACCTGCTGAGGGCTTCTTAGCTCTGCTGGGACCCACAGCTTCAGTGCTAGAGAGAAATCTGGGCAGCGGGAGCCATTTGAAGAGGAGCAATGAGATGCCTTTGAGTTTTGTGATCAATGGCATTAGTGGCTTGAACAGCCTTTGAGGGCCCAGGTCAAGCAGTGAGGGAAGGGATAGGTAAAGCAGCCAAGTGAAGGAGAGCAAAAGAAAAAACTGATACAGCCAGGTCCACATAATAAAGCTTCTGGTAATCTCCACCCTTGAACATGCTTCAAAGCTGGAGAAATTCATCACACTCATGCAGTAGCACAACAATTCTTCATGTTGTATAATAAATGCTGTCAGCTGCATAAAGTGATCACATTTGCAACCCTCAGGGAGAACTGGACTATTTTCTCATCACAAAACACAGATATTTATTGGACAAAAACAAATTATGGGACTTGAATGTATTTATTTTAATTTGTTAAGTGTTACTTTGTGGGCTTGAAGGGATTTCCGATATAAAAATATTAATCAGTGGGAAAACCTTTTTTTTTCTGAGAAGTACTTTACACTGCTAAAACTTGTGCTAACAACATGTGCAAGCAAATGCAAGAGCAACTTTTCCTTTTCTGTCAAATGCAAGTTTTTTATGCCCTTTTCCTTTGCCAACATGATTGGCAAGAGCTAGCCAAAAGATTGAGTTTTTCCAACTTCTTTGGTTTAACGAATTTCTAGTGGTATGTTCTCATTGTGGACCAGAGGTATTGCAGTTTGCGTTTGACAAGTATTAGGTTATGTTTTAAGTCTGGGGCAAAACCTTAGGAACACCCAAGTGCTTGGGAATGGCAGTAGAGTCAGACATGCAAGAGAAATGCCCAGCATTGTTCAGGTTGTGCAAAGCAACAAAAGTTTGTTTTACTGTGAGCCTACCAATAATCCGTATGTCTGAAATGGTCAAACCTTCAACCCAGATGCAGAAGAAAGCCAACAAAACCCCCTCCTCTGAAGCACATGTTGTCTCCCTCCATTATTTAAGTCCTTTCTAGCCAAAGGAACTAAGCTACTCACAGTATAAAATTTTAGGCTTTGCCTTGTTTGCTTTGTCATAACTGTTTAATGGCAGCTTGCCATTATCCAAGTTCTGAAGAATCCTGAAGCACTCCACAAATCATAATGCAAATTATTAACTGGGGTTACTCTGTTAAGCATCCAGGGGCATCTGTCCCTAAGGCTCTTCACTGTTCCTTTTTACCCATTAAATCTATTTTGACCTCAAAGTTGGGGTTTTTGAAATTATTGTCTTCTGAGTCTTAGTATGAAAATACCCTAGGCAGTAAAATTCAGACTGACAAAAATTCAGTCTTTAAACATTACATTAATATGTACCACTGTAATACCTCATCTTGAAACACTCAATTGGAATTAAAAGTACTTATCTGCTAATATAAAATAGTCCTCCCAATATATCTGTAGATATATTTCCCAGGAGAGAGATAAGGGAGTAGAAATGTCAAAAAAATATGTTTTTAAACTTGTGGGTTTGTTTTGTTTCATTCACTGCAGACATTTATTGGAATCTGAATCATTACAAGTACATTATTCAGAATTTAAAAATAATATTAAAAATTTTTTGTGGTAGAACTGATTCTGGACCTAGGGTATTGGAAGCCCAAACTTAAGTAACCAGAAGCTAAATATGCACTGTGCAATAGAAAAGTACTCAGAGGAAACTCAAAAAAAGTTTTGAATTAGGAACCTGTGAGAGAGAAGAGAGAGAGAAATATTTTCATCTGCAGGCCCCAGCTTAGCTTTTCCTACCAGCTGATTTAGCTTATGGTTGCTTTAAATCCCTTTTTTTTGCCTCACTTAATACTTACTTTCGGCACAGCAATTTAGGTGTCCATCAAAGCATTGTGAATCCTTGGTGCCAGGCAGCTAACATTTAGGAGTTGCAGCACTGAATATTTCATTGGATTTTTGATTCTTTTCCCAAGAGAAATCATAGTTACAGGATGCTGTGACCAGGAGCCCCATAATTAGTCCTCCTGCAGTCATCAGCTTCTTTTATACAAATATGACCTAACCAGACTGTGCTCCTGAGCCTTTATCATCCACTTTGATTCCACGACCCTACTGTTCTCTCTGTGATGCACCCTAGACCCCACAACTTGCCTTGGCTGTGTGCCAGACCAAGAAAAATTGTGGCTACCACATTTTACACAGCTCCATGACCTCTCGGAGAGTAATAGCAAATTGCCAGTGCAGCTGTCAGCTGGGAGGTTTGTGTCTGGCTGAAAGCAAATGTCAATAATAATCAGCATCTGTTGTGGGTCCCACACTGCTGGGCACATCTTCAAGTGTGCAGCATAGCTCCAAGTGAAGCCACTTATTTAGCTGCCTAAATATGGATCAGGAACGCACATTTATTTGTTGTTGCTGATCATATGCATGAGCAGGGATGTATCTCCATGCCCACTCCAACCACCTCGGACTAGGGGTGACCAAAACATGGATAAGAGGAAAAGTTTCTATTAAAATGATTGAGTTTTAATGCACAGTGAATTCCTATCCTGCATGATAGTGAGTTATATTTGAACCTTGTCCTGTTTCATAGAGCAAATGAAGTCTCCAGGAAGACTTTAAGGTACAAAATCTGCTACTTGTCATTCAATTTACCTTTGAAATCTCATAACATTCACACAGTTTCAGACTAGAAGAAACTGTGATATCAGGTAGTCAGACTTCTTGTATAGTGCCTTTTGCTAAAGACTTGACCTATTGAGGACACTCTGAAATGACCACAGTGGCAGAAAACCAACTAGGTGAGATCACCTTAAATGATCTTGCAGACAGTTTATATCCCACAGACAGGACAGGGGGAAAAGCCAAAGTCACCTCCAGATTGAGAACTTGCACTCAAGATCATTCTGGAAGTAACCAACTTGTGTCTCCCAGGGAGTCTGCCACCATGCAGGTACAGCCCAGGTGACACCCCCTGCCCTCCAGCAATAACTCACAGTCCCATAAAATATTTTATATCAATCCCTGGGTCATCACATTTTGAAAAATATACCAAGAATAGAACTCAAGTTATGGTGATCCACTATTAGATCCTGGAGAAATTCCCTCAGTGCTTGTGAGCTGCCATTTGTCCATGGAAGTCCAGATAAGCACAGTACTAATCTCTTTAATCTCCATATCTGGTGTCAAGGATGACAACATTACACCTGGACATAAATAATAGTATTTTTTATACTCGTACTGGTTGCAGTGCTTTAACAGGACCCTGTGCTTGTTTACTGTTCATTCCCAGGATTTATGGTTATGTAATAAGTTTTTTAGACAAGGATTCCTGTGATATTTATAGTCAGGGTTTTTTTCTCTTTTTACTTCCCCTTTTAGGCCAGAGTTTCAGAACTCCTCTAGTATTCAATCTCAGGGTAGACTTTCTCCCCTTCTCTTTCTCCTTTAGACAAGAACACTTTCCCCTGCTCCTTTCCTCCTGCCAGTTGAACAGCTGCTGGTGAGAAGATATGTCCTTAGCAAAAGAGAGGCTCTGAAGACATGCTCAGGGCAGATACACTTGGCTCATGACAGGTATCGTCGAAGTTCATGGAAAACTAAGCATCTCATTCCTCCAGCCTCCTTTGAAAAACTGGTCTTCAACTCTTCTAAACATCAAACTGTCCTGAGTTCCCTCTTTCTGCTGCCTTAGACTTACGATACAGTCTCAGATTCAGACTCCAGACTAAAGGCCAGCCTATGTGAAGACTATGGAGGGTAAAGAAAACGACAAGACATTTCATACTTAGGCGTGGCCTATAGTTTTCAAGATAGTTTAAGAATCAATGTCCTGCCAATCTTATTTATCCTTAGACCTAAAACTCCCTCCCATTTCAGTTTTTAAAATAACCTTATTACAGTGCAGTTTTCGAATGACACATTTGACTGTTCAGCAAAAATAAACATCTTCAGATTCATTTTCTGTCTGAGTCTTCAAAATGAGTGTTATAGATTCTAAAGGAAAGGAAATGTGTCAGTGACTGCATCTGTGTGCACATACCACCCTCTTTAATACCAAAAGAATTTGTTATGATTTCTGTTATTCCTAAGACTACAAAAGTTTAAACAATAAGACAGCTAGAATAAAGTGTTACCAAATCCTAATCTCTAAGAGTGATGTGAAATATTTTCCAGCAAATAAAAGCAGAAAGAACTAATGATCCAGAGCTTTTAGCCTATTTATGTGAAAGACTAAAATAAACCTAGATTCTAAGTCTTGATCAATAATAGAAATGTGTGGTCTAGAAAACAGCCTAAAAAGTGTATACATTGGTCTCCAGCTAAAAAATGTGGACGTTTTTTTAGTTAAATATTTCGGTGGGGGAAATTCACTCTGCAGTTTAGGGGGTTCTGTATTAACTTCAAAGGAAATGAAGCTATTTCTGGTAGTTATTACAAGAAGTCATTCATAGACCTAGACCTCTTTGGAAAGAATGCTAACAATTTCAAATGTCATAGGCCAGTATTGACATGAGCTTTGAAAAAGGATCACATTCAGTGCAGAGAGTCAAGAGATTCCTCTTGAAATCAAGGTCATGAGTAATTCTCTTTATACAATGTAATTGCGGGAGGATAAGCAAACTCACCTTTTCATCAGAAAGAGGAGGAGGAGGATTTGGTTCACGCTGAAGGTTTTTTGCCTTCTTTGAGAATGCTATTTTATCTGTGCAGGATATAGGAACACAGAAAAGATGATGCTTAAACCTTGGTGGCTTGTGACAGAGAACAAAAACACAGATTTCTCATCTTTTCACTTTATATTGCAGGTAAAAGAGCCACTCTTGCAGTTTTTCCTAGAATAGGGGCTTATCCTTCCTAATGTCCTTATTCGTTAATTTAGAAGTGATAAGGAAAGGGGGGGGACAGTGAGGCCACCACGTTCATTGGGGAGTTGCTGGTGACCTCACCCCAGAGCATCTCCTGTAGAAGGGACTGTGCTGCTTTATGCAGAGGAGGATGTCAACACTTTCAGGCTTTGCAGCCCTTAGGACACCTTTGCCTGAATATTATGGGTGACTTCGACAAGCTCTGAGCCAAAGTGCTCCTGAGCAGCACCAGTGTCACACTGAGTCTCTTAATGTCAGAAAAAAAATCCCTAATCCTATGATTGATTACTTTTTTCCTAGTCCAAATTTAGGACTTAGCTGAGATCTAGCTGGGGACATCCCATACCTTTCTGGAGCCAAGGGAGCCCATGGTCATCAAGTGTCTCAGATGTCTCTACACACCTATATGTGGGCAACTGAACTGAACACCAATCATTACTGGTTTAGATACAATAGAAAATGAGATTTTTTTTTTTTTAATGTCGATTCAACATACATTTATTCTAAGTGGTGCACTGACAGTCTGGGAGGCTTTTCCTGGTGTCAGCTGAAAATCTCTGTGAAACTAGTCCCTTTTCTTGTCCCCTGCAGTCACTTGTCCATCTTTACTGCCTCACCAGATTTTGTACTTTTTGTCCTTTGTTCTTGGCTCAGGAGATGAAGATTAGTTTAGAAACAAATGAAAGAGGATTAAAATACAGATGCTAAATAAAGTAACACATGTTAATGGGCATCCTACAATTTCTCCCACTTTAGCCAAAATTGTCTCTAATGGTGAATAAAGGGAAGAGGATGGGAAGCAGATGTTTTCTACTGTCTTGATTGTAAACTGGCCTGACACTTCCCCCAGAGTTTATCAAGAAGGTTTGATTGAGTCAATCCCAAACCCAGAGCTGAAGCACCGACATTTCAGCCAAAGTGATCAACTTCTTGGACCTCATGGGGAAGCGAGGGAGAACCAAACCAATCAAAGAAAATATTTTGCCTTTACAAAGATACATTTCTTTTGCGACAGGCAAATACTTAAAATAGTAAAGGAATCCTGATGCATAGCTACACCTTATATTGATATCCCTAGGAGTTAGCTATAGACCTCTGTGAGTCATCTTTAAACTTCAAGCAGAGGTTAAAAGTAAATTAAAAATTTTGTTTACTCTAGAACATGTTCCCTTGTAAGATAAAAGAGTACCATTTGGGAGGAGTTGCCACCTGAGTTCAAATACAGCAGAAGACAGGAATAACCAATGCCACAAGTCAGCTGGGGGACGTGTGCTGAGCTAAATGAAAGAAGAAAAGAAGCAAAAACTCAAAGTAACAAATCTCAGTTAAATTTGAACTGAATTTTAGATTCAAAACTGTATTTTAGTTATTAGAATTTGGTTTACTAAGGATGCAGAACTTTTATGAGATAAAAGTGTTAGATCTGAAATACAAATCAAAGCATAAAATAGAAGAAAATTATTTTAATGCCATTATTTTAATGCACAGCAGTGAAGACATACAGAAACAGTACTTTAGCTTGTCAGAAAAACAAATTGGAGTAACAGTCATAGTTCTCATACAGAGAACATAAATAAATAAAAGAAAACTAAGAACCATATGTCCTCATTTTGGAGGATGAAGAAAAGTAAAACAGCCAAGAAAAGGATAATAGAGAAAACAGCATGGAGATAAAAATATTAAAGAAATGGGATATAAGTGCTACTGCCAGAATGTTGCATAATGACTGCTTTTATGAACAAACAGAACTAGAAATGTTGCCTTCTTGCTTTCCAAGAAACCTCCAGCAGGTCCAGAATGTGACATGATTAAGCAGGAGGATAGTTTTCTCCCTCTGAAGCAGTGAGGATGGGGCACTTCATGTTCTCTTGGAGAAGTACACATGCTCTTCTGGTAGCTTTTAAACACGCCTCACGTTCTGTCCGCTTTCTGTCAGCTCTGGGGAACTGAGCAACACGCTTTAATGATGATGGAACTTGAGAGTTCATCAACCTCAGATTTCTAGAGTGATAAATAATATATCAAATAGAGTCTGGAATTATATTTATTTTTCCCAGCAAACCTGCAAAATTTCAGTCACAATTATTTTCCTGGATTGTTCTGATGTCTTTTTCTTGCTGAGATAAGAGTGAAACACAAACTCCATGCTGGAAAGAGGGGTTGTTCTACTAAATAAATCCTGAGCGGTGCAGATGAGTTTTCCATGCCTTGAGATACAGCCACTGAGGGAGCCATGATAAAATCTAAAGAAGATCAGGGGCTGCTAAAAGAAGCTTTGACAGAGGGAGAAGAGATTATCACTGCTGGAGCAGGGGGAAGCATATGTACTCCCTTGTTCTGCCCCAATTGCCCTCCTTGTGATGGAACTGTTGGCTGGAAAACACAGCTCCCTGGGAAGTGTGAAGATTGCAGCCAGTAATTATGGGCTGTTCCTGGACAGGGATTTCATGTGGCACGTCGTAGTAGCCCTGCCACTCAAAAGAGTGTTCTGTTGAATTCACATCCCCCTGTGGCCCAGCTGTGTGATCTCCCACTCACACATCCATCTGCATGTCTGGACCATGGCTGTCCCATCCACCAGTCTGTGCTGAGGCCAATACACCTTTAAATAGAGGCTGCAATGATGGAAAAACATTCCTGTGATGGATTTAAATCTGAAGGAGGGAGAGGAGTCCTGTGATGGTGAAGAGGTGGTTAAAGGAGGACAGATAAGCCAGAAGAGAAAATACGTATATAATACACCTGAGGATGGTATTTTTCCCTCTCTGGGAAGGAGAAAGCTTTCTTATTTTTAAGAATTGCCATTTGTGTGAATGACTTACTATCCCACAGTAGTTTTCCAGTAAGTGATAACAGGACAGGTCACTGAGGTTATGACTACATTAGTAAACTAACCAGCAGACAGCAGTGATAAATAACACAGACCAGTGCTGGCTCTGAAGCTGTATGGGACATGTACAGCTGTCCCCTACCACCCAGAGTGGGCAGCTGCATCCAGCCCCCTTAGCAGCAAGATGCCCCCATCTGCACCATGTCCTGCATCTCATGGCAGAAGCCACTGGGAGCAAGAGGTGGTCATGCCAGGCCCATCTTTACACTTAATAATAGAAGAGCTTCATGGAATCATAAAGGTTGGAAAAGACCTCTACCCCCAGCCTATAGTGCTGCAGGACCCAGCACTTTGCCTCACTGAATCTCATACCTTTGGCCCCAGCCCAAATCCCACTGCACAGCAGATCCCACTTCACACCCTCCAGCAGATCAACACTCCCATCCAATTTGGTGTCATCTGTGAACTGACTGAGGGTCCCTTGTTCCCCTCATCCAGATCATCAATAAAGATATTAAACAGTTCTGGCCCCAGTACTGAGCCTTGCTGAGCATGCTTGTGACTGGCCACCAGCTGGATGTAACTCCACTCCCCACCACTCTCTGGGCCCGGCCATTCAGCCAGTCTTTTACCGAGTGAGGAACACACCTGTCCAAGCCATGGGCTGCCAGCTCCTCCCGGAGAATGGGAAGCAGTGTCAAAGGCTTTACTGAAGTCCAGGCAGACATACCCACAGCCTCTCCCTCATCCACTAGGCTGGTCATTCAGTTGTCCTCCCCATTGGTTGTGACTAATGTGGTGCTGGGATCCTGTCTCCTGGTCCTTCTTCATTTACTTGTAGAGAAGAGCTAACAAGGCTAGTGAGTGACAATGACATTCTTACTGTGGTTTTGGATCTCCTAGGCAAGGTGTAGTACAGTTCATGTGGCAGGAAAGGCCAGGGAATGGTACCTGATACCAGTATGGACCATTATGGGCCAGTATCCACCAAGAGCAGTCAAGGCCTAATAACATTGTAATACAGACATAATAAGTGTGCAAGTTTGTATTTACCTAGGCTTGGAAGACTGATGGCCCAGGGATTACTGCTGGCAGGACTTACGGTACTCCACAAACTTTGAAGAAGACTCATGAACATTTTTCATAGCTCAAAGGAAACACTTCAGATAGCATTCCTGCTGCACAGGGAAAGTAAATATTTAAAGCTTATTCTGAGGGATGGGAAGGAAAAATGTGCAAATTCTACATCTTCTACAAAACAGTAATTTAAATTCACAAAGATAAGAGTTTCTTGTCAAGACACTAAATAAAAAGATACTATTTCACAGAAAATAGGTCAAACTGCATCAAGAATAGTCTATGATGATTTATTTTACAAGCTCCAGTGAATTGCAGCAACTTAATCTAAGATCACATCTACTATTAGGGTTTTAGGAGGATGCTTTGTTCAAATTTCCCATTATTTGATTCACTTCATAGGGAAGTCTCAGAGTGCATAAAGAGTTTTCTCTGGGTAAAATCAGAAGGTAACTGCAAACACATTCCTTGTGGGCTCCAAAGGCATAGGGTAGCTCAGTCCAGGTGGCCTGGCCACAACTAAACCAAAGCAAATCCCACAGAAGTGTGTATGGTATGGGCACCAACACCAAATGCTTTACCTGTCTGCTCCCAGTATCTGCCCTACTTGCTGGTGTAAACATAATCTACAATGCTTTCTGTCTACAGCCCAGATATCAACATCTTTTTAACATTTTAAAAAATAGTAGATCAAAGAGGCAAAGCAGAATTTTAATACGCTATTTTGGAAAGAAGCAAGCCACAAGCATTGTACTATAACACATCTAAAGAAAATTTGAACCTTTGACTCCTTCTGAAGCAATATATTTGGCATTACTTCTAACCATCAAATTGCCAGCAACTTAGCCTTACCATTCCAATTGACTGAGCCAGTTTTGACTTAGCCAGATACGCTGGTTGCATGCATACACTGTTATCTATGTCCAGTGCTGCCATATCTGTGAGGTATATGTGGATTAGCCTCACAATGCAGTATTTGATTTCCGCAGAAATACATGTTCTGGAGTCTGTGAAGCTGTGCAAAACCAATGGTATTCACCATTTTAATATCTTCCTTACTCTAACATTTCCACTGAATAATAGTAAAAAATGCTTAAAACCCATGAAATGGGTTGTAAGGGAATCATTAGCGATCATCAGTATAATTTAGGAGTATCTGAAATGAAAAATCTTGGTGTTTACATTTTTAGGGCATTTGAAAGTCCCCAGAGAAGACCAGAGCAGGCACCCCATAAGCAACCTTCATTTAATGCCTGCAGATATTGGTAGCAGATTCTTTGGGTCAATAGAAGAAATATTTTCTTTAAAAAGCAATTTTCATGTGCATAAGTAAGGCCAATCACAGCATTTAAATATTCTCATGTGACTTTCTAAATACAGGCAAGTGCATCACTGGGTTTTGTTTCCATACAAACAGGATGCTGCCTGTGCATGGTACAAATGATTCTGCTAGTCAAACACTTAAATGCTCACAGAATGCACCTATCTGAGAAGAGAGGTGTTATGCACTCTCCACGGGCTTTATAAAATGAGATCTGAATATGGAGTCTCTTACGCTGCCTCATGCCATGTAGAAGCATCTACTCTTTTATAAGAGCCAATAACACTTGAGATAATGATGACATAAAGTTATTAACACTATATTCATGTACAGTATTATTCTTCCATTTTTATTGCTAAGCTTAAAAGAAAGTAAAAGTTATTAAATGATTTAGAGCCTAAATTCTTCACTCCCCTTGCAGATCACCTACTTCTATGAGTATTTCCCCATCTATCCTCACCCGGTATTCACAGTCTTGACCCAGACTACAGAAGCTTATGTCTGAGAAATTGGAATAGCCAAGAGATAAAATCTGATGCAACTGAAAGGCTGTATCTGAGAGGGCAGCTGAAAACACGGGAGATGCAGACACATGAAACAAAGCAGAATAATTTGGTAGGAAATGAACTGTGGATGAGCAAAGTGCACAGCGATCAAGGTGTTGAAACAAGATACCAGCATCTACAAGAAACAGGTCACCAGAAACCAGATGAGAAAACTGAGACTTGAGGTCTACTTTCCAGCTGATCTCCATGCTTATTTCCTAGTAATAAATGACCCTTTTAAGAAAGAAAAAAACATACCCTGAGTTACTTTTTTTCCAAACAAAGGAGACAGCTAATGGAAAGCTGGAGGACAGAGAGAATCAGTTATGGCAGGGGAAAGAAAAACAAAACTAGGGGAGGCAATGTGATAAATGCATGCAAAGAGAGCCTGACTAGAAAAGCCCACATGATAACAAACAACTTACTGAACTAACATGAATGCAAATAAAAACCAAAGTCACTCTTTAAAATATAAATACAACAGAGATGCACATCAATGTTCCCCAGCTGTTGTGCTATAAATAGCATAGAAAAGGTAGTGGGAGGTCAGAAATGATGGGAGCCATCCAAGGGCAGTTTGAGGCTGAGAAAAGGCCAGATTCTGCAAACCATGGAGAGCTGAGTTTGAGTAAACACAGAAGCACAAGATTCCTGGTATCAGGAATGAGCTGTTTGTGGGAGGGTTCCCTTGCACCCCTCTGGCCACCCTTAGCACCAGCACAGCTGTGCATTCTACCACTACATTTCTGACTTGGCAATGTCCTCTCAGACAGATGTTTTATCCATAATTCCAGCTGTCATATTCTTAAAGCAGGGTAAACAAGATCTTGCTGGCTGCTTTCTTACATCCTAGATCTGTTCATGAGATCTCATGGCTAGATCATTTCACAGCTGCTTTAGGGATTCTGCAGCTTTTTACACAAATATTTACTTTTCAGAAGGAGAAACCAAGTGTATGAGACCCAAGTCTGAAAAGCTTTGTTTTTTCCAGCTCCTTCCTGTGGGGGTTTGACAGGCTGAAACAAATGAGTGTGAAGACAACACCGTGTACAGCACAGAGAGTCATTAAAAGGTCAGAGTAACACCTAAGTGCTGCGGTGCTGCAACATCCCAACAGCCAACAGAGAACAAGGAAATGGTGCAACTGCAAATGCCATAGAAAGGACCTCTCCAGCCCCAATAGCTGAAAGCAATTTACAAGGGTCTTTTGGGAAACAGCCTTCAGCACACTCTACAGAAGTCCAAGTGAGGCTTGGACGTGTGCCACCTGCTGTAGGGAAACACCTTCTGATCCACAGAGACACACCCACACTGTGCTTGCAGAAGAGCAAGGTTTCTGGAAGTTTTCAAAATCTCTCTGTGGCTTAGCATCTCAAGTTTTTCTCCAAGGCAACTTACAGTTTGAAAACAAGGTCTAAATTCTTCCATCATCATTCAGACAGTCTGAAAACGAGTACTCAGAATTTTGGGAGTGAGGCACATTTGAGTTGGGCACATTTGCATCACTGAAAACAACCAGACACAGGGCCTAAAAAAGCAGGTACCATTAAAGAAACATGAGATTACTCAGGCCCTGAAAAAGCTCATATTACTGATTGCCTTTGAAAAATTGTGGCCACACTGCTATTTTCACACTGTAATCATACATCGCATAAATCTGGATCACAAAATGATACCACACAGAAAGTGTCAGTCTGGCCTGACTCCAAGGGGTTCATTTAGGCATTTCTTTTCATTTAAATCATATGCAAACAAAGTGATCTCAGGTTACTATGAATAAAGACAATTTGTAGTATACAGTAATGGATATATGAAAGGAATGTCAGCTGCTTTTCTTTCTTAGGTAGATACAATTAAGTATTTAAAAATAGCTAATATGATTAAGTAGCATTTATTGGCTATTAGTGGCTATGAAAGTGCAGTTCTTACTCTATTAATACTGTTCCAGAACAGCCATATTTAATTCTGCTCTGTAAGCAATGGTGTCAGGTACATGTTACTATATTCTTGAGGTGGTAAAAGTGAGAAAAAGTCACTCTGTCACTTTAGGTGAGTTCACAGTTGTTGCTTTTGGAAGATTAATTTTCAGTTTGAAATGTCAACAAACTTCATATAGAATGATCAAAAGAAGTCCCCCTTGCCCCGTTTTTTTTTTTAACCTCTCTATGTTGATTAAACTAACCTTGTAAAGGTATAATGCACTATTCAGTAGACTCCTCAAAATGAATTCCCTGAAGATGCATAAAGAAGTAATGTTAAGCATCTAACACATAGTAAAATAAGCAGCATATTCCAAGCCAGGATGCCTGTTTCACCAATAAACTAGTGGCAAGGGTTTAGCAGTGGTATCAACAGTCAACTTGGGAACCAGCAGTGCCAGACGCTAAGATTTATGTAACTCCACTGATCTGGATTTTCAGGTTTCCAGCTTAACTGGAAACTTTATATGAAAATACTGGTGTACTATATCTTAAAAATGGCAATAAATACATCACCTCACTTTCTTTATTAAGAAGACTGCATCCATGTTGTCTTCAAAAGTGACACTCCTGAGACCTCCCTTTCACAGCATGGTGGCACAGCAGAAAGAGCAGAGCATGGCACAGACTTCGCTTCTGCCAAACAGGCTTGATGAGGTGGCATGGATTTCCCAGAGAAAGCCCTGCCAAGAGTTCCCTGCCCGAATCACTTGGGCTGGAAAGTCACATTGTTGTTTTCATTCCCAGCTAGATGAGAGGTACTGGAGACAAAGCTCACACTGCCGAATTCAGCACAGGGAGACAGACTATTAGTCAGTCAGCTGTGAAATGTAAATAATTTTTGCCTTTCAGAATATCCTCCCTGATTCTGTCAAAATCCATCAAGCACAACTGCTTATTCAAGCAGAAGGTAACACAGAGTAAATATTCCCTATACTTATAGTCTAGCAGTGAACATCTTCATTTCAGTCAGTCATTCTTCTCATGACACTTTGGTAAAAAATACTGTTCTTCTAATATCAGTCTGTCCTGAGCACTTTTGAAATAACAAAAGCTAAATCTTTAAAAAGTCAGAGACCTCTGGTCTCCCTCATGAACTGTGAATTGGGAACAACTCTGCTGGCCTCACGAGCCAGGTTACTTCATTCCTAATTGCAGTCAGAGGTAATGCTTGGCCCACAATCAGTGAAAAAATCAGTAAAGGCCAAACCATGAACAGCCTGGGAGTATTCCCTCTGCCTTTGCAGGGGTGGGAAAGGGAGAGGAAGAATCAATTTTGGGAATCAGATGTTGTCTGGGCCTTATCTTGTTATTTCCCCCATCGGATTCATAGGCTGATTATGTGGAAAGTTGAATTTGATAGTATTTCAAAGATGCAAAGGGTCATGATAGTGTACAAAGCTGGATGCTTCTGAAGGTCCAGTCCCACTGCAACAAGAAGGGCAGGCCCTCAGGGAAACACAGGAACCTCCTGAGTCAAGCACATATCCAGAAGTTCTTACCGAAACCGATATTTTGACCTTTTGGCTTTTCCATCACTTCTCGGACCCAACCAGAGAGAGTAGGACCATAAATTTTTCTTTAAAACCTTCGTAGATGGAAACTAAATTTCGGAGAAGATTTAAATAAAACTTAGCAGCTTAGAGCAAAAAATGTGTACTGCTAAGCCACATTCGGGGTTAAAAAAAACAGTAGCATTGACTGAAAGTTAAAAGAGCTATAAAATCAAATTAAATCTAAAGACTGTATCAATTTACTAATAGAAGAATAATAGATAGAAACATTGAGAAACAGCTAAATATGTTAAACAGAAAGACAGAAAATAAAGCTTAATCTGAATATCTATTTTGATACTAAAGTTGCCAAAACCAGTGCCTGCCTTTATCAGGCAGATAAACTGTGCTCAGGCATAATTGCAATAAAACCATCCATAGGGACAAAGTCTCCTGGATATCAGCACTGAGCCTGCCTTTAACTTTGGGTTTAGCACTTTTTTGTCTTTTTTTCTTTATTTCACTCACTGATTTGTGCCCTCGGATATCTTCCCCAGTTACAAAGAGGTTCTGACAGGGGATCTTTACAGAAGCTGTCAAACTTAATATTTTGGTCAGTGATAGCGAATGCTTTCTTTAATCTTATACCATCAAAAAGAAAGCATCTACCCCATTCTATGTTAGCAGCAAAGAAACAGCTGTCCAGGTTAAATGTGATTGTTTCCATCAAATTTGAGATTTTTATTTTTCCATCATTTTCCTCAAGGTGCACAATATATTCATATGACCTGCCAATGCATTCAGAATGTCATTTTTAATTAAGAATACCGCTGTACTGAAGAGCCTCAGAAGAAGTATGGCTATTTTTTAAACAAAGAAGCAAAGAAACAAGTCAGTCAGAGCGTACTTCCTTTCAGGGATTGAATAATTAATTAATGAAGTAATTTTCATTAATTTTACTGACAAATCTTCCCTACCCAGTGTTGTCATATGTCTCCTAGTGTAGAGTTAAATCAGACTTAAAAATCAAATTATATTCTTTCATCTGCTAAATCATCTCACAACTTAAATATTTCTAGCCACCTTGGCAATTGACTAAAGCTCCTTAGAATTATAAAACCACAAAATCATTTATATAGTTCTTTGAATTAAAGTAGCCTTCCAGCACCCCACTTTCCTTATTCTGTGTTCATAACTTGTTAAGGCTGTATATTACAAATCTATTTTAGTAAGAGTTCTTAATTACAGTTAAAGAAGTCAATCCTGCTGAACTGACTTCCAAAAAAAAGTGATCTTTCAAAAGGAACAACCATGCTAAGCTTGGCAGCGGTGCTACAGGTAGTTTCTATTTGAAAGAACAGAAGCTATGCAACAAAAAGATGTGGTTTCTCTTCCCTATACTCCCCCACATCCCTCACATCTCCCTCTCCTTTCCCACCCCAAGCCCCCACAGGTGATGAGATTTGTCTTGGGAATCAGATACTTTAAAAAGAAAAATCCATCTGGATACTCCTTTTCAGCTAGTGTTAAACAACCAGATTACAAAACATCTCCTGTTCCTGATTCCACCAAGGCGAATTCTACTTAGCCAGGGATGAGGTGGTGGTGTGCCAGAACCACAAAATTGAGAAAGGTTCTGATACAGAGTAGCTTGGAGATATTAAGGAGGAAAAAATTCTTTGCAGATAATCTAAATAATTTCTGTCATTAGCTCCTATTCCACATGACACATGGATCTTTTAGAAAAGTCCATTTCAAATACAACTGGATGTACTCATTTTTCTTTTCAGGATAAGGCAGATTTATTTCTCAGTTTCTAACTTTCATGTCAACATGTGCTAAACACCTGATCCCCTTTTTCTGTCATTTTCCCCTTATGCACCTGCTGCTCTTCCCCCTGCTTGGGTACCTTTCGGTACCCAAGTGCCATTCTTGGGTGCAAGGCAAGGGCTGCCCACCTTCAGCCACAGCCTGGGCACTGCAAGAAGTATGGCACAGTGCTCCAGCACTGCCCTCGAATCCCTCAACCTCTGTATTCTGACTGAGGCAGTCAGAAAGAAATGCCCACATTGCATTATAACATGTGAGTTCCCAGTAGCAAAGCATATAAATGAGTTTTTGAACATGAGAAAGTGCTTGGTGCAGAAAGTAAGAAGGAAAGAAAGAAATTCGTCTCCTGAATAAGGCTTCTGGTCTCCAGCAAAGCTGGCTCAAGCAATGTTTTGTCTATGTGTCTGAGGAAGAGTGAAACTTA
This sequence comes from Eulacestoma nigropectus, assembly GCA_013397775.1. Classification (NCBI taxonomy): domain Eukaryota; kingdom Metazoa; phylum Chordata; class Aves; order Passeriformes; genus Eulacestoma; species Eulacestoma nigropectus. The sequence goes on along the minus strand of VZTE01000432.1, from coordinate 1,589,729 downwards.
GAAAAAATTGCAAAGTAAACTGTTTGATGGATTGCTCTGAATACTGCAGACTACGTGTAGGTTCAGGGTGGGGAGTGTTTAAGGGCACTCCTCTGCAATTCCAGTTCCCTGGTCTGGATATTACTGGAGTCCTGGTTTTCTACCCATGGGCGCAAGGAGAGGCACGAGGCTGGGGCACAACACTGCCTCTGTGTGTCCTCCAGAATGGAGGCTTGGACCTTACTGCAGCCAAAAGGGTGGTCATGGTCATACCATGCTGATCTCTCTTTGGAAAAGCAGAGCAGAAAGCACAGCCTTCCACCAGGCTGCTGATGTTCACACCACACTCCTCCTCCTTCTTTTGCATAATTAAGCACTGGTGGTGGTCCAGCCACTATTTCTCACCCTTCAGAGTAGGTCCCACAGTGTTTAAAATAAGTTGGTGCCCTCTCTGTTGCTGCTGCCCTGCAGTACACACACTCTGGAACAGAGGCACGTTCCACAAACCAAGAGAAGATGACTGTCACAACCCATGCCTATAACTTTTAATTACAATTTAATTTTAAAAATTACCTACAATTTTTATACCTAGTTTACAATTGCAATCAGAAATCAACCACTGTGCAAGTACCACTTACACAGAGTTTGCAATTAAAAGGCTATCTATCCACTTGTACACCTGTGTCAAATCAAGGAGCTTCAACTTCATCATAACAATGCTCAGCATTTTCTGTTTTGTTTTGTTTTTCCAAGTGTTATGCAACATATCACTAATTAATCTTCATGACAATAAGAAATAGAAAGGTTAGATTTATTTGGGAGTGTACAAAGAAACAGATGGCAGAGCTGGGAGGAGAATTTCTGGGGAAGAGAGTCTTAAGTCTTGTGCTAAAATCATAGTTTCTGATAACTTTCCACATATAATTCATTTGCTAATTTTGATCTAAATTTTCTTTTTTTGACTCCAATAATTATTATTAGCTGATGCAGTGTCTGTAGTGTAGTCAACACTTTCCAGACATACAAGAAAAATTATTTTTACGAGACTGCCTATAAAAATACATTGCATGTCTGAGATCACTTAGGATTAGTGAGGCTGAGAGATTTTAAACACTGGTATGCACAATGTATGCAGTAAAACTATGTGGATTGGTAAAAACAAACTTCACTTTTCTCCTGTTGTTTTTTCCAGTTACTAAGCACAGCATGCTCTAAGTTAGTAAAATTGGAGTTTCACTTACAATGGGAGTACTTAAAATTGCATGGTTTTCTCCCTTTCGGAGTCTGATCCCAGTCTCATTTAATCATAGATTTTTACCTGTGCAACAGTACAGGCAAAACAAACTACCACCAACTTCTGGCAATGAAAGTAAGAAGAGGATTTAAGTCAATTGTTTTTATATCTCTGCTATTCTCTGATTCCTAGGAACAGTAAGGTCCATCCAAAACTAAAACCATGTTTTCCTCATACTTACCAGAAATCTATATTTATAAATGCATTATATATATTTTTATATATGTATGTACATGTATTCATTTATTCTATATATTTATATTTAAATACTTCCAGGTGTTTATATATTTTAATAAATATATATAGAAAGTACTTTACAGAAATACCAGAAATGAACTTGTCTGTCAGATTGTGTCTGCAGCTGTCTGTTCTCTTCTGCCATCATGTGGGTATTACTGAAGTGCAGGAATGCAGCAGCTGTTGGGAGAGCATGGGAGGATGAGAGGGTGAGAGGGTGAGAAATGACCCTGTGCCTCCCAGGTACCTCGGGCAAACTGGAGTAGCTGTGTTTTCGAAACTGTCTGGCAAGATGCTTGAAATCTGAAACACTTCTCTATACCTTCAGCTTTTTTAAAATCTAAAAATCTATGGACGNCTGTCCAACAAATAAAATAAAAAAAACCAGAATAAAATAGAATAAAATAAAATAAAACCCCAGACACTTTGCTGCAGAGGTGTTATATTGGAATACAACACTCCTTGGGATGATTGTGGTATTCTGGGTGTTTTTTGCAAGGAAGTCCAGGAGCTGAACCTCTCCAGGCTGGATTCTGCTTTTTCTCAGGCACCATCCAAATCTCCAGAAATGCTCCTTTTTTAGAGGCCATTGGAGATTAAGGAGCTGTTATGTGGATATGTTCTAAATATGGCTGTTTCAGTTTAGTGTACTTAATCCTACCTCCCTGTGATTATGCTACTGACAAAATATATCAAATGTAAGAGGTATACAACACAGCTACTTCAAATAAAGGCTCTTTTGACTTTACAACTAGTTAAACAAAGAATTATCTGTCTAGCTCCTGACTCAAAATTGTTCTGCAAGTCGTTACTTCTCTAGTAAAGGCCTAAATGGGCTAACAAAATTTTATTATTTTATTTATTCCAAAATTATTTAAAATCACAATCACTCCAGAAATCCTGTATAATGGCATTCCAGTTGCTACAGTTTTCTCCTTAATTAGCAGGAAACAAAACTGATACATCTTTTGGCTAATGCTGAAGGAGTGTTAATGTAGTATATGGTAGCTTTTAAATACTGCATTTGAAGATTCACTGTATGGGGATTTCACCCTTGCATAAACACTGGTACTCTGAGTAAGTGCATAGTTTGTCTTTCTACTGAAAATAACAAAAGAGGGAAAAGTAAACTTGGGTCTTTTTGTTAAACAAAGGATAAAATAATGCCTAAGAAAGAAGCTGCGTAAGTGTGGGTTTTTTCCCAAGTGTACCCTAAGTCTGCAAATAGTTAAAATTTTCTTTAACACCAGTTAATCTATAAATATCTTTCTGACCTTTGGATAACAGCACACTTAATACATCTGCATGTCAAACACTGCAAGTTTTACTTTGATTCACCTGCTTTAAGATAAGCTATCATGTGCCAGACAGCTGTTTTTTCTCATAACTTCCCCCATAACTAAAACTTCTGCATAGTTACAGAGCAAAAAATGACACCAGAATCCCAGAGCAATATGTGCATTTCTCAGGAGTAAATGGCTTCTGCTTACTTGCTCCAGCCAAGTATAAATCCTGCAAAAGTACACTAACTTAGCTTCTAAAAGCAAATGTCTTCTCAGAGTGTTTCACACTAGTAGTAAACCCTCCATCTCCAGATCTTTCCTCCTTCACTGATTGTCTGAAGTAAATAGTAAAAATCATGCAATTTTTATTCAGGGAGGTAAATACAATTTGAAATAATAACTCTCTCCAGTACAGAGACCACTTTCCACAACGTAGATTATTCAATATAATATTTTAATGCTAAGTAATTTGCTGCAAAATTCTCACACTATAAAGCAGAGCCCTCTGTATCTATTCTTAAATATCTGCAAGCACTTTGTAAATATTAACACATTAATATTAACTTTATAAACATGTTAGCATTTTCAATGTCCTAAAAATTACATGGATATCTATAAAGGGCAAGAAGACTCTTGAAAGTTTATGCACTTCCAATTCAGGCACTGCACTACCTAATATTCAGTGGCTGGAGTCAGAGGACAATTTTAAAAAACCAAGTTGATTTTTTAGATTGCTCTGTACAGTCAATGGGAAGAGTCAAGTCATTCCAAGGTCAACGTTCAATGACTGAAAGGAATTAGGTCCCTCTAAGGAACCAACAAAAACTGGAGAGTCCAGCAAAAACTGCTTAAAGCTAGAAAACAGGAAATATCTGCAAGAAATCAGAAAGAAAACAATATAGAGTGCAAAGCTGCGTTAACTGGGGAAGTGCAGCTAGGAGATAATTTGCGTAGTCTAGAGAGGTGTAGCAGAAATAGGAATTGCTTTGGGCAAAGCAAGAACGGTGGTTTAGAATGTGATATCTTAATATGGGTGTTCAGAAAGTTTCAAGACTTTAGGAAAAGCACACCATTTTGAAAAGCTGTTATCAAAGCCCTACAAGCTTTGTAAACTGATCAAGGCCTAAATGATCTTAGAAGTACTGCAAACTGCAACTGGAAACCAAAAGCAAATCTATTCCCTGTGTACTGTGCAATATGTACAAAGGCATGCATGAAATGGTTTGGATCAATAAACATTTTTTTTTTTTTTTTTAGTGCTTTCATCAAACTGGGAAATACTACATCTGCTCATCATCTCATTCTGCTAAGCAGGTGGAATGCTTAAGAGCGGATGGTAATCACTGCCAAGGTTTGCTTAGCAAAAAATACTTTGCCTGTTTTAGCAATAAATGATGCTCAACACATGTTTGCTAGGCAAGGTCGTGATTCCCTTTCATTTCAGTTTGGTGAGAGACAAACCAAGAAATATTAAGAAGAGTTAATTAATCCACATGTACACTCAGCAGACACTAAAACTCAATAGGAAGCCAGAAGCAGCCTCACCAGAGAGAAAACACTTGGGCCCTACTCATTGCCAGCAACTTAGCTCATACATTTCACATGCAATCAGCATTATATAAAAAATACAGTGACTAAGAAACACAAAAATAACTATGCAAAAGGGCAAATAAGTCCAAACTTTCCCTCAAAAGAAGGCTACAGTCAGTGTATCCATTTTTCTCCTTTTACTTCACATTTCTTGTGTTTGAGGTTACACCATAGCTTAATTTTAAGGGGAAAGTTGTCCTGTAAAGCCTCTTCCATAATCAGGTGGTTTGGTCAGTCTCCTGCAATCCCCATCACACCAAGACTGGCCTTTCAGCTTGCTGGGTTGGTCTGTGGCACTGCAAACCCACAACGTCCTTATGGAAAGGCTGGCAGAGGTGTCTCCTCCTTGCCTCTTGTGGAGAGGAAGCAGCAGCAGCTGTCCTGTGTTGCACTGGGCTCAGGCACCTGCTGAGTGTTATGGTGCTCTGAGCAAGACGGAAAATGTAGGAGCTCCTGACTAGAAACACGGCAGATTTTAGCTGTGAGCTAGGCACCTATTTACCCAGAGAACTCTTTCTGCCGTCACTGACATGCCCAGCTCTGCAGCCCCACATGTGACTGTCCAGGACATTTGAGGATCTCTGAAATGTAGGCCACTAGAGCCTTTCGTGGATTTCAGACAAAAACTGCTGTGGGCAGCCTCTTTTGTTCATACCTAGAGTGATTTGTCCTTGTTGTAGGAGTTAATGTTGTGTTTGGCTGGCTCCTGAATTTCATTATCCTCCTTTGCTTACCAGGCTTGATGCCCTCTTCATCTTTCTTACCCAAGTTTAGTTTTCCATGATGTCAACAGATTGCAGGGAAGCTGCTCTGCTGATCTCTTCATTCCAGGACTGAATAAATAAGTGAAACTTGCTAATGTTACATTATTATTATTTCTCAAGTTCCCAGTGCTATGGAAAGTTCTGACAGCTCATGCAGAGTACAAGGCTGTTAGTACTTATCTTTCACTAAAATACACTAATGAGAACATTTCTCATCAGATCTCAACAAGAGTGTTTTGTTCCCTATAATATAATGTTGACACATTTGTGTGCTGCTGTTCTGGGCCTGGATGTCAAAGCATATTAGACTTGTACATTGTATTCATAAATTTGGTCGGTAAAAATAAATTAACGCTTACCTTCCGTGGTTCCAATTGTTTATTAGTATTTTCAATTCCACTGATGGCATGTTCACATCATGCTGTTCACAAGCAAACATCTGGAAAAATATTGGCATAGATTAGCCGAGGTCATCTCCCTTATCTGAAATCACCAAAAATCTTGAAATCCAGGGAAATTCAGAAGCATATTTGAAAACAGACCAAGTTCATCTACAGGGTCCTATCCTAACTCCTCTTTAATTTATCAAATACCTGGAAAAGCAATGACTTTAGCCATCTCATTAAACATACAGATTAAAACAGGGTTTAGTCTGAGTTTAAGCTGGTGGCAATGAATATTTTCGTCTCCAGTGATAAACTGCATTTCAGAGTTTTCCTGTCTTTTCAGCCTGGGAAGTAGCCCCAAAGGGACTGAGCATGCAGTGCTTATCTTAAGTGTATCTGTAACATACATACAACCCTTCACAAACACGAAGAGGACGTATTGTGTAGTCAGACATGTACTTCCTAAGCAGGGTTCTACTCCAGCTGACAGTAATGAACTCTGACGGTGGAGCAGAAGTTATTTTTGTCCAAATGACAAACTGCCATGTCCTGTTATCTAGAAGATTTAAGGCCTGACACAATCTATTTCATCTAATGGAAACAGTTTAAAATTAAAAGACAGGTTAACATATGCCAGTAGGAATGGGTATGGAGCTGTATTTCCCTAGGTAGCCGAGAACTAAATACCAGTGATTTTTCTAACCATAGCGTTTTTTGTCAGTTCATTTTATTTCAAGGTGTGCTTAAACTTCAAACAAGTATTGGAATTAGCATCCCAGCGTCCCCTCATCTGGCCACTTTTCCCAGGAGAAGATAGAAAAAGGCTGAGGATATCACAAGTAATTACTCCTGACTGACCAGACATTCTACCAAAAGAGTGACAAGCACCATTTTAGTCAAAGAGAAGAGATGATGAAAGCAAACACCTTGTTGCTTCTTTTTCTGTTAGAAATGAGTGGTTGTGAAGTAGTTCAGACTAGTGACATCCCTTTAGATGAACCTCACAGTCCAATGCAGTTACCTTTTCCTGAGGGCAATTTCATTTAATATTTAGCTCTAATCAGCCTTTTGCCTTATGTCTAATATTTTGCCTTTTCAGTGCTGTAAGGCGGTGACTGCATTTTTGCTCTGGTTTCATGCAGTTCTTGAGCCATGATTAGGATTCCTACAGCAGGTATTGCCACCAACACCGCACAGCCAGGCATTCTAAGTGCCCTTTGCAGGGGCTTCTCTGTCAGACTCATATTTCCAAAATTCTACACACAGGCAAGTATTTGGTCCAGAGACTTCAATTCCACACAGTGTTATAAACCATGGGAGTATGACATGTCCGAGAAAGATTCTGTGCCCTGGTTCATCTTTAAAGACTCATGCTTTTAATGGAATTTTATCTTCCCAGAGATTATGAAATCCATTAAAATGAAAAATACATCTTTCGGGTTCCTGGAAGTAATTAATTCATTTATACTTAAAATAAAGGACAGATATTGTATTAACTGTAACTGTCAGAAAAGAGGACACATTAGAAAGGCTTAGGAAATACAGGCTGTGTTCCTGACAGGCAGCTGAGGAGCTGCAGGGAATTAACAGTGCTGGGGACATTAAGTTCTTTTATATCATATTAGAAAGAACCAAGGACCCTGAAGTGTGGTTTAATGACAGGATTAAAACTTTACAAAGAGTCACAATTTCCTTTTTCAAAAGTATTTGAGCAAGAGGAGACTATGACTTAGTTACACAGAGGTGAACTAAGTGTTGCTGCACTTGCCAAAACCAAAGAAGTTTTTTTGCAAACGTTGCAGTCTACACCTTCCTTGTGAGGGGAAGAGGAGGGGCAGACACTGATCTCCTCTCTGGTGACCAGTGACAGGACCCGATTTAATGGCCTGAAGTTGTGTCAGGGGAGGTTTAGGTTGGATATTAGAAAAATGTTCTTCACCCTGAAGGTGGTCAGGCACTGGAACAGGTTCCCCAAGGCAGTGGTCACAACTCCATCCTGACAGAGCTCAAGGAGCATTTGGACAACACTCTCAGGCACACGGTGTGACTCTTGGGGATGGTCCTGTGCAGGGCCAGGAGTTGGACTCAATAGGTCCCTTCCATCTCAAGATATTCTATGATTCATTGAATGAAGTTACAAAAAAGAATTATGCAGAAACAAATTTTAAAATGCTGTCATGCACATCTAGTAAAAGAGTAATCACACCGAGAACCTAAAAGAAGCAAAAGAAATCACCCAAGATATAGTAACCACCTTGAATACAAGAGATTCCTCTAGACATTTTCTTCTTCTGGGTCTATCTGTATCAGAAAAAACAAAACAGGAGTCCACAAAAGTGTAGGTCCTCCAAATGGGTGAACGAGATGGGCTAGGAATACTGGATGGCCAAAACATATATGCTCGTTTCAGGATATAACTCTTCAAGCAGCTGTTTTGAGGTTTTTTGTTTTCTTTTTATTTTACCTGTAGTGGAAGGGGCAAATTCTGTCTATCCGGGTCACAGTTTTCACAAACTCTTGAAACGTTTTTGAAAACAAATCTCTTATTTCCACTTTGCCTTTTGCAAACTCCACACACAACCATACTTAATCTTAAGATTTCCTTAATGGGATGCTAAAGCATCTTTCCATCTTCCTATCACAGAATGGTTGGGTTGGTAGGAATCTTGAAGTTCCCCTGTCCATGGGCAGGGACAACTTCCACTAGACCAGGTTGCTCCAAGCCCCGTCCAACCTGGCCTTGGACACTTCCAGGGATGGAGCAGCCACAGCTTCTCTGGGCAACCTCTTCCAGTGCTTCACTGCCCTCACAGTAAAGAATGTACCTATGTCCTATGTGTTCTTGGACATACATTCAAATATTTAAAAATATATTAATTTTCAATTTTTCATTATTAAGGGGAAAAAAGTGGTTTTCATTCTAGATACCAGTGCTGTCTCTGTATGTAGTACTTCTGTTTCTATCTACAGATATGGATTAGAACAAATGGAGACAGTGCTAAGGTATGACTATGCTGAAGTATAATACGTATCCTTTGCCCATGTCACAACATCTGAGTTTGTAGTTCAGAGTCTCTGGCTGCTTGCATTTATTTCCAGTGTCTGGACCTGTGTACACCTTGCCCGAAGGACACGACAATACAGCAGTTCTGAATCTGAAAATAGCTTTACTATATTTTTTATTGGATTTTACATTTAAAGTAACTATGATTCTCTATGGCATAACTCTCATATTCATGTTTGCTATCTGAGTATTAACCGAATAATTCAACACTCTAAAATTGCAATACATGTGCATTAACAATTACAATATTAATTTTTTATAAACGAACACAGCTTCTAACATCTATTTTTCTTAAAGATGAGCCCAAATCACAATATTCATATCCAGGTCTCAATTTCCCTATTTTTCAGGTGATGGAGATGTACTGCTGGCTTTTAGCTTACATCCCATTTAAATAGCCTTTGCGTTTTTGTGTATATTCTTATTTATCCTTAGCAAGACAAAATAAGCTCTAGGATTCAAGTGACTTTTTTTTTAGGGATTCATCAACAAAGAATAAAAAAAATACATTTTTTATGAGATAGCATGGCTGAGCTGAGCTGAGGAGCAGGTGCTTGGAATGCATGCAGAAGGATTCACTTGCTGTCAGTGTATTTAAAGCTGGAGAAGCCAGCCAGCACTGTGCTCTTCAGCTTGTAAACTCTGGTTGCTGATGTGAAGAGAAACAGTGAATGTTCTGCTTACAGATTTAGACTGTTCATTCCTAGAGATTCCTAATAGATCCCAGGCTCTGGGATAAATCCAGGTTCTTTTTTCATGGCCCGTATATTTCAGAACAATAATATATGACATATGTGTGCCGTCTGAAAGCCCAGAAGAACATAGTTTCCTTCTTGTGCCATATGAGAAGCCCCTTCAGTCTCCATCAACACAAGTCACAGGGCTCTCTGAGAACCAGGAGGGAATAAATGAAGAATTGGAATATATATGTTATTTTCTCTGTAAATTGCTCTCATCTATTTGTTTGTAAGGTAAAATATAGGTAAAATAATAATTGCAAGATAATAAATAATGTATTGTGTAAAGTCTAATAGACTGGAGTCATGTGAGAATTGCAGTCAGGGTTCCACCAGTCACTCTCCACTGCCTGGCAGGGAGCAATGCACTAAGTAACACTCTTCAGTGCAAGTCCTTGGGTTGGGGCAATCCCAAGCACAGGCTGTGCAGACAATGGATTGGGAGCAGTCCTGGGGGNCAATATAGGTAAAATAATAATTGCAAGATAATAAATAATGTATTGTGTAAAGTCTAATAGACTGGAGTCATGTGAGAATTGCAATCAGGGTTCCACCAGTCACTCTCCACTGCCTGGCAGGGAGCAATGCACTAAGTAACACTCTTCAGTGCAAGTCCTTGGGTTGGGGCAATCCCAAGCACAGGCTGTGCAGACAATGGATTGGGAGCAGTCCTGGGGGGAAGGACTTGGGGGCATTGGTTGATGAGAAGCTCAAAGTGACCCAGCAATGTGCACTCACAGCCCAGAAAGCCAAATGAGGCTGCACCAAACGGAGTGTGGGCAGCAGGCAAGGGAGGGGATTTTGCCCCTCGGCTCTGCTCTGGTGAGACCCCAGCTGCAGGGCTGCCTCCAGCTCTGGAGGGCCCAACAAAAGAAGGAGAAAGACCCGTTGGAGTGAGTCCAGGGGACGCCATGAAGATGATTAGAGGGCTGAATCAACTCTCCTATGGACACAAGCTGGGAAAGTTGTGGCTGTTCATCCCAGAGAAGAACAACTCCTCGTATGTACAGGAATGCTGGAGAGGGACTGTTTCCAAGTGGAAAGGACAGGTGGAGTGACAGGACAAGGGGCAATGGCCTTAAACTGACAGAGAGCAGGTTTAGGTTAGATATTATAAATAAATTCTTTACTGTGAGGGTGAGTCACTGAAACAGGTTGCCTAGAGAAGCTGTGGCTGCCCCATCCCTGTAAGTGTTCAAGGCCAGGCTGGATGGGGCACCCTGGTCTAGTGGAATATGTCCCTGCCCATGGAAGGGGGATTGGAACTTGATCATCTTTAAGGCTGCTTCCAACTGAACCTATTCTATGATTCTATGATTTACTAGTGGATGCATTTACATAAACAGGGGTAAAGAATAACATAGTTTTGTACCCTTTTTGCTCCTTATTTATTTCAGAATTATAAGCAAGGAAAAAAAGCCAAGTTTTCCAGCAATATTCTTCATGGATTAATAAAAGCAACCTTGTCAAACGTTGGATAGAGTAGAGCAGTTGTCAGAGAAGCCTGCAGACACTAGAGTTTGCAGACACAGCAGAAGGCAAGGTATTTTGAGACAGCACATATATGAGATTTTTAGTAAAGTGAATGATGCATGGCAGGGAGTAGATTGGGAGAGGAGACACTACAGGCACATGCCTTATTCTGCCTGCAAGACAGTTTGAGAAAGATAGAATATATCTTCTGAAGAAGCAGTATGGATGGGAAAAGTCCAAAATTATTAGAACCACTATTTTTCTTCAAGACATTTCATGGTTATGAGGAAAATCAGGGCAGGAATGCCACAAAAACATCTGTTGCTAGGTACTCTATAAAATTGTGCTTTTTGCACTGTCCCAAGCCAGGAATTAAAGAATCATGGCAAAACTAAAATAGGAAAAAAACCCCGAAACTTCTTCCAGCAAAACCAAAACCTGAAGATTCAAGCTAATGAGCTTATACTACCCAAACCATGTTTTAACCTACATCAGTTCTTTGTCACTCAGGACATGGTTTATATTCTGACTTCTGAAACAGCTGGAATAAATAAATCACCCAAGCAGCAACTGCTTGAAACACAGATAAAATCTTCTTATGAGTTGACTTGATATATTATTACCAGAAAGTACTTTGGCTCCTGAAAAAAGTGGCAGTCATCCTCACTTGAGTTCACAAACTGTCAGCTCCGTTCAAGGTGCCAGCTTTTACCTCTAGAATATTTGAGTTCCAGAAAAACAACATTGTAAGTGATTTTATCAGCATATTTATGAAATGCATTACTGGCAAAGTTGCTGTTATTTGTTTTATTTAAAGGAAGTTTATAGGTGAAAACTTGTCTAGTTTCTGTACACATATTAAATGAAAGATTAACTGTGTTTCTTTTAGAGATGGACTGTGTGAACGCTTAAATATTTTTTCATATTCATTTGGAAAAATAATGCTAAGAGTGCCATTAACTCCACATTTCTCCAGAACAATCTTATATAACTGAAAAAACGTAAATTATGATATTTATAACCACTGTAACAAGGTTACAAATTTTACATTTCAAACATTCACTAATTCCATCAGTCTTCATGCATGCCTATAGTGGATCCCATGGTAAAGTGTCTCTACCAAACAACCTCAGGTTTACACAGAAGCAAATGAGACCAAAACATTTTACAGAACACAGAGGATTTTTCATGCCAGGCATAAAGACAAAATACGGTCTGTTTTTCAAAACTACAAGCTTATTCTCCTATGAGCTGAACATTGGTGGAAATTTTTACAACAGTTTTAATCTGTCTTTGACACTTTTCCTTTCTAAAAATATCTGGTACAGCTTGCTGGCACATACAGGACCAAAACCCTTATGAATTTCTTTTGAATACACAAAGCAGAAAATGTGGAGTTTGGTGTGATGTCAGCGTAAGGAGGACACACACAAACCATTGCAAAGGGCTTAGCAGTTCAGCTGGGAGCTTACAAGACTTCCCTGTACTCATGCATGAGGAATGCGACTCCCCATGAATTCAGTTGTGGGTCAGATTTGTCTTTTGAGATTAAAGCCCTCATTAATATGTTGGGAGGATGTGAATTCAAAGAGGGAGTTTGACAGTGATGAACGTCACTGTGCATGCTGTGAACTCCTGCTGCACATTTCATTAACATGGGTCTTGCAAACATATTCTTGCTATAAATCCACCCCAAGTTTACAAAACTCTGCCACAAAGCTGGTCACATTTTAAAGTTTCCTGAATTTTGAAAGACTTTACTGGTTTGAAAAAGATTCTTTGAATAACATTATGGCCATGCTGATGCCTACAGCAGTTTTGGCACTGATTTTAGCAAGGTGTGGTGGGCTGACCCTGGATGCCACCAGGTGGCCACCGTGGACCTCCATGGGCTGCAGGGGCACAGCTCCTCTCTGGGGTCTTCAACACAGCCTGAAGGAGCTCTGGCACCTGGAGCACCTTCCCCCTCTTCTTCTCTGATCCTGGTGTCTGCAGAGTTGTTTCTCTTGCATATTCCCAATGCTTTCTCCAGCTGCTATTGCACAGTTTTAGGGGTTTTTTACTCTTCTTAATTATGTTATCCAGAGGCACTTACAGCTGCTGCTTGATGAGCTCAGCCTCAGCCAGCAGCGGATCTGTGTTGGAGCCAGCTGGCATTGGCTCTATCAGGCATGGGGAAAGCTTCTGGAAGTTTCTCTCAGAAGCCACCCATAGCCCCCTGCTACCAAAACCTTGCCATCAAAACCCAATACACAAGGTCAGAATTTGCAACCTAATGGCTGAAGAGGATATCTGTAAAAACAGCAAGTATTTAACCAGCCACTGGTTAGAGCTTGCACTGATCTATGCTCTGCTCATGTTAATGTGGCTACAGCTCAAGTCTGCAGCCTTCAGAAAATTCAGTTATCTACTTGCAAGCACTTGGTTTGTGCAAAGGTACTTCCTATTTCAACCCACAAAACTATTGCAAATTGTAACTCACTGTGCTCTGTGAATTTTCTGTGAATGTATATTAAACCAAAATAAAACCCAAAACTTGTGAACTAAGTCTTACTCTGTTTTTCCAAATGCAGTTACAGTTTCTTCAGCAGAGAAAGACCCAGTTTCCAGCAAGGAAAACACAATGTGTTGAGGGCTGAGTGAAAACTCGAGGACCATCCCTGCCCTTTGGTTCTCCCAAACACACACTCCTGCTTGCCCTCCGAGTCCTAGAAAAATAACAGGCTAGTAAATGTGATGGTTTGCTGTGAAGACTTCATCAGTGAGACAGTGGCTGTGTCCTGATGGGTAACAATAAAAATGCCTTCTCAGACTGGCACATGAAATTCAGCGGCAATGCACACCACGTGCCTGCAGCGTGGTCTTTGTGCCTCTGGGGCTTTCCCCAGATGCTTGTCATGGCCATGATTTGTGTTGCAATGAGGTGCTGAACAAAAAGGCAAACATCATTTTGTTTTATGAAACAAACCAGGACTTGCCCCTTTCATACAAGTAGTCTGACATTCAGGATCCCTGGATACAGAGGAAGTTTTGTTCTTAAAGCTGATTTGGCCTCGAGGTTACAATAATGTTAAACATCGTTTCTTTACATGCAGTGTGGAATCTATAGGCATTAAACTGAAGAAGCAACCTGCCTGTATCTTAGAAATACTTGGTCAAAGTTTGGGATTTGTCTTAAGGCTCTAAAAATTCTAAAAAGTAGGTCACTCAGAAATAGTCCAGGTGTCTCATATTCCCAGTTACTGTTTGTTACTTTCCCAAAAACATATGAAACAAACCCCCTCCACCATACTATCTTTCAAAAAGATTGTGGAAATTATCCTGGTGTCAGCCACACACTTCTTAACATTGCTACCAGGAAACTGGATTGCACATTTCTGGGGAACATAAGATTCAGCATATATCTTTCATCTTGTTTTTATCCTTTTTCTCCATGGAAAATATTCTCACCTTGGCTGCAAATTTAGATAAAGTTTCAGTCTGTGAGAGGAAAATTGTATGGTTTTCTTTTTTTTTTTCTTTTTTCTTTTTTTGGTCTTTTTTTTGTTCTTTTCTCTTCTGTTTGGGTTACTTTTAATCCTTCCTGGAGACCTGATATAACCTTATTTTTCCACAATTTTGCACTTGAGTCAAAAATCTGACTGTGATAAATGGCCACAATGAAGCTCCTTGGAAAATTGAGCTGTATCACTCCTGCCTCTGTTGGAGAGCTCCTATATAATAAGATTATAAATGCTTTTTCCTTATTACCCCAGCTCCAACAAAAGGAAGAAAAAGAATTATGAAAGAAATGTTGATGTCCTCTGACCATCTGATAATCTCATTTGATACTTCTATTCTTAAAATTTGTTATGTTATTTAAAAGCCATTATTACTTTCGCATGATGCTTCATTTGAAAAGTGCTACATGAAAAATTCAACTCAGCTAATCAGCATAACTAGCTTAGTAATAGAAATCTCCCACAGAAAACAGGGAGACAAAGGAGAAAAAAAAACGAGCAGAAAGGACCTGATTTATTTTTGTGATCAACAACTGACTTGTGGTGATTTGGAAAAATTCAGAACAAGCAGAGCCAACATTGGCAGGAGAAGGAAAAACTAAATGCAATCAAATGTTATTCCAGTGCTCACAATGAAGCCATTGCACACTGCAGCTGATGTTAGGATTTCAGTCCTCAGAGAGAGAGAGAGTTGATTCAAATGCCAAGCTCTTTTGAAATTGTCATACACACTTGGACTTAAAAAGATGCAGATTTTGATTCTCTTTCAGCTCCCACCAAAAGATGTGGGCTTTGAGCCCATCATTTAAGGCATTTAATCCTCTTACCTGAATCTTAACAAAATTAAATAGATTCACAAAACCTTTGAAAGCACAGAATATTTCATGTGATCACTATAGAGAGCTAACAGAGGGTGCCCATAACCACAGAGAAATCTCCAAAAGGTCCACCTCCGTCTGAAAAGACTTTGCCACTGTCTTCCAACACCTTAGAGAAGTTACAGGGAAGCTGGAAGTACTCTCTTCTCTAGGATGCACAGTAGCAGGTCAAGACAGCTGGTACATGTTGTTCCATGGTAAAATTCATGTGGATTTAAGAAAAAAGATTATTCATCTTGAGAAGAATTTAACACTGGGACAGTCAGCCCAGCAAAGTGGTGGAATCCCCTTGGCTTAGAAATATTCCTTGGCTAGACAGTCCTCTGGAAAATTGAATCTAAGGCCTGGCTGTTGGCTGGAGATTGGTACAGATGATCTCCAGACGTCCCTTTTGACAAGGAGTTTTTTGTAATCCTAACCCGTAATTCACCACTTCTGTTATTTTTTTAAATTATGTTGGTAGTGCTCAAGAAGCAGTAAGTTGTGAAAAGCACATGTTCACCTAATATATGAAAACATGTGAGAAATATGATCTTTAAGCTCTGCCCATCAGATTCAGATATTGCTTGAAAGTCAAACCAAGGTATCCAGCTGGGATGAGAATCTAGAGACACTGGTCATGAGGGCTCTGTCTATCCCAGCTGAACTGGGGATGCCTGGCCACAAAGACCAAGAGGCAGTGAGTGCTCTGTATCTGTGTTAGCAAACTGTCATTGTCTCCAAAAGAAGGGCCTGCAAGCAAATTCTTCTTTGGGCTGGCCAGTCCTCACTACCAGCAGCTCCTGTGCAGGGTGGGTGCAAAGAAAGTCCTACCTGAGACAGGCAAAGCTGCTGCTAGATAACATTCAAACCATTTATCAGACAGGTAACAGTGGTTCAGGGACTAGAAATGTCCCTGAGCAAACGAGGACTTAAAGCCTAAAAATATGAGAATAGGAGGAAATAGATCCTTATTCCACTGCACATAGGCCAGCAAGCAAACACAAGTTAGCACAAACTATTAATTCATTCCACTACAAAAGCATAAGCCCACTTTCAAACCAAAATAAAAAGTACTTAGCTTGAGGAGCAGATACGGTGAAAGTATCTTATAAATCTGTAGAAGATAAAATTCTACATTATTAATGGTTTGATTAGTCAAGGGAAGGGTGGAAAATTAAATAAACGCAATGTCCTTGCTGTCTGAAAAGAGCTAAATTGCCCGCATGAGTACATCCAGTGTTATGGTGGATTGAGACTACCAGTTTGACTCACCACTTTTTTGTCTTGGCGCTGGCTCATTGACAGCATCATTATAGAACTCATTTCCTAATTCTTCAATAGGCTTGTATTGGGTTTGCGTTGCCAGATTTTGGTAGTGGAGGCCTACAGAGGTGGCTGCTGTGAGAAGTTGCCAGAAGCTTCCTCCATGTCTGATAGAGCCAAAGCCAGACAGCTCCAAGGTGGACCTGCCAGTGGCCCAGGACAAGCTCATCAGTGGTGGTGGTAATGCCTCTGGGGTAATGTATTTAAGAAGGGGGGATAAAAGTGCTCAACTTCTACAGCGGTCAAGAGAGACAGCAGTGAGAATACATAAGAAGAACAGCTCTGCGGACCCCAAGATCAGTGCAGAAGGAGGGGGAGGAGGTGTTCCAGTTCCCTGCAGCCTCTGATGCAGCCCATGGTGGGGCAGCTGTGCTCCTGCAGCCCATGGAGGTCCATGGAGGAGCAGAGATCCAACTGCAGCCCATGGAGGACCCCATGTGGGAGCAGGTGAATGCCCGAAGGAGGCTGTGACCTCCAGGGAAGCCCATGCTGGAGCAGGTTTGCTGGCAGGACCTCTGATCCCCTGGGGGACTCATGCTGGAGCAGCCTTTTCCTGAAGGACTCCACCCGATAGAAGGGGGGTACACGTTCCAGAGTCCCATGTGCTGTTCAGTGGCAGCCATGCAGGCTGTGCCACAGCTTCGGCCTCTGTCACCTACAAGTAGGGAAGACACGGGCAGGGAACAGCACTCTGCGTGAGCCCAAACAAAAGACACGCCTCCATCTATCAGTCTGTCAGGGGAGCACGTGTAGATCTTCCCTACTACTGTCCCTTCACAGAACAAAGGGCCTGGAGCTGGGCCAGGTGCTAGAAATCTCTCTCCTATTTCCATAGAAGCAAGTCAGAGTGGGCAGGATGTCAGTTTATTGGCTTTATACGGGACATCCTGGGGGAGCAGTGGTTACACAGCCCCCTGCTTTTCTGCACAACCCACTTCAGACACTTCCCTGTCATTGTGCTATGGACTTCCCTGGGCATTCAGAGAGATGGGAAGGAGAACCCAAAGGGATTAGAGGAGTCCTGACAGCACACGTGGTGCTGGAAACGACAGTGTAGATGAGCAGTAGCACGTGATGACACCTACCATTACTTTTGCAAGTCTCTCACATGGTGTTTGAGGTAGAAGGAGGTTCCCAAACCATCCACTACACAGCAGGGACTTTCACATAGCACTTTTCACTCACCCCTGCCTGCTCCATCTGTCTCTTCTACAATGCAGCAGCAGCCTCAGGCATCTTGTGTCACAGCCACCCCTACCATGCTAAAGACATTTCTCTGTAACTAATACAGTGTTACCTCAGAGAGCTGAGTCTGGGCTCAAGAAATGAGGGATCATAAAGGCTCTGTGTACACAGTATCCCTCAATCTCACGGGATGATCAGCAAGACCGCACCCAAGGAGGATGTGTGGTGAGGATGGAGTGGATCTCTGCACACCTGTCCTGCCCCAGCACTGATGCCATGTAAGAGGAGGGGTGTGGGAGAGGTCCTGGAGACGGTGGTGTGGGAGCAGCCCCAGCGCCTAGATGACAGCGTATCCCACTAAAGGGTCTGGCTGCCAGGGCCTGAAGGATATGCAGGCGAGTTTGGCAATACTTTGTGGCAATGAAAGCACTGGGTGAAAAAATGCTATGTATGTTCTTACATTGCCATCTTGTGACAGGCAAAGGTAACGTTTGTGCACTGAAACTTGATAAATATTTTTATTACAACTATTATAAAATGGCACTTACAAGCAATTTCCAATAGCATGCAACTGAAAACTAATGCCTGCAATCAGTCTGCTAATTAGCTACAGGTCATTCATTACTTTTAGTTTTTTCATCTGAAATTTTGAACATCCATCTATCACTGCAATTTAGAATATTTTTTCAAACATAACAACGTCGCATTCTCTTAACATCTGTATCTCATTTTGGACAAGGATCAAGTCTGGGAACAATGGAAACATTTTGAAAAAGCCATGGTAATTATAAAAAGCCAGTTAACTTTTTTGTTTTGTCTTTTGAGGGGGAAAGCTGGCAGAGGTTTGAAGACTTCTAATGTCTTTCATTTGCTGAAAAGGATCTTTCAGAATGCAGTGTTTCTCAGGAAGTACTTACTAGGTACAACCACTTTGTTAGAAGTTTCTTGGAACTTTCTAGCTGCCAAGGCTTTACCTTCAGTTCTCAGATGCCTGTCTCACAGTCTGCATTGCTCTGCACACTTATTATATAATAGATTGGCATTTTAAAAAAAAATGTTCCTTCAGGTAGTTGGTGGCATGAGTCTTATATTGCTTCAAAAATTAGCACTAAAACCTTAAACTGGCAATGTCTGGAAGCCAAAGGAGGGACTATAACCTGGGGCTTACCACTCCTACTGTTATCTAAGCCATGAGAAAGGCTCTGAATCAACTTCTCAGTCGAATTCAACTGCAAGTTGAATTTCAGTTACTTGTTTCAAATTTTTCATCAAAACACCAGCAATGATGGTATTTGAGACACTTTAGATTAAAAATTAGGGTCAGTAGAATAGTAATGACAAAAGGTAGTTTATGAGATTGCTGAGGTAAAAAAGATACAGTTCCATGGCAGATACTGACTTCCAAATTATTTTGTCATATAGGGCTCTATGCCTCTATTCTGAATTACACAAATTACCTTCAAAGGTAAACAAGGTAAATGGATACACTCAGGAAACCAGATCCTTTGCTCAGTAATCAATGCATCTGGAGTTCCCCGAGTTACCAGAGATCTCCAACTTGAAGCTGTTCTACAGCTGCTGCTGCCTCTGGAGAAGTTCTTTTGTTCATTGCCAGAGACCAAGAGGTAACATGCAGTGACAAAGTCAGTGGTATCACTGTGCACTGCCCCTGCCTCACAAATTCGAGTGGACAGAGTGCAGATTGTTAAACAGAGCTGGGGGGGAAGCAGTGGGGAATTGCAGTGCAAATACCCTTGTGATAGGTCCAATATAAAGTCTGGAGTGATGTGGGCTGGCTGCCTATCACCTCCCCATAGCCCCATATGGAAGGACAGTCTGGATAACTTTTATTCCAGAGACCTTGCTCTCTATTTTCCAAAGAGAAAATTGTTACCTCTGTATTTTAATAATCTGAGATATTTTTGAGAATTAAAATTCCAGAACATATAAATGTAAAGGAAGAAACAAAAGAGGCTTCTACTTATCTTTGCATCTACATTTATTTATTATTCTGGTGATATGAATTTCAATATCCACAGTAAACTTTTTCAGATTACTGTTTACTTGCACAAGCAATCATAAGTGTGTTTTTTTCTGTCCTTAGGTTGGATATATAGTTCAAAAATTAAAGAAAAGAGCAAGCCCACATTTATGCTTTAAAATTTCCAGCATATTTTATTTATATAATTAACTTGTAAAGTCATCTGTATTTTTACTGACAACGCCTACCTTTCCCTGATGTGTGACTGAGTTGTGTGGCTCATAAAATGAGTATCTGCTACAGCAGGCTTTAGGATTTGGCTCTTCCCACTCTTCTGGACATTTAGGAAATGTATTCGTCTCTTGATGTTTGACCGCAAAATAAGGAATGCATTGTCACATACAAAGTCCTGAACTTTCTATAGAGAACACCTCTAAACAAGATTTTATTCAGCCTTGATTTATGGTATTCATCTTACCTAACTTCAGGCAACAACCATGTAGAGATTTACAGCTAAACAAGTCACTTCAGTGTCATTTTATAGGGAGTTAAAATGTGGTTTGGGATTATGTTCTGCTCCACTTCAGTTGTCTATCTGGAGAACAAGATGAATTTATACCTAGATTATAGTGACAAAAGTAACTGCTTCTCCACTGCCTACTCTAACTAGCTCAAATTCAAACCAATCTTTGGTTAAGTTAATGCCATTCCCATCATAAAAACACAGTATCAACACATTTAAAAGTATCAATTTAAAGAACACTTCTCATTTTAGTCCAGTTCTTCATTTTAGTCAATGTTGTATAATTGTAACACGTTTTATCAGGGCTTGTTGCAAGACTTACATTATCTAAATCAATTTAAGTCTGACTCGCAGCACAGGCACCTCCCCCAAAGCCTTTCCTAAAGCTGAATTCTGTAATCTGCAAAGGCTGATGACAGTCACTGCACAGTCTGTAACATTTACCTGCATCTGTGCTAGCTTAGAGACAGAAAGTTGTTTGCATAGTGTGATAGTGACTGCAGTAGAGAAGGGGGAAAATCTACCAAAGATTTCTGCTCCTTCACGGATAACTGTCTTCTGGAGGTGGGAGGGGAAGGGGAAAGAGGATCTTTTCCTCATTCTTCCAAGAGAAAGAGCTTCAAGTAGACAAATTATTGAAAAAATAGTCCAATCTCCTCTTGATCTACTAGAAGATCTTGAGTATATTATTATTATATATTGTTATCTGGAATTTGGCAGGGTTTTCAACCACATTCACTGGTTCCCAGAGAAGTATGTAGAAAAATTTCAGTGCCAGAAACAATTTTTGTTGGGTTCAGCTGGTTGGTTGTTTTACTGGGAATTTATGTTACTTTAGTTAAAAAAACGACCCAAACCAAACAAATCAACCTTTATCTATCATTGTAATTAAGCTGAAACTGTACATTATTACGATATGCATTTCAAAAATTATTAAAATTGTACTCACAATTTTTACAGCTCAATCATAATTGTATTGTCCTTACAGTATTAGACACACATTGCAGAAATTCTTTTTGTTAACAGCACCTAACTTCAATGATTTTCTCTATCGTACATTTTGACGAAGCTTTGAAACTTAATGAATTGAGTTTCACTTCTCACTTACAAAATTAAATCAAAATACTGACCAGATTCTAGAGAGTGAGAAACTGAAGTACTAGTTTCTCCTCTTTACAGGAGAAAACCTAGAGTTTTCATACTGTTATGAAGTCATGCAAGTTAAAACTGAAGTCCAGACAGTTTGCAACCTTGACATGAGCTGGCAGGTCAAAATAAGCTCATAGGTACAGCTTTCACTTGATTTACTAACTGATGTGAAAACTAAAAATAGAGCTTAGCTTTCAATAGAATTCAATTCACCTGAGGTGATTCAATTAGGTAAAGTTGAAATCAATTCTTTCGCCCAGGAAAAAAAAAAATACAGCCAGGGTTATTTTAAAAATTACATTTGTGACGTGCTTAGTATCTACCATTCAAGTTCAAGTCATGTGATACAATAATTGTCAGCAGCCTAAAAAAGAATAGCTGAAAAATCTAAATTAGGAAGATTCTGCCCAGTTTCCTGAAATCCAGCTTTTGCGTCAGCCTGTGTGAAGCTGGAATGGTACTGCACCTGCTGAAAGTTTTCAAATGAGTTCTACTGAAAAAAATCAATAAAAGAACTGCAGATTAAGAGAAAAACACAGTCTCCCCTAATCTTTGAGCAGCCTATTTTCCTTCAAGTTTGCGTGTCATTCTCTCAGTAGTGCTATTGGATTTGGAACCATGTGTCCAGAGATCATGCCTGTCTCCGGGACCTCTCTGAGGGATACTGAGTATTCGCAATTGAGCCCTTCATTGACCTTAACAAGTTTTGGGTCTTAAACACAGCATATTTTTTGGTTACATATAGTAGCATGTTGTGGCATAAAATTTAGGCTGTGAAAAAGAAAGAGGAAACTAAAAAAAATCTGAGCTAGATCGGATGAGGCTTTATGTAGGCATGGTCTGTAAGTATGCAGGTCGTCATACTGGCAGAGATTGCACTATCAGGCAGTGTCAGAGAAGAACAAAATTAAATTACAGTAAAGAAGGAATAATCAGAATGCTTTGAAAAATCATCAGTTACATGTTTTATGCAGTTAAAAAAAAAATTATTTCTTCACATTTTTGTTCAATTCATCTTTCTTTGAGTCTCATCCAGTAATGTCTCCCTCCCACTCCCTCCGTCTGGAATAGGAATCCAATCCTTTAAGTACTTTCTCTTCAATTTACTTTGCAACTCTGTCTCCAAAGCTGAAATTTCAGTGACTAATTGAACAGAATTTGGAATACTTCCAAGCCTACCTTGTCCTCATTGGTTTGACAACGTTCCTGTGCTCTGGTCATTAGTACAGCATGACCCTGCAGAACTAACTCAGCCATGAAACCAGTTAATCAGTAAATGAATAGAATTCTTGAACAGAGAAGTTTTATCCTGAGTTCACCAAAGCAATTATGTGTTAATTAATTCTCTGCCAGGCACAAAGTAAGACAAATATAGGAAGTATGATCTTGAGAGAAATAATTTTCTGGCGAGAAGGTCAAATCCTAAACTGATGTAAATTGTCAGAGCTTGCTTTACTTACATTGAGCAATTATGATTTATACCTTCTGAGGATCTGGCCCTATTATAAGAGGATTCACTTTTAAAATTTTATTCTTAATTCTAATAACCAATAGTAAACCCATGCCACATGAGCATTTCTTCAAAGAAAATGAGTTTCCTCTGAAAAATTGCTTCATATGACTTAAATCATAAATAACAAACCTGGTATATCTCCATTTTCTAGATATACATAGAAATGTCTCATTAGACAACATACAAATATATATCTAGAGGCTGAATTTTTTAAATGTTAAGTCCTTAAAAATATATACATATAACTTACTAAACCAAGACAGCATTAAAATCCCCAGGAAAATGCAGACTAAAACTTAAAAGAAAGCTTTGGACTGTATATTTTTTTATCTTTGAAAAATTAACTCCTATGAGCATAACTCAATTAAACCATAGTTCAGAGTGCTGCAGAAGCAAAACAGCTTGCAAATCTCAGACATAAAATACATCAAGAATCTGTTCTTGTTCCCATTTCAACCAGTAAGATTTTTTAAGAATGGACACTGAATGAGGTTTCCAGGTTTTCAGATATGCCTGTTGTAAGCCTTTGAAAGGATTTAACATTCAGAGGATTGACAAGTTTAGTCAATAAAATCTCAAGGCACCATTACTTCAAGTCCCTTTGGAATGAAGAGACCATCTAATCTAGCAGCAGAACACTGAACATACGCAACTCATTAATCCTAGAATTGAGAGTCTAAATAAAAATTGATTATTATCAGATTTTTTTTTAAATGAAAGCATTTCATATACTGGTTCTGCCAAAGTCGCTGCTCAGTGTGGTTGTCTAGGTATTGTAACTTCTCAAGAAGGGAGATATCAAGTCTTTGTGCTCCAATTCCAGCAGCACTCTGTTTCATTGCTCTCAGTTGTGCTTTCAGTTCTGTAATCATACTTACGTGAGAGTGAGATGAAAAAAGCCTTTCATACTGGACTCAGATGAATTGCACAGGTGTAGCTGAAAGCAAACTGCTTCATGCCAAAACTTTGTATCGGAGGTGCCTAAGGGGTTATGATTAATACAAGCTTCTAAAAGTGTAACTCTGAAATGTCTTCACTGGGAAATTGATTATAATTCCTCTAAGCCAAGCAAAGTCAGACATATGTATCTCATCTGTAATTTTGCTATAAAATCTCCTGTAATACTTCAATATTTTTTGCATTCCTGATAGTCAAACACAAACAGAACAGTAGTGATAGATGTGTCTTCTCAGAAGCTATTATTACTTCCAAGCTCACTGCAGTACCCCCAAAGGGGTGCTTCTGAGATTCTTGTCTCTTGCAGGACAATGGGATTCATATTATTTGCAGACACAACAGATTGAACAATCACAGGTGACAGAAAGGTGTATTATATGACTGTAGGCAACCCTTATTAACTACCTCTCCTAGTCCTGAAAATATTCCTGTTGTAATTGCCTGGATTCCATGGGACCAGCTGGTTATTTTACCACTCCTGGTGATTTTCAACATGTGATATTTATCAAATACTATTCCTTTGTTTGTGATTAATCCCTTGCTGAAGGACAGTGTTTGTTAAGGAACACAGTGTGTTCTGGGTTTTAAAGAACATAGAAACCATTTTTAAAAAATTAAGTGCCCAACTGCCCTGTTACATATGCAGATAGCCCAGTTCCTTTTGCAGTGCACGTTGACTGTTACAACCACAAATACATGTTATATAATGGAATGAAGTGCCAGCATTGAAGTTTATCAATAGGCACAAGCAGTTCTTAAGCTAGTAGAGCCACTTCCAGTGGTTTTTTGTAGCAATGGGGATCTGGATAATCTAATAAGTTCTGCAGACTCTCCTGTCTCCATCCTACTACAAGTTTCCACAAAACTTGTAACAACAATTTTTTCTCTCTCTCTTTCTCTCTCAAACAAAATGTGATTGTGTACTTCCTCAGTTTCATTTTCCCTTCAAAAGGGGCTTGGGAAGGAAACCATTGTAGAACAAAATAATAAAATGATAATGAGTGTTTACATATGCTCCAATAAAATACAAGTAAGAACCAAAACTAAAGTTGCACACTAAATTAATGTTTCTCTATACAAATCACATCCCTTTTCCCTGCCTTTTCTTTCTCCAACCCTAAAGACAACAGAGTAAGACCTTTAGGAAGGAAACTAATTTCTCTATATATCCTTGAAGACTTTAGTGCTATGTGGGCCTAATCCCTTTATGGCTTTTGAGAGTTAAAATAACACATAACTTCTAGCTGTCACAGTAGTAAAGTGTACTGAAGCCAAAAGAAAGCCAAGAATATCTACAGGCACCACTGTGAATAGGGATCAACAAGTTTCTTGAAGTTCAGTCTCCTAAAATGTGCCAAAAATTCATGCTCCTGCTTGTTTGTAATTTGCTTCACATAAAAATTACTTTCATTATTTTTTCCCCATAATGTTCTGAAATTACACAGCCCTTTCATGCACAGACTAGCCCACTTTTGTGATGACAAACTGCTTGTGGTAAAGAAATGAAAGGTCAGGAAACTGTCTTCACTTGCAACATTTGTCTAAGGAAAGTTAGCGGACGATCACAGAAATTCTTTATTACTTCTCTATAACCCCACTACATTCTTGAAACAACTATTTTAGTAACTTGCCTATAAAGAGTAGGCTAAAATATTTTTTACATTCCTTTTGCTCCTTGACCATGACATACGCAATCTTTCACAATATTTTTTCAGAAGAAAATATGCATGTTTCTTCCAAAAAATATGTCAAGTTTTCTCCTTTAACAGATGGTGACAGTAGTCTTTATCATATTTCCTCATAGTCTTAGATTTTAAGCAAAACATTTTGGCAAATCAAGAGGTATAAATAAAGATTCAGATGTTTATTGAACACCACATAATTTAAATAAATCATATTTATGAATGTCTGACTGAGCAGAATTGATTGCCAACATACATCCTTTGGGCCTGAGTTTGTTATCTGATGTTTATCTCAGACTGGAAAACATAGCATGTGAATCATTTATCCCTTTTTGTACTCTCCGTTTCCTTACTTTTCAAACTTTTTCAAAATCACTATTTAAAGTAAAAACTCCATTACTTTAAAATGTACTTGCATGCCCAATTAGTTTGGCATGTGAGAATTGAAATAATTAAAACCCAGTAATTACCAAATAAATTAATCAAATGAGTGCCCCATTCCTAAATGCCCTAATGCCCATGCCCTAAATGCCCCATTTTCTCTTCACTAAATGAATGTAAAAAACTTCTTACATTTCAACATTGGGCTTTCAAAAATTTGGCATTTCCCCTTAGCAAGTAGGCTGCAGAAGTATGAACTCAGTGCTAAACAAGCTCTGAATTCTTGAGAGGTGTGATGCTGGCAACATGCACCAGCAAATCAGACAGACACGAGTGCTGTGAAGGGACACAACACGAGAAGTGATCCTTCCGATCCCCCAGCCCGGGGCAATTCAAACTCTGCAAGCCACGCTGGCAAACCCAGGAGGTGTTCTCACATTCTCACCAGGACTGCTATTTTTTCCAAACTGAGCTTTATTACTTTATTCCCACATATATTGTCAACAGCTGATCTAGTATAACACTGGCAGCGTCTGGAAGAAACAGAAAAAATGTTTTCAACACTGCAGGCCAAATCATGGGACTGACGCTGATAAGAGCCTTGCAAGATAAGCAATCTACAGACCTGAACAGAAATTGCAAATATTCCTTAACTTCCCCATGTTCTTTCAAAGAGTGGAAAAAGAATCCAACCAAGTCTATCTAAGTATCCCCACAACATATAAGAAATAAATCTTAAAACCACATAGTGAATGGATTTTTATACTTTATTTTTATAACTACAATTGCAATGAAACTTAGTATGAAAAACTAGCAGTCTTCTAAGATGTTCATGCAAATAAGGGGCACCCCGGTTTTTTAGCACGGGTATGTTCATAGATGGCACATTCATACATTCCAATGTACAAGTGTCCACAGCAAGATTTGATTTCCTTGTCATTTACATTTTGATATGTGCACTAAAGTGGATGGAGTACATTCAGCAACATCTCAGCCTCAATAAAATGTTATTATGGTGCTGTTTCCACCTCTGATATGCACCAAGCCTGAAAGTCTTCTCTCTTAAAAAGCTTTCATGGTGGCAATTATGTCTCCTTTTCCATCTCCTCAAGTTCCTTTTCATCACCTCCAGCAATCTCTCATTACACTATAATTTTTAAATGAATATTGTTACTAAAGGTGTCACTCTTTCCAAAACAGAATTTCTCATTTTTCCTCCTTTGTTTCCAGAATACTTTAAAAAATTATTTTAGATCAGAATATTTAAAAGAAGATCCACCTCCAAATTAATGTATTGTCATTGGTTGAATTTGTTTTAGAACTCAGAAAACAGCAATTTACTTCAGTATTTGAATCTCCAACCATCAGAATTAAATATCATTGTTCTCAGCCTCATGTTCCCAAATAAAATAGTGGCTGAAAAAGAATATTATGACTGTGTCCTGGGTGGCAACAAATAGAACCAACCTCTGAAACACATCTTCAAAAGAAATTTTTTAAAGAATTCACTCAAAAGGCCTGCACATGGAGGACATCATGAGAACCTGCTTCCCTTGGTTAGCAAACTAGTCCCAGACTGAGCATCTGTACGTATGGAGGAGTCAACATTGAACTTTATGCAGAGATCAGAGGAGCACTTGTGCCCAATGGTTATGGTAGGTATTCCATTTAGCAAGGAAGCTACTGAATGCCCTTCTCAATGGATTTGAGACGTATGATGAATTGTAATAACTTTATCTCGTGTACTGGCTTTGGCTGGGATGGAGTTAACTTTCTTCATAGCAGCCTGTTGGGTGCTGTTTTGGATTTGTGACCAAAACAGTGGTGATAACACAGGGGTGGTTTAGGTATTGCTCAGCAGTGCTTACACAGAGTCAAGGTTTTCTCTGCTTCTAACCCCACCCTGGGGGCTGGGGATGCGCAAGAGGTTGGGAGGGGACACAACCAAGACAGCTGACCCCACCTGACTGAGGGGTATCCCACACCATGTGGAGTCGTGGCCAGCAATAACAGCAGGGAAAGAAGGAACAAAGAGGATACTTGGAGTGTTTGTCTTTCCAAGTCACCGTTACGCATGACGGAGCCCTGCTTTCCTGGAGATGGCTGACACCTCGCTGCTTCTAACCCCACCCTGGGGGCTGGGGATGCGCAAGAGGTTGGGAGGGGACACAACCAAGACAGCTGACCCCACCTGACTGAGGGGTATCCCACACCATGTGGAGTCGTGGCCAGCAATAACAGCAGGGAAAGAAGGAACAAAGAGGATACTTGGAGTGTTTGTCTTTCCAAGTCACCGTTACGCATGACGGAGCCCTGCTTTCCTGGAGATGGCTGACACCTCGCCCATGGAAGTAGTGAATGAATTCCTTATTTTGCTCTGCTTGCATGTGCAGCTTTGACTTTACCCATTAAACTGTTTTTATCTTGATCCATGACTTTTCTCACTTTTACCCTTCCAATTCTCCTTCCCACTGGGGTAGAGTGAGCGAGTGAGTGAGTGGTTGTGTGGGGCTGATCTTCCTGATGGGGTTAACCCATAATATCTCAAAATGATAAGATCCCTCCTTCTGATAGAAAAGCACGCAAGCATTCACAGGCAGTATAATCAGGTCACCTTTCTATTTGCAGTGCCTCACCAGGACAGAGCAAGCAGTGCTTTCAGATGCAGACCTGGTTACAGTTATTCATCTTTGGAGCTGGCAATGAGAATGGTATCTTAGCCCATACAAACCAGGAGCACCAGTGCTTTAAGGTCAATTGCNATGAAAAACTAGCAGTCTTCTAAGATGTTCATGCAAATAAGGGGCACCCCGGTTTTTTAGCACGGGTATGTTCATAGATGGCACATTCATACATTCCAATGTACAAGTGTCCACAGCAAGATTTGATTTCCTTGTCATTTACATTTTGATATGTGCACTAAAGTGGATGGAGTACATTCAGCAACATCTCAGCCTCAATAAAATGTTATTATGGTGCTGTTTCCACCTCTGATATGCACCAAGCCTGAAAGTCTTCTCTCTTAAAAAGCTTTCATGGTGGCAATTATGTCTCCTTTTCCATCTCCTCAAGTTCCTTTTCATCACCTCCAGCAATCTCTCATTACACTATAATTTTTAAATGAATATTGTTACTAAAGGTGTCACTCTTTCCAAAACAGAATTTCTCATTTTTCCTCCTTTGTTTCCAGAATACTTTAAAAAATTATTTTAGATCAGAATATTTAAAAGAAGATCCACCTCCAAATTAATGTATTGTCATTGGTTGAATTTGTTTTAGAACTCAGAAAACAGCAATTTACTTCAGTATTTGAATCTCCAACCATCAGAATTAAATATCATTGTTCTCAGCCTCATGTTCCCAAATAAAATAGTGGCTGAAAAAGAATATTATGACTGTGTCCTGGGTGGCAACAAATAGAACCAACCTCTGAAACACATCTTCAAAAGAAATTTTTTAAAGAATTCACTCAAAAGGCCTGCACATGGAGGACATCATGAGAACCTGCTTCCCTTGGTTAGCAAACTAGTCCCAGACTGAGCATCTGTACGTATGGAGGAGTCAACATTGAACTTTATGCAGAGATCAGAGGAGCACTTGTGCCCAATGGTTATGGTAGGTATTCCATTTAGCAAGGAAGCTACTGAATGCCCTTCTCAATGGATTTGAGACGTATGATGAATTGTAATAACTTTATCTCGTGTACTGGCTTTGGCTGGGATGGAGTTAACTTTCTTCATAGCAGCCTGTTGGGTGCTGTTTTGGATTTGTGACCAAAACAGTGGTGATAACACAGGGGTGGTTTAGGTATTGCTCAGCAGTGCTTACACAGAGTCAAGGTTTTCTCTGCTTCTAACCCCACCCTGGGGGCTGGGGATGCGCAAGAGGTTGGGAGGGGACACAACCAAGACAGCTGACCCCACCTGACTGAGGGGTATCCCACACCATGTGGAGTCGTGGCCAGCAATAACAGCAGGGAAAGAAGGAACAAAGAGGATACTTGGAGTGTTTGTCTTTCCAAGTCACCGTTACGCATGACGGAGCCCTGCTTTCCTGGAGATGGCTGACACCTCGCCCATGGAAGTAGTGAATGAATTCCTTATTTTGCTCTGCTTGCATGTGCAGCTTTGACTTTACCCATTAAACTGTTTTTATCTTGATCCATGACTTTTCTCACTTTTACCCTTCCAATTCTCCTTCCCACTGGGGTAGAGTGAGCGAGTGAGTGAGTGGTTGTGTGGGGCTGATCTTCCTGATGGGGTTAACCCATAATATCTCAAAATGATAAGATCCCTCCTTCTGATAGAAAAGCACGCAAGCATTCACAGGCAGTATAATCAGGTCACCTTTCTATTTGCAGTGCCTCACCAGGACAGAGCAAGCAGTGCTTTCAGATGCAGACCTGGTTACAGTTATTCATCTTTGGAGCTGGCAATGAGAATGGTATCTTAGCCCATACAAACCAGGAGCACCAGTGCTTTAAGGTCAATTGCTCTGGCAGCAAGCCCCATCTGCCCTTTCTCTCCAAGATGATCTTTCTTCGTTTGCTTTTCTGTTCTTGCATGGAAGCCTTGTGATTTTCTTCTCGTCAAACTCAAAGAAAGAGGTTAAGATGATCTTATTTATGTGCAGTGAAGTAGAAAGCAGTAGTTTGAAAGCAATCATAGTTTACTGTGGCAGTATGTACTCTATGTTTGCCTGCCAGGCATCTATTTTACATTTTGCACAAATATACAGGGCTGAGTGTTTTGTGCAAAGGGTTCCCTCCTCCCCCCTCAAGCTTCTGATAGCTTACAAAATACATGGGGAAGAAAAACCTTAGAAAATAAAATACTGGCCCAGTTGCAGACAAATGTTTCTAAGATTTGAAGCTACAGATTCAACCAAGGCCACAGCAGCATAATGTTGATCCTCTCCTGTACAATGTCCACTCAGACATGAAGGTTTGTGCCTCCAGTGTCTTCCTTCCTCCCTTGAAGTCCACGTAAGTCCTTCTCTGTGATGGAACACTCACACAGTCAGTGCTCCCTTAAGCAATATTGAGAGTGGCAGGAAAAAGAGATAAAATGATAGAACATAAGCAAGACAACAAGCTTGATTAAAAAACCCCATTACTCTCCTGGCCTCTCTTTTCCCTGGTGTCTCAGTTGACTCTGCGGTTGCTGATCGCTCCAGCTGAGAAGGGTCGCAAGTCCTTCCTGCCCTCACTTTCCTGGCTATCACCAACACTACTCCACAGCAGACAGAAAATGGATACTACTGTCCCCGGATACACGGGCTTATGCTTGTTTTCTCTTTTAAGAATCACTCTGCAGTCTGATGCAGCATGGGCTCTGTAAGTGATGCATGTGATCTGTGACTTCTTTCCCATTGTGTGAGGCAGAAGACTCTCTCCACACAGTTTCACTGGAACACAGACTAGGCTCTTCCTATATCATAGAGAAGTTTATTTCATCTCACACTCATCTTAGCATTTACAAAAATTTCCCAAAGAAGAAAGCAGGCCCCAGCTCATTTACAAGTGAGACCTTCAGTAAACTTTGAAACTTAGTACCATGGAAATGATTTATTGAGTTGCTAGAAAGAATGGAGTTTCCTGTTCTGCCTTGCTAAATCATTTTTATAAAATATTAAAAGTGAGCTCCTATTTCTCTTTTGTATTCATGCCTGTAAAAGCAGCCTCGAAATCTATGAGATTATTTTGCTAGATTTCAATGTAAACAGGAGAAATGGAACAGCTCTAAAGGCGACATTCAAGCTACATTTTCTTGACTTCAAGAGGGCTTTAAATTACCTTTGAATTCAGAGATGTAAAGTGTGGCCTAACAGAGAATCTGACTGTACAGATGCAGGGGAAATACGAAAGCATAAGAAATCAGTCATGACTTTTTTTTGTTTTTGGACTCTCAGAGTTATTCTTAGAAATTCTGGCATTGCTGGAGTTCTTACTGCAGTCTATAAAGCTCATTCAAAATTCTACATATTTACAAATGGTTCCCAGCAGGTATTTTTAAATGGCATGGTAACTTGAATTTTCTGTGTCTCTTTACCAATGCACCATGTTTAAAGATTTTACATTTCTTCATGGCCAAAAAAATTGTGATTTTTTAAACATGTACTGTTACACCTCTATTTAGATATCTAAGTGCTACAACTTTCATGGCCTTAATAAATGAGAGATGCATACACTACTACTGATGTGTTTAGAAAAAGATGTTGGGGACCAGATCCCTTTTTCCCCCCATTGTCCCCTTCCAAAATTCCAGTGAAATTTACTTACAATTTAGACCGTCTGAAAATCAGAATAATTTTTTCCAAAAATAAACAGTGGATTAGAAAAAGATCAGTAATATCTCTGTGTAACAGAAATAATCAGTATGATCTGTGTTCTATTGTTGAATTAAATGAGTCACACATATGGTTCTGCAAACCACAGGCAAGCTGAGCAATAGTCTTCTGGAGTGCAGATGGCTTCTATGGCTCTAAGATGACAAATGGCAGTAGAGTTCCACTATCCCCTCTCTATTTCATAGTATCACAGAAGGAATGCTGTATAATATCTCCAAGTATTTTTATTATAAGCCTCAATTTAAAAAAATATGTAATTTTCTGGATGAAATCTGTCATAGCTACTTCCTTCCCAGGACAGCTCTAAAGCAAAGTTTAATCAATTCTATTTAGCCATTTTTAATATCCGAGAGAGACAAAAATGAATATGAGACAGCTGTTGCTATTAATAAAGGCCCTACTTCTTTAGCTTCCATTTTTCACATTGCGTTCTTTCAAAACAAAGGCTATGAGGAGCTTAGGGTTGTATTAACTCTTCTGACTTAGAAAATTTACTTTTACACATTTATTTTTAACATTTCTGATGTTGTTAACTAAGATAGGTTGTATGCGTATTCTTAAATATTAAGATATTATTGTGCTTGCTAACTCATGCATGTCCTGACACATTAAAAAAGCTGTTTAAGAAACAGAAGTTCCTAATTGCTTGGAAATCATGGGCCTTCCATATGGAGAAAGTAAGCTTTTCAATTTTTTAAAAATGTACATTATGAAGACAACTAAATAGTAAACAGTTAAATTAATGTCTTTCACACACTAACAGGCACTAGACACGACGCATTTAATTCTAGCAATTGTAAACTGTATTTCCATGGATGCACATTCCAATCAATCTCTCATTGCTTGCTAGAATTGGAGCAAACAGTTTGCTCACACTAATAGCAACAAAATTATTTGTCTAGGGCAATGGTTATCGGAATTCTGCTTTGACTTTAGGGTTTTCTGTGTAGATTAACTTTTCTTAAGATTAACTGAACTCACACATATATCTATTAATTTGAGTGTGCAGGCAGTATAATAAAGAAGCAATGTCTGTAGTGATAAACAAAGGAGTGCTAAGGTCCAAGCACAGGCACTGGCACATGGTCATAGATTCTGTTAAATGGTTAACATGGTTTTTGAAGAGGGGAAAAAAAAGCCAAGCCAGATTTAAGGGCATTAAAACCCAGATACTACTCCCAATAGGCTGTTTAGATGAGAACATTGTATTTTGGAGGTAACAGAATTTAGCCACCTGAATGTAAGGCATGTTGTGTAGGTTGCTGCCAGGGCTAGATAGCAGTGAGGGACACATTTTATGCATTTATTCATTAGACAGTGTTGTTGCTTATGATCAAAATACTAACCCAAACTTCTATTAAAAAATTGTACAGAGGTAATTTTATTCTGGCATTTTATTATTTGCTACCTCTTTTTGAAGTCTCAGCAACAAAAACCATGTCCAAATACACCATCTAAACCTTAAGTCAAGTGTGTAAAAACTTTCCTGTAGACCTACTGCTTCAAAGGTAGCAAAGGCTTTTTGGTTTTAATTTGGTCTTCAATTCCTTAGACCTCCTGTAATCCATTCTACTTTACCTTACTGCAACAACATTCTCCTTTCATTAACTACACAAGTTCATGTTCAACTAATTATCCAACATGACCATTGGCTCCTTTCAGAGTTACTAAACTACGTCTTACGTTCTGTAGCCATACAACTCTGGTCTTTATTCTTCGTTTCTCTAAGGAAGAATGATTTTTTAAATTTATTTTCTATTTCAAAGAAGGGGCCATCTGGGAGAAAGCTTAGAAGCAGCTCTTTGTCAACACTTCTAGCAGCTTGTGAGCTTCCCAATTTTTAAAGGCTTTTTTATATTTTTCAGTATCATATTTGAACAGGTATTCCCCAAAAAGATAGTACAATTACATTGCTGTCATATATAATGAATTTAGGTTTGACTTAAACACTCCCAGGAATGTTCTGCTAGAACTCAAGAGCAGAATTTTGTCAGTCTGCACTGTGCCATGTAAATCTAGTAACTGAGGCAAAAATAATCAAGACTCCAATCCTCCAAAGGAATGTCTCCTTATCATACTTTGTTTCCATGAAGACATTCCAACAAAACTGTCACCATTACTTCATGGCAAGTTAATTGCTTACAAATAGCTCATACCTCCGCACATCCCCTCAGCCTGGGAGTTCCATGGTACTGAAAGAAAATGCTTGTAAATAACGCAGTTTAACAATTCAATTAGTGTTCTGCAAGGTGTTTGTAGTTTATAATTTTTTCCCTATGGACATCATGCTTTAATATAGTATGCATAAATCTGTTCTATCTTTTTTACCATTGGGGGACCTGAACAATTTCACTGCAGTAATAAAAAGGCAGGAGAAGTTCACTGCTAGTACCAGTACCACCTCTCATTTAGATGGCCTTACTAACCAGTAAAATATAAAAGAGGATGCAAATTTAGGACACTTGACCCCAAAATTCCCATACATTAAGGTGACCAGCAGCCATATTGCTACCATAAGGATACTTAGAGTTCATTCCTAGTCACTAAATTTCTGAGAGGGAAGATTTTATTCTTACAGTCCTTGCCTGAACATGTTGCTCATACACATTGGACAGTGCTTACAACTCGACAAACAGGGTTCATTTGTCTGTTCAGGAATCCCTACATGTGCATAAAGTATTTTGAGATGGTTCAGTCTGAATCTTCTGGCTATTTAAAAAAAATTATTTGCATTTTAGTTTTAGGGGGGTTTTGAGATGAATTCTTTTTTGCCTCTCTTAACATGTTTGATCACCTGCTAGAGTAATCATGATTCCTTTGATTTTGAGAAGACATACTATCTTCCTTATTCCTCATATGCATGGTGGGTACTATGTCCTCATATGCTCACAGCTCAGTAGTTGAAAGCCAATACAACTTTGTAAGTGAATGGTCACCTTCTTGGTAAACTAATTGATACAGTGTTTCATTTAAAACCTGTGCAAAATTTTCTTACACACAAATTAGCCCAGGATAAGAATTAAAACACAGACTTCTGAGTGAGTTGATTTGTCCTGTTTTTATATTATCAAGCACTATGAATTTAACTCTAAAATGCAGCACATTAACTAAGAGGACGGGGGGGAACTCTGCCCCCTTTTCAAATGGAGAATCCATTTGGAAATTCAATCCCTTTTCCAATAATAATATTATGAGGAATTATCACAGTGCTTTGCTGCTTGATGTTTATTACAGGATCCCCTTTGAAATTTTTTGTAAACTCCTTGCAGCTTCCTGAGTTTTTATCAGCAGAGAAGCGTTGTTCTCTACCTTGTGTACACCTACTAGTTTGCAACTTTTCTGAAAAGCATTAGAAAAATAAATATAAAATTAGAAAACATAAATATAAGAATGATTACGTAGCATCAGTTCTGTTGATTCATTTTCCAAGTACAATTCTTTCTATTTTGGTATTTCAACATTTTCCTGCTTATTTCACCCACAGATTTCAGTACTAACACTATGATTTATTTTTCCTTAAAAAGTCACACAGAAATTGCTTAGACTCTACAATTGTACCGACACATCACATTTAGCTTGATCTTATGTAATGCATAAGAAACTATATGCAGTGGTTTTTTTCCTCCTTAAAAATAAAAAACTAAATACAACTCTTATTTAACTGGCACTCGGGCAGGATTCCCTAGATCTCCAGAGAGTTACGGGAGAAAGAAGGAAAAACATGTCTGCGTGTCTGTCCCAACACTTTGGAGTTGTGCTAAACCATTCAAAGGCAACAGCACTTCCAAAGTGAATGCAATATAGTTGTCATCCAGAAGGGAAAACATTCACATAAATAACTCAGATGAAAAGTAGCATGACCTATAGTTAAGAACTAAAACATGGGGATGATAAATCTTTACTTTTATGTTAAAAATGAACAAAATTAGAACTAGTCCAGCACCAAGAAGAGGCTATAAAGCATGCAAATACTAGAAATAAAATATGTGGATTTATGTCCCAATGTTAAAAAAATTATTAAGTAGTAAGTAAGCAGGTATTGAACAGAAAATGTATTATCAAGATTGCTCTGAGTGACACAGATGTACAGGATGCAAAAATCTGATTACTTTTATTTTTTTAATTCAGGATCAAGGAAATTAGGTGGATTTTTTAAGTTCAGCAATGCAGAATATTTAAAGTTACTATTTCAGTGGTAACTGTAATTAGTTACCCTGCTACTAGCTAACCATGGCTTTTGATTAGTATGCCTGGTAAATTTACAAGACATTTCAAACCCCCCCATCATTCTTATTAAAGTTAATACGGTGTTAATAAATCCTTTTTTAAAAATGAGAAATCTTTAAGTGATTACATTGCCATATGCTGAAGATAATGCAGCTATTAACTAGGATAAATAGGTAAATAGACAAATATGTAAATAAAATCTATTATTAGTGAATTATACATAATACATATCCTACATGACATGTAAGATCAAACAATACACAATCTATTTGTCCCAGTACTCTTTTCAAATCTTATCATTTCAAACAGTCTCAGTTTGGTTAACTTGTCATGGCATTGTCTTCCAACTCCATCAGTGTAAGAAGGTTGATAGTGAAAGGACAATTAATTTGAATGTTACAACTGATTTTAAGAACATGATTCCTCACAGAATGCAACAAAAATTAAACTGGTGATAATGGATCGAAACTATTTTATCTTATCCAACATATTATCTTTAACTTTGGGTATTATAAAAAGCTTTCAAATAAGGTGTCAGAAACACAGAATGACAGATGTGGATTTTTTTTGTTGCTACATTAGCTTTCATCTTGACCATAATGGTTCAAAACTGACACAAATGTGGCTATTAATTAAGCCCATCCTGTATAGCCAATCAGTGGTATCTCTAAGAGGTGCAGTCAAGCTGCAGATGATATCAGGATACATCAAAGCTCCAAGCACATGAAGATGGCTTCATGCCAGGCCAGCTTCAGTCTGGTAGAGATCTTTAGCTCAGGCAATGTGTTAGATTCGAGAGCAGCTCTGTTCCAGAAACAATTTTGCCTCTTTCGTGCAGCATCGCAACTGGAAAAATAAACAGTGTGAGACTGGAGCTAATGCTATGCAAAACAATGTATTCCTGGAAACTGGAGCTTGGGAAAAAGCTGTACAGAGCCACAACTGGTGACGAGCTCTGGCCTAACATGGCTTATTAGCTTCAGTTAAGTACTAATGACAACACATTCTCTCTTTCAGAAACATCTGGATGTCTCTGTTCTGTACAGAGACAGATGTCTGTACACTGGAAAGGCTTGTTAAGCCCAGAGAAGCGCCACATGAATGCATGGAACCAGCCCAGGACCAGCACTACCCTGGAGCTAACAAGCCAAGTTTGAACATGGAAGGCTTTGACACAAAAGGCAGAGACGAGTATTTCTGCACTAATTAGCTCACAGGCAGTGCTAGACCAAAATGGGTTAAACCTGGCTTGTCATGAACTAACTCTGTTTTAAAGGCACTTGAACATCTCTGCATGCTCCTAATGCATGCACCACCCTTATCCATGTATGTCCCGTCTTGGGATGATGGACTTCACTTACTTTAAACATAGGAATTTTTTTTCTTACTATTTTCTATGCTGGCATTTATGATGTGCAGTGTAATTATTTCCCTACAATTATAGCATTCATAATGTCTCCATACAAAAGTTCTAGTTCTGTAGTTATTTAATAGCAGAAGGTACTACTTATTTCCTCACAGTCACAGCAGGTTTTCTGGCAAATGATGTACCTCCAATCACAGCATCCTCATAAAATAACAATGGATGCTATTTCAGTCTAAAATCAAATTTAAGTTTTGCGCATTTATTTTGCATAGATATAAATTATTTCCTATATTACACCAACACTGGACAAACCACTGTGAGATAAATTTGATGTACGCTTGGAAGCTGACATTAAAGCTTTTTTTTTTTCCTCACAAAGTATGAAACTGGTGCAAACTCGCTCTGTTGTTTAGAATTAGTTAAAAAATATGGAGCTATATTTCCTTTGGCAGACTCTGTGCTGAATCAGGCATACACTTTTCATGAACCATAATGCTGGTGTAAACACATGTCATGTCATATGTCATAAACATATGTCAGTTTACTCACAGGTAAACTTTTTAGGATAAACCTCTATTCCCAGTTGTGCATGAAAATGTAAAGAGAGAACAGAGTGAAGAAAAAAAACAAGTGCATTTCTGTATCTTAGTCTACATCTATACTTGGTAGCCTTAGTTCTGAGTGGGTTTTTTTATTACCAGTTATACTCACAAGGAACTCACACATGTGAGTACTGGCCATAGGGTGTCACACCAAAGATCCACCTCTCCACAATGCACTGTTTTCAACAAATACCCCAGAATGCCTTTAGAAATTCCACCTGCACAAGCTCCTCTGAGCACTGTGCGTAGCCTGCACCACACATGGCCAGGGACATAGCAAGGAGAGGGAAGCTGAAAAGGGAAGAAGGATCCTGGCTGCTGTAGGGTTTACTTCAATCCTCATCATGTCAAGTCTGCAAGGACAGCACCTCTGGGTGGCTTGAACTGATTCTTTAGACAGCTTCGTGGAGCAGCAGACATTGGGGTTTCTCTGCTCTGTGTCCCCTCTCTTGAGCCTGGTATTTTCTTCAAAATGCCTAAAACCTAAGGTATCACCTGGGGAAAAAAGGAACAGCATAACCTTCTCCTTAAGACTCTCCCATCCTCCAACTGTTTTCAGCTCCATGGATTTCCTGAGCCTGTTGTTATTAAGGTTTTTTTTTCCCATCCCCCAGCTTCCTAAATTAAATGCCTTGCTGAGATTTTTACTGCAAAGAAAACTGTGTTGCTAAACTTTGTTCTGATGAAAAATTTACACTAATTTTCTGCATTAATACTTCTGTGATCACAACACAGCAGACCTGCCTCTCAGGAAACACATTCAAATTATTTTTGTTTCAGTGCAGCTGGGAGTGAAGCACACAGTGAGGTGGGTTGGCACCACCAGCAAGACAGCTATCTTACAAAGCCAGAGAAAGACGAGCTTATAGTGGGTAAGTTTGGTTCAGCCAGAAAGATGGTAGAAAGTCCTGGAGCAGACAAGTACGCTACTCATTAGCGTAGCACTAATGCTGCGATGGAGAAGACACAACACTTCCTGTTCTCCTAAGGGTAGCATTCAATGGATGATTTCATGGTACCAAGCCCAGTACCTAGAACTCACCAGCAATGATGTACTTGTTCACCTGCAGGTTTGATGGTTGTACCACTGAAGCAAGAGAATGGCAGAAGAGCGTGGCAAGAATAAAAAATCATGAACACACAGTATTGTGTTGTCCAGTATTAGAACTAAAAACAGAATGATCTTTGGAAAAGGATGAGGGGAAGAGTGTCATCTAAAAGGAAAACACAGGCATATTTACCAGTCTGCATGTTACTAGGCAGTGTTGCTCTTCTCCTGCCTGCAAACCCTCCTGTAGCGGACATACCTGGGGGAACATAATAGCCAGGACACAGGGTATTCTTGTCCCAGCCTGCATTCAGCTCAGGGATTTCCCAAGTCATGGTTTGTGTGTCTCCAACCTGCAAAGGATTTCTTTCCCATGAACCTGCCTAGTATCCCCCTTAATTAAGGGCAAGAGATTATGCTCTTGGTCTGGATGATGCTAATTCTGTGCTTCTTGTTTATGCAGCTTCTTCTCCCCCCATCCAAGTCCCTTTCCAAAGGAAGCAGTGCCTACAAATTGCCTGTTTACACACCAGTGCAGCACTACCGGCAAAAGCACACAGGCAGACCGATGTATTCCTACGGCAAGTACTTTCTACTCGGAAGGAAGTAACTTTATAATGCTTTCTTTCTAACACTGACGCAGTGGTGCGTTTTCTCTCCTCACGACCACATAAGCAAGCAGGCGACTTGAGCCCTCACCGTGAACCTTCTGGACCGGCAAATTCTCTCCCCAACCGAGCCACTGCAGCCCGAGAGGTGCCGGTCCTGCCCCAGAGCCCCGGCTCCCGCTCGTCCTTGCAGGGCCCT
This sequence comes from Eulacestoma nigropectus, assembly GCA_013397775.1. NCBI lineage: Eukaryota > Metazoa > Chordata > Aves > Passeriformes > Eulacestoma > Eulacestoma nigropectus. Next base: position 1,549,470 of record VZTE01000432.1, on the reverse strand, counting down.
TCCCGGCCGGGCGGGAGGAAACGCGGCCCCGCGGCCTCGCACCGCCCCCCGCCCTCGCCCCAGGGAAGGGGGGCTGGAGACGGCCCTGAGCCCGCTTTTTGTTGGAACAAACATTTCCCCGTGCCGATGAGGAAACCCGCCGCGGCCGGGGCTGGGGGAGGGGGGATTTCCTTCCCATTGTCTGCCAGGCTCGGCGCTCCCGGCCCCCGCTCCCAGTGAAAGTGAATGGCCGGGAGGGACCCGCCGCAGGGCTCGTGTTAGACACCCAACTACTGCGGATAAACGTAGGAGCTGGGGCTACCCCAGCCCGGCTAGCCGGGCTTCAAAGCTGTACACTGGCGAGCATTAAAAAGTCTTCACAATACACATAAAAATAAGTCAAAACGAGACAAAAATGCATCCTTTTTATCCTTCAACGTGCATCTGAAGGCTATATAATGCAAACAGTTACTCAGGGGACCTAATGAGGATATCAAAATATCCCCAGACCAGGCCCATGAACACCCATGTATAAGCTCTATGCCTGTATTTTTACACTTGATTTAATTCACTGCCCACCAGCTCAGAGAAGGTAGTGTGGTTACAGACACTCCCTACATGTTTGCTTTAGGATACCTTGTTCTTTCCAAAATCAAATATTTGTATCCTGAAACAAATATCTGGAGGTAGTCCAGACCAGCCTGTGTAAGTATGTTAAGTACAGGAGGTTGTTGCAAGTGGTAGACTCCAGGTAAAAACCTGTACGGTAGGCAAGCCATAAGGCTTCTGCCCTCCATGTGCTTCCATGCTGGTGAAACTGCGGCCTGAGTATTTATTTGACAGCTCTCTATGGGTCCTGTGAGAGATAAAGGGCTAAAACCTCTTTATACTGAAGATAGGCGAACTTCTGCCTTAAATAAATATTTACATAGGTAAGGAGAAGGCACTGCGGCAGAGCAATAAATCTTTCACTAGAGAAGCTGAGACTGGCTTTGGAGCTTTGTTTTGGAGCTATGGCAAATCTCCCCAGGTGACCCAGTTGTTGGGGATACCTGGCTGTTCGGGGTGAAGAATTAAAAATGGTTATGTGGCTGCTAGCTATGTTTGTTTGTCCTCTGATTCTGGATGCAAAAATCAGTGTGCCTTAGCCATGCTGGCTTGAGCAGAGCTGTTGGCTTGACTGCATGGTAGAAACAGTAGAAACTATAACGACCAAAACTTCTTTTTTTCCCCCCTGTATGTAAATATAGCTCAGATGCAATTTGAACAGAGAAGGTTTCAAAGAAAGCTAAGACAGGCAAGCCAGCAATATCCCATGGAAACTTGGCATACGTTTCTATCAAACTTCTTTTGAAAATGACATGCCTTAACAAAATCACAGCCAAACATCACAAATAAATGCTTAAAATAAGGTAGTCTTTTTGTAATTATATTGACGGTAAATCCCTTTTTACTTAAAAAAATTGCCTGTAAATTTCATTTGCTTTTTATTAATACAAGCAATATAATGCAGTTAATAAATTATAGTACCACTACTGGGTATCTGCCCAACGCCTCAAGCATTCTTTGAAAGCAGATTACCAGCACTTTCTTTCCCATCTATTTATTTTAGATAATGTAAAATGTTCTTTCATATTTAAATGCATAATAGAAGTAAGACTTTATCACAGCTGTGCAACTAACCATTATTTGCATTTTATTTTCAAAGTGGATGTAAAGTCCTGATGCAGCAGTCTCAAAGAAACTGCGTGGGTTTAGACACTAATAGAAATCTTATTTACTGGACACACTGGAGAAACTTTCACTGTTCAGTGTGCAAACTCTGTTTAATCTTTGACTGACCAGGCACAATGGATGCACCTTTTTCAACATTAGCACTACTATTTCCATCTACTATCTTAGTAATATTAATGGCTACTCATATGACTCAATTTTTTTGCATGCATAAATGTTTATAGAACTAAGCTTACAGTATATTTTAATAAAAGTAAAATTCTAGTCAAGTTAATTAATTGTGAAGTGTGTTACTTATCCATTAATAATTCCTGAAGCATTTCAGGAACTTTAGAATATATTTCCCTAGACATTTATTAATATTTATCTCACAGTCCATAAAAAGAGTATTAACATGTACATGTTTTTTTGCTACTTACATATATATATATGTTCCTATAAATTTACACATTTTGTATTACTATGTATGTCCCAAACCTGCAGTGCAAATATGGCTAACAGTCAGACTAAATGATCATAAAGATCTTTTCCAATCTAAATGATTCTATGATTCTGTGGTCTACAGTCCACGACGTATTGACAACTCTGAGACAGACCGTTGATTCTCTGTTTTAGTTTCCGTTGCTCAAGGTGAGTGTCTACTTTCAAAAACATATCTGTCATTTCTCCAAGTTGAACTTCATGATAGGAGGAATTTCCATGTATAAAGGCCAGATAAGCACCCCATTTCCCCTCTGCAACAAGAGAGGGTCCAGACCTAAGACTACGACAAAATACATACATAATAAATAGTTAAAGATCCATTTCAAATGTATTATTAAAAAAAAAATAATAAAAGAAACAAACAGCAACTCCAGCAGACACCACTAGAGTTCTCCTTCTCCCAAATATCCCTAGCACCATCCTAAACCCTGTTTACCCCAGAAACCTGAACTGTGGACAGACAGAAGAGGAGAGAGAGAGAGAAAATTCAGACACAATAAAACTCTGAGGGGAAAAATATGTGGAAGGAGGAGGCAGCAGCGGCCTGGGGAAGGGATTGAAAAGTTTCCCCTGGCTTAACTTCTCCCCCCTGCAGCAGCAGAAGCAGCGCCAGCAGCACAAGGTGAGAGAGACTTTTAAGTCTGGGGAGGAGGGGTGTGTGTGCGGGAGGGGGGGGTGAATTTACAGCCCTGTGGATATTTCTGTGTCTGCCTCCCTGGCTTTGGGGTGCGAGAGACGCCGTGTCTCATGCTGGGTGGATTTTTTTTTTTAATATGATGGAGGATTATAAACATGGCGCCTTAAAAAAACTACAAAATCATGTACACACTGTTCCAAGGAGATGGGGGAGAGGGGACAGGGGAAGGGCTGGGCACCAGGGGAGGGGGCAATCCTTCCCCGCGGGGTGCCGAATGAGGAGGGGGGGAGCAATTATACTTAATAATAAAATGTGTGGGGCTGCGGGGGGGAGATAGAAGGCGGGATCTTTTTATTATTATTATTATTTCATTTTTCGGAGTGGGCAGGATTATCTGGCAGCCCGCTTGGAAACCGAGGAGGAGAAGGGGACGGCGGCGGAGCGCGTGTGATTATTAACGGCGATTATTTTTGTCCCCACACCTTCCCCGGTCGAATTTCGGCTGGGAGGCGGCGGCGGGTCCCCCGCGCCCCCGTGCCGAGTTGCAGCCAGCCCCGGGGCCGGGGCGGGAGGAGGTGGGGTGGGGAGAGGGGCGCTCCGGAGAGAATCGCCGCTTCCAGCGCTCCGCGCGGGCCTGCAGGGCGCGGGGGAGCCGGGGACTCGCGTGAGAGGCGAGGCCCGGCAGGGTGTGGTGCAGCCCGGCCTCAGCCCCGTCACCCCACGGCCCCGCTTTCTCTCACAGGCGGGGCCACCGCTTTGCTCCCCACTCTTCCCCGCTTTCCTTTCGCTCACACACCCTCGCCGCCGCCGCATTTCCTCGCTGGGGAGGGGGATGCCTGCTTGGAGGACGGGTTTTGGCCCGAGTAATGGCAGCTGCTCGACAGCGCCGAGGCTCCACAGGAGAGAGACGGCGGGGCCCCCGCAGGCCGAGCGAGGGGCCATGGCTCCTGTGCCTGCGGGGGGCAGGGGAGGGGACGGGGAAAGGGTGAACTCAGCCCCAGCCCTCCTCCCCCGGCGGCTGCGGGCGGTGCCACCCCCGCGGCCGGGACGGCCTCGCCGCCCGGCGGGGTAGCGGGGGCCCGGGATCGCCTCGTCCCCGGCACAACCCCGGGGGCTCCCTCGCCTCCCCCGTGTGCTCTGGGGCAGGGCCTGGGGGGAAAAGGGGGCGATTTTTCCGCTCTCTACCCCCCTCCCCCCCCGGCTCCCCGCGCCCTCCGGGAACAGCGCGCTCGCTGCCCCCAGCCGGGAAGGGCCCTCCCGGGGCTGTGCCGGACTCGGCGGTTCGGGGAATGCGAACTGGCGACGGGCTCGCTTTTGTTGGCGTTCGGGGGAGCTTTATGTGTGTCCACCCCCGAAGCCGTGTCTGCATATAACTCCCCTCGGTGCACTTTGTGGGGTGTTCGCCTTCTCCCCCTCCCTCGGGGCTGCTCAGAGGCCTGTCTCCTTTCATTTCGGGGGAAGGATGGAAGTGTAGGTGTGGGAGTGCCCGTGGTAAGCATGATGGGGAGCTTCGGTGCACTTTCCTGACCTTCTGTGTGCTCCAGTCAACAGCCCCCCTGTAAAATGCTGATGTTAAGGTTTTCGGAAACTTTGTGTGTCTTTTGGGGCTTACCCTGAAACCAGCAGACTTTGGGAATTTGTTTTTGGTCTTCTGTGAACTTTAGAGATGCTAGAGATGGGCTGGCTTGAGAAAAGGAAAAGGAGTGGAAAAACTTTAATTTGGTGCTGGTTGGTTTTATAATTTAACCTGGAATCATCTGGTATGATCTCTGTATTGTAGGAGTAATTCTATTTATTGTAGTTTTAAGAAGATCTTACTGCAGTAGAAAAGTAAAAGAGTGGAGAATGCTTTCTTCTCCTAGATACGTCCTAGATATTCCTAGATAAAATTTTTTCATTTCTCTTGCTTTTGTAGGAAATCGTTTAATTCTTTAGGGGTAAATGCTGAGATAGGTGTCAGGAGGGGGGAAAATGGGGGGGGGAAATGCCGGTTTGTGGTTCAGGTTGCACTCCTTTGGGTTTTTCCGGTTCCTCATCCTTCAGTATGAAGGACTTGGCATCTCTCCACATTGGTTTTTTTCTTTTTTTTTAATTATCAACCGCTCTTGAGTGTGCTATAGAAAGTCTTTAGGGAAGTAGACTGTTTGCTGACTAATGTTTTGTATAAAAGTGGAAGTGCCCACAAAATAATTCCCACTTTTATGGGATTTATGGCATTAATTAATTCCCACTGTGGATCTATGGCCTTAAAATGTCAGCTTTTCCATGCCTAAACAAACCTTCTCTGCTTTGACCAGATAGTTGCATGGGGAAGGGACGGAAGGGAATGGTTCGTGGGGTAGGTAGTTCAACAGAGAGCACTTGATCTTCCTGATGGTGAGTTTGGTTTTAGTGAGAGGAGAAGAAAGTGACTATGGATGGTGGTCTCTGCATCTGCAACTGATACTTGGTATTGGGTTCAGTAGCAAAGGTCTGAGCAAGAAAAATGTCTCCTCTGCTCCACCTCATGAGCTGGATAATGTGGTGGAAATTGTCTTGTGTTGAAGTCAGCTTTGTAAGGGGAGTTGTGAGTCTGTGGATGTTGGGTGGGGGTCTTAAAACTTCGGTGATGTGCTAGAAGGTACTCTTCAACAGTTTGAAACTTTGTAGCAAAAATTTTACAGGGTAAGTTCATCTCTGAAGGTGTTGTTTGCTTTGTTTCGTTTATTAATCTAAGCAAGCCCTTGCAGCTATTAAATACAAATGTAGAAAACCAAATTGAGTTTGTTCGCCATGATTCAAAATTCTTAGTAGTTTGACTTGGTCGTTCTGTAGTATGAGCCAGCGCATAACTTTGTAACTTTTCAGGCAAAGAAATGAGCACTGTTGGAGTGACGAGAATTTCATGACTGGAACTGCTGTGCACGCAGTCTGTGACTGGTAGGTTGTGTGCTGTGTGTCCATACTGTTTGTGGGCAGCAGGCATTCTGTGGGCATCTACTGTTCAGGTGTCCTGGGTTTTCCCCTGCCTTGAAGCAGAGAGGAGAAAAGGATGACCTGAGGCTTCTGCAGCAGGAGAGCCTGGATCGTGTTTTCAGCCTAAGGTCGTCTCAAAAAGAATTGAGACGGTGAAAGGCTGTGCAGTGTGTTTGGTATTTCTGCCTGCATGTAAAGAAAACATACTGGGTGCTGTTAGTGACATGGTGCTCCCTGAGAAGAAAACAATGTGGATGGACTATGAATTTGGCCTGAAACTCACCTTGAAGTGGCTCAGGCTCCATCTAGACCGTTGTGCATTTCTACCAGTGCACCACAGCTTGGGGACCACTGAACTGTGCCATCTGCAGTCGCTGGGTTAGAATAAAATACTTCAAAAGGAAATAGATAAAAGATAACATTGAAGAGGTTTTCTTAATTTTAGGTATCTAAATGTCTCCGTAGATGTCTGCATTATCTAGTTAGCTAGCAAATTGTCTCATTTCACACAGTGTGGGAATGAGGGGGGATTTGAGAATTAGGAGACATGTTTTGAAATTGAAGACCCAATTTCAGTCAGCTAAAGTTTGCAAATTTTGGACATACGTGTAACTAGTTTTCATAGTAACTGCCTTCCACAGTCTTTCAGAGCATTTATCTCTGGAAGTGTGTGAAGATTTCAGGCAGTGTGAATCAGTCCAGGCTAAAAGTTCAGAAAGAGGGACAAGGTGATGGTGAAGATGTCTTCAGTAAATTTCTGATTTTCTTCTTAAATGACTTTTTAGCTAGATCTGGATTGGTATAAAGATGTGTTTTACCCATAATGCAGGTTGTTACAAATGCTAACTACAACTATAAGCAAAATTAATCTGTGCAAGGTATATGTGCCTCGCACCAGTGATGAACTTGGTTTGTAAAATGTGGAATTGTTTAAAATTACTGGCCAAATGCACACAAGATTTTACTTTCCTGAATGAAGTAGAGTTTGGAGATTTTTGCAAAAGTTTGGTCAGAATTGTTGGAGCAATTCTTTTTCTCATATCTATCCAGCAAATATATAAATTTGTTTCAAATCCTGACCACTGATTTTATTAATTGCAGTGGTTTTCCTTCCATGTAATAGGACTTTGTTTAGCCATACTTCTTGCCCTGATTGTTTAGGAGCTTATGTCAGATCATGTTCTTTATCTGCAGAGGGTTTTGTGCCTTGGTTTTTGTTGGGTTTGTTTAGTCTCAGGATGTGGTGAACACTGCCATTGTACATGGAGTACCTGGAGCATGGTGCCCTTGGTAGCTGGGCAGTGCAACGTATGTCATCTTTTATATAACCCATACATTTTAGGCTGTCAAGTGTTGCTTGTGCTAAACATTGTGAACAAAGATTATTCTTGTCAGGTTCTGGATAATTTTTCATCAGTTGAATGTAAATTTAGCTCATAATTGGGTTATTGTTCTAAGGTTTAATCTTCCAGTTGCAAGAGTACAGCCTGCAAAATAGGTAGTTTATAAGATGACGTAATGACTCCATTTTTCAGGAATTTCTTTATTTGGTATTGGTGAGAGTATACGAAATGCAAAACAAATGGTTTGTGGAAAGCTCCACAACCCCCTTTATTCCTGGGTGTAGTGGAGGTAACTGGGAGTAGACTGATTGACACCACAGTGGCTGTGTACAGTACAATAACCACTGTGGCCTCAAGCCTGCACAGCTGAACTCCTGTGGCACAGGGGGCCGTCTGATTTCCAAGGCCTCTCCTCATGCAGCTCCTAGAAACACCAGGGCTGGATCCAAGCCCATTTTTTTCACCGTATTTTCAATTGTACTCTTTAAACATGATTTTATCATCTCTTTAAACCAATGTCTGCCATCAAGTAAATTGTGAAAGCCTGAACTCAGTCTTTTTATTTATTTCTGTCATGCTGTGAATATTGAATTACAAGAAAAAAAAATTAAGGGTAAACCTAGCATTTTAATAAGATTTCATTCATATTTATTTCTTCTCTTTTTTTTCTCCCTGAAACGACCAGGGTCTTTTAAGTCCTGTGGGCAGGTGACAGCAGGCACAGTGGTGATACATACTGACATGTCCATGAACCCAAGTTAAAGCTCATGGTGTCTAATTTTAGCCAGCTTTGGTAATATCCCATCGGAGCCTGATCCTGTAGCTGTACCATGTAGATAAATCCAAAGAGTTGCTATTGAGAGTTTTGTGTACAAAAAGACTGTTTTGATTTTCTTCCAATCTTTCATTTTACACTTCACTAGAATGCAAAAGTGTCTGTTACAAAAATACAGAGAAATGTAATTTGAGTTTAAAGTGTTATTGCTTAAAAAGGCAGTAGTATTTGTAATTTCAAAATTAAAAGTATATTAAAAAATATAAGTAAAATATGGTTTATTGGTGTACTTACTAACAATCAGAATATCTTTACATATACCTTTGCACTGTTTTCAGTTTTAAATTCCAGGATTAAATAATTGCAGAATAAAACATTGTGAATTAATGATTATGAGTCTTCATAGAACTCTCACTTGTAGTATCATATAAAACTTAACTCTTAAAAAATAATTTTAACACCAGACACAGTGAAGTTTAAAGTACTAAAATCCATTTATTCATTAAAAAAGTAATTTAAATATGCCAGAAAAAATACCAGTAATACTCCATTCACCCTTTTTGTGGAAATTGCATTTTTTGCATGCAAAGAACCGGACTCACTCTCTTAATTAATTTTTTATCCATAACAGGATACTATTGATTTGAGGTCTAGTAATTGGAAAAAAGAAGTTAAACATAATTCCTGCTTATCTTCTCATTTCGCCTGTGCTTGTTACTATGTTAAATATTAAACCAACTTGGGTTGTATTCAAATCTGTGATTTTAATGCAGCTGACTTAACTATGTTTTGCTTACAGACTGTAGGACTCTGCTAGTAGGTGTAGTACTCCGAAGCAGCATTTTGGCAAGTGGGTATTTGTACTTTGATCCTGTGCACTTAGGGCATGGCATTGTTATCTGGTCTTTTAAAAAGAGGTGGATGGGAGTTGCATGCTGTGACTCACGGGACATGGCACTTAGTTTACTAATTTTAGCTGAGCGATTCTTATCTGTCAACCTTAGGTTTTATTTGAACCTTCTGGAAAAGCGAGGAAGTGAAACAAAATGGAGTTGAGAGAACATGATTAGCAGAATCCCGAAGTAGCTAGAAATAGTATGCAGTGAAAAAGAAATTGAAAGTATGTAAGATATGTTTATTGCTCAACAAATCTTGAAGATCTGAGAGACTGATCTGAGAGCTTTATCTTTCTTAGCACGCTATAATTTTCTGTTAAGTCTCACACAACATTTATGCATTCAGTAAGAGAGGATCTCACACTACAGATACCTGTTTGCAGTTACAGATGCTTCTCAAGTCAGAAACCAAGCACCAGCCAAGTCTGCATTGGCTGCTTGGGCCTTATACTATTTTCTTGGTGTCATTGCTTGTAAAAGAAAACTTCAGAAGAGGAGAGAGTCTGTGCCTTGCATAACACTGCAGTGTGTGCATTCACATGCAAAAATTAAAGTGGAAATTCTGCCTCAGAATGGTGGGGGGTTTTTCCAGTTTTCCTTCTGGTTGGTTGTTAATTTTGTGATCAGTGTCTTATGAGCTGTCATTTACTTCAGAGACAAGCTGGAACCCAGAGTTTATGCATAATCTCCTTCCCCCAAGCAATTACTAGGATCCAGGTTCAAAATTGTACAAAATCAAAACAAAAGAATTGCTATTTCATAAAATGTAATCACAGGCCACACAGTCACTGATTGTTCACTGATGAAAATTGATATTCACTATTCACTGCAGAAAATTCATTGTTACCCATAGATTAATATTAATATAATGATGGAGACCTTGATCATATAAGCACTTGTTTCCCACAGGCATGAAAATGCATATGCCTTGGAGCATACTGATGAATAAGTTTAGTTTCACAAAGTAGTTTTAAAAATTAAAACCTTATGTATGACTCCAGTATTCCAGGAAGAACACAGTTAAAATTTGTTGTGCCGATACAATTTTATGTATAGCTGTATTTTTATTCTTCTACTGGAGTTGCATAGCAGTGTTACATGGGCATTTTTATGCCTTTTCAATATCAACAGTATGATTGTTGGTTTTTTTGCACATGCTAAATTTTACATTGATGATTGTTTCCATTGAAGCTAAGGCACTTTTCCTACATGTACATTAGCCTTTTAAGGAATTGACAGTGCTTATGAAAAGAACAGAGAAAACGTGGATAATATTTTTCTGTTAGTGATTTCTGCCATTTTCTGTATATCTTAAATCTTGTGTGTTATAGAAAACCTTAATTATAGATAAAGAAAATGGTAAAAGAAGAAATTCCTACTGGAAAAGCCAATGCCATTATGAGAAGAAAGGTTTGTTTTTACATTAGGAAGGCTAGAAAACAGGTATGTCAGGAAACTGTGTATTTTAACATAGTTTAAAATTACGGAAATTGTGAATGTGCAAGCAGGTTAAGTAATCAAAATTTTTTTTTATCATAGAACATAAATTAAAAACCTGAATTCTGAAAGTTATCTTGATTCATCCTGTTCATATAATTTACCTGAGAACAGTAGGCAAATCTAGGCAATCCTTTTTGCTCCATGCAACACATTGTTTAGAGCGAGTAATGTTCTCCTCACCTTGTGCTTCTATTCCTTCTTTGTTAAACGTTCAAAATTGCAGAAAACATCTTTTCTTTCTTTTTAATTAGAAACGAATAATTGTTATTAGTTGTTTTCCCAGGAACCAGACTGGCATTTTTAGCTTCACATAACTATAGTTGAGAACTCAGGACATTCCTAAGAACTGGCTGCATGGACCTTTTCTCAGGAAGCTTCAGTGTCAGTCATCACGTGCAAACTGACACTTGAATACAATACGGCACACTGAATAATTTGGCACTGGCACTAATATTTAAAAAAAAAAAAGAAGAGAATTTAATTTTTTTTCCCAAATAAAAATAGCTTTCTTAAAACTTTTTTTGGTCATAGTAAAATGTGAGGAACAATGAGAAGGGACGTACGCTTTGTTCACAGATAACTCAGGGTGTCTGACCTCTTAGCAGTCTGACTAGAATGGACTATCAGGCTGTTTAAAAGCTGCCATATTAAAATATTGTTTGTTTGTTTGCATGTTCGAAGAAAATGTTCTGTTTCACTGGCATAACTTTTTGAAGGAGAGTGCTGATGCATACCTGGGAGCATTTCAGACTGACAGTGTTGGAAAGTGAGAAACATGGGCACTCAATCTGTAATTGTGTCTTTCAGTTTTGTAGCTTTGTCTTCATCTTCTGCTTGTACTGACCTGAAGTAAATAGACTTACAGGAAATATTTGTTGTAAGAAAGAGATTCTTCTTTCTCCTGCACACTTTCCACTCTGCTGGCTCCCAGAAGTCTTCTTTGTAAATCTCCTAATTGGAAGCATACTCCTAACTTCTGTCTGGTATACACTTCATGTCAGACATGAAATTTCCTCTTGTTAGTGAACTTGCACCTTTTAGGAAATACAGATTAAGAGCCAACCATCTCCAGGAGCCAGTTTTATTGGGTTTTTTTAATTCATGCTGATATTCTTTTTCTCAGTCGTTTTAAAAAGTATTATGAACATAACCAGTTTTCCAGTCGACCAAGTATTAGCCTAAGTTGTAGCACTAATTCCTGAAAACATGGAACTTTCAATAAAATGGAAGGATTTTTGTTCCTCACACAGGCACAGGAAATACCAATAAATATCAGCTAAAGCTCTGTGGTGGCGCAGATGCTTGGAGTACAGGTGCACCAAGGAGTGAGGAGCTGAACATGGTTTGCTCTGCCAAGTTAGTGGATAAGTAGTTACAGTGTTTCCTGGGCCAGTGGGGAGGAATGGTATCCAAATTTCTGCTTGGCTCTTTTTCCAGGAGAACTGCCTTTCTTGATCAAACTAGCATGTCATGTAATCCAGAGTCTTGTTTCCAGCCATCAGATGTCTCTCCTAAAAAGGTGTCAAAAATCAGGCAGTTTGCTGAGATAGAAAGCTACAGAACACTTGTTTTCCATACTATTTCCAAACAATAGTAATTCAGATTATGGCTCCTGTTTTTACACATGTAGAAGTTTTATTTGTTCCATTTTTTTAATCTTTTAATTTCTCTTTCCTGTAATAACTGAATATTGTAGCTGTAATGTTGAAACCTACTGCTTTTTAGGTCAAGCCTGTTCTGTCCTCTCCACATGCCTTGCAGCCTCTCACTGCAGTGCTCTTTCTCTTTGCACATTTTCCGAGAGCTTCTTCCTAGGTTGCAGAAAAGAACCATGTTATACCTGCTTCTCTGGGGGATTTGATAGAGATAAGAGACCTCGAGGGGTGAGTTAGTGAAAGGCTGTAGTGGTTGTCTGGTGAGTACCAGTAAGAGCTGGGAAATGCACATATGAAAGGAGGAAAGGGAGAGTTTGTTGTGAGATGCACATTAAGTGGAAGTTGAGGTACACCCTTGTCACAGGAGACATGAGGCAGGACCACTGACTTTGCTAACGTCATTTGGTGCAGCTCTGTTGACTTTAGCGGAGCAATATTAGTTTACATCTGCAGAAAATTTTCTGAATCTCTGGGAATGAGAATATAAAATGAAGTGTTTATGGGTGAGTGACAGAGTGCATGCGAGAGAGAGTGCACACGCACCCGCTTTCAGGCCTGATTGATTATATGAAAAAAAACCCTGGAGTTGAAAGAACATTATTTTAAATTAACATTCATTATCTTCACGCGTGAGATAACAGTTCACTTTGGACCAGATCCTAACACCATTATGTTTCCTGAGCAGACACTGCTTTTTCCTTGAGTGAGGTTATTCAGTATGAGAATGGCAAAATGTAGTCAGATCTTTGACAATTAAAATACATGGTTCAGTCACTATATATTAGAATAAAGCTGTGTTGTTTTTGTCAGGAAAACATTTTTTTTCTCTTTTTAAAAGAAATGGTTGCATTTTCTTTGAAATGTGAAGTAAAAAGTAAGGTGCCTTTTTTTTAGGTCTCATCTTATGCCTGGGAGAGCTTGCAGCCATTTTAATTCATGCTGCATTCATTGATCTAGCAGTTAAATCACTTAATCGCTGTGCAGCTAGGTCGTCTACCTATCAGACACTGTTAAAGTGTTCAGTAATACACTTTGGGTTATTGGCTTCTAAATGTCCCTTTTGAAAAAAAAAAAAGAAAAAACATAAAGCAAACAACCTATGAACACCCCAGTTAGCTGATGAACATTATAAAGGAAAACACAATGTGAATTCATGGTCTTATCACTCAGCTCTTTTTTGTTGGTACATAATACAAGTAGAAAAAAAGCACATCATAGCAAACAAAAGAAAAAGTCTGATTTTGATTTTCTTTGGCTGTTCTTTTAAATAGAGAGTTTTGCAACATTAAGTCAGTTAATTAGGCAGCAGCTTGCTATGAAATATTTTCATAACAGACATAGTTTGTGAGCATGAAAATGAAAGCCACATTTTAAAATTATAACCCCAAATAACTTTCTGAATTTAAATATTACTCTGAAAATGTCTTATTCTGTAAGTATAATCATGTGAAAGAAAGTGGGAGAAGTTTGTATTTTATGTCAACAGCACTAGAAAACTTAATACCTTAGATTTAAATGCTGCAACTATAGAAACCCAATAATCTAAATACATAAAAAGGGAAATAAGTGTAGCAGCAGCTAATAGGTGGCAGTGAAAAGCAAAGGAGAATGTCATGATGCTTTTAAGTATCCTGTATTTTCTGAGAGGGAGCTACTCACAATGAAATAAATCTGCTTTTGGTATGCAATAGGCAAGTATCTTGTCCAGAGAGAGCTGGTAAATTCTTTGGCATTGATGCACTTGGCACCAGCAGTTTTTAAAGGATCACCCATGCACTTTTCAGTTATTTCCCTGCAGAGATGAAAAGGGAAGTTTATGCTCTTGTGAGGTACTGTCTGTCTGAGTGCAGGTGGGACAAGAAAGTCGTGTTTCATATGAAGATGGGAACTGTATTTTCCTCTTTTTCAATGAAGGCTCAGAATCCAGACATGCCAATTCCATCTGTGTGTGTCTGGATCCCTTGGCTTATTTCCTTGTGCTTTCCTGATGTACACTGAAAGCTTCATTAGATGAGAAGTTAGGACCATGTTAAGCATCTCTGTCTACCTTCAGCGGAGACACTATAAACAGAGGAGAGGGTCAGTTGTTCATCTTATTTGGTGTTTATTTAATTAACGAATTTTTCAATGGTTTCTCTCTCTGACTTCTAACAGCTCCTCTCCTTTATTATGTTAGTTTACTACAATTTTGGTACAGCTTCTTGTTATACTTTCATCAGGGCATTCTGGGATGTCATTCCTCTTTTGAAGTAATGTCATGATACATGTACATGAGGAGTCTGACAGTAGAGGAGGAATTTGACTAAAGGTTTAATAAATGCTGTCCCACTGCTGAGTAAGACCTCAGTGAGGCACTTTAAATAGGGATCTGATACTTTTGCTCTCTTTCTTTTGGAAGAACATTGAAAGGGCTGCAAACTCAGACGAATGTGCTGTGTCCTCACTGTGTATTTCTTTACCAGTAAATAGGGGATTCAGTCATGGAAGGCAACTCGGTGGGTTAAAGAAAGAAAGGTGCTGAAATGAGCTGCTTGTCATAGGAAAATGAGAATTCAGTGACAGTAAAAGCCAAGTGTCAGTGTTAATGCAACATACTCTCAGGTTTTGAAGAGCTGAAGATGCCTCTTCAAAGCGGGTTTGGGTGGCTGAATTGCAGTTTAGGAGCTGTCAAAGGACAAGGTGTTAAAGAAGGCTGAAGTCCTGGCAGGAGAGCAAACAAGCGTCCCTTGAGCTCAGCCCGTTCTGGTGGGTGTGGTGACCAGATGATTATCGAACAATACATGAAGTGCAATATTGCAGTGGGTATCAAACCTTTTCCACATCTACGTTGCTAAACTTAAGAAACAAAAAGAGCTCTTGACAGCTTGAAATTACAGCCCTGGTTTCCAACGTTTCTTCCGAGTTCCACTGAATTAATGAAATTAACTGAGCTGCCAGACCGGGTGGAGAGCTGCTGGTGAGCCGCTGTCGCAGAAACCCCACATCGGGCAGAAGTGCTGATTTACAGTCGCTTTGTCTTGAATTTAAATGATGACCTTCACTTCTTGCGTCTCAGACTACAGCAGGCTGCAATGGAGGTAGCCTTGAGAAGGCGTTTGCTAATGAGGCTCTAGCACCTTCGATAGCTATGCTAGATAATCAGAAAGTGATAGATGATGGTGTACTGTGTTTGGAAATTTCATTTAAAGTATGTATTTATGTACTTAGGACTTGGACCCATTCAAGCCATTTGTATGATTTGTTGGTGTTTTCCACAAGAGTAGGGTTGTTGCCCTGTCTGAATTCCAGTTTGGCTAATTACATTCTGAGTACCTACATTTCTGTAAAGTTTCATCTGGATTTTGTTACTGTTGTTTATTTAAATAGTAATGCATATGTACTTGGAAATTTATAAAATAACAGCACAGGATAAAAAAAGTTAGGAAAATCCCTGCTCCAAATTATATTTAGTATTTTTGCATGAATAAGTATAGTGTGGCATGATACAGTACAGAAAAAATATGAAGTGGCATATTCAGTAATAGCATTCATAGAAGAGGTAGATTTTCAGAGTTTATGAACTAGGTTAAGTTGCTGAGTAGTGTGCACTGTTAAACATATGGTATATTGTGCAGCAAGAATGGATATAATTCCCTGGTAGGAGAAATAATGCTTGTTTGTATTGTAGTTAAACTGTATATATTTTTACAAGGTTATCAGGCATGGATTTTACATGTGTGTCAACAAGGGAGTGGGAGCCAATTTATGTGGTGATGTCAAAAGGACTTAGGCAATCACAGATCTGCACATGGCAATCATCTGCTGGCACAGAAATGTTTCTCTTCTACATACAAAGGCATATTTTTTAATTTACCACTCAATCTCTCACAATCCTGCTTAAATTACAGTAGGAAGGACTTGCTGTTTGTTACTGTAGACTAAGATGTAGGTGAAAAAGAACCCAAGCCACATCCTGTTGTGGAGAGTTATTTTGTAGAGATATGAACTTCAAAGCTGCAAGCTTGCTCTTAAAACTGATTGGTATTAATAGTCAATATTAACCTAGAATGGATTTCCAGAGGACTTCAAAATAATCCAGTATTAGACCATACTGCATAACCATAGCAGTCTAATATTTACAAGAACTGTCGCAGTGTTCTTCCAAAAATAACTTGTTTGTTTAGAGATGCTTCATCCAAAGTGCCTATATACCCCATTAGACAAAGATATTAGCAGTAGATGGATAAACAGTTTTCATTTTGAAAATGATTTCAAGAAAAATGCTTTTGACTAGTACTTGTGAGTGAAATCATACCCAACTCAAATAGGTTGTTCACAAAAAGAGGTTTGTTTTTCTAGAAATGGAAAAAATTGTTTTGAAGATATCTTAGAATTTACATACAACACTGGTGCTTCTTATTGTTAATAGTTCTTTTAACTTCATTTCTAGTAAAAGTAGTAAATAATGTACTATGTACTTATGCAGTAGAAAGATTTATGACAATGTATGTGCGTCCGAAAGTTGCTGTTCTTTTAATTTTTGTCTGTTCAAAGGCTTGGCCTTGCTTTTGGAAAGAATTTTCCTGTGTCACCCAGCTTAAATAATTTTACCTATTTCTTGTGTATCAAACCCAGTGAAAATGCCATGACAGGCCCTTGTGATGGCAGCCAGCCTGTTGTGTGTAAGTGAAAGGGTTGAAGCCCCGTCTGTCAGTGCTTTGGGACAGACAGGTATCTTACCCACTTTAGTGTCTGTCTAGTTGGATATTTTTTTTTGTCATCTGTGGACTTTTTCCTAGGAAAAAAATCAGGAATACTTCAACGAGGAAAGCCATCCAGCATCCACATGCTGCACATTATGGAAATGAGATCCGTGTGGCTTCTTACCTTTTTTTTTTTTCTCCTTCTGTATCATTTATTAAAGCTGTTATGGAATATCTGCTTAAGGCTAAAAGAGTTTGAATTCTCACTTAGCCTCATTAAGGTCTTGGGCTTGGTGTTTACTACTTCTGCTTTCATCAAGGCCACTTCCTCAGAGGCTTTTGCAGGAGCCACATATGTTCTTATGAATAACGTTCTTCATTTTCTGTCTCAAATCATGGTAGAATTATACTTTTTAATCAGCTGGTTTTATTTAAACTCAGAATTTTATTGCTGGTTTTCTGCCTCTAAAGCAGAATTTGTTATTTTATACTTTTGTGTTGTGGGTTGTCTACTTCTATATTCACACATTTAAATGCTTCAGGCTATTCATTGTGTGTTTTCTGGGGGGTTTAACAGTTCAGCCATTTCCATACAGACTGTCGAAGTCAGTTGGAGACTGTGTCAAAATTTGCTATCAGACTGCTAAGATTAATCTCCCACTGTCACTACAGAGTACTTCTCTAGAGAACAAAACATTGTTAAGAAATAGTTGAGATACTGGAGATGATGCTATCTGTAGCTCCATCAGTAGCTTCACCATATGCTCTTAGTGCTAGAATGGTTTCTATAAAAGACTCCATGCCCTCAGGTGCTTAGTGGCCAGGTGTAGCTGTTGAAGTCACTATGATAAACTGTACTCGTGCACACAAAATAGAAAAAGAGGTAATTTACCAACAGGCAACTTCTAAAAAATACGTTTAGTTCACATAAATGTTTTCTATTTTGATTACTTTGTTCTCCCTCAGAATTTTTTGAATTTATCTGAGTTTTCTTTCTATGGTAGGGAGGAAACCAAAAGTGGCCCAGTCAGTACCTTACATACTTACTCATTGCAAAGATATGAGACTAGTCTTAAGTGAAAGGACATATATGTAGCCCAGTAGTTTGAATATACATGAAGAATTCATGTCTCAAAGAATTCTGGTTATTAGTAAGCAACCTCTCTTTATTTTAGCTGTAAATTTAAACTTTGAACAATGAACGTGCTTAGACTAGTGATGTGCTTATTAGGTTAAAAAAAGAACAAGATTTTAATAGGAAAAAATTATCACAAGACAAAACAGCACATGATCTCATTAGTATTTATGGATTGCTAAACTGCAGTTTAAAAGCCACATTTCTGTCTAAAGAAGTTTTCCACAATAGTCATACAAGCAACATTAAACAGTGTTGTTTTAGTTTGTTTACTTGGGGTCAGATTTTCAATGATCAGAGTGATTAAAGTTGCAGTTGTCTGCAAAGACAGCACTAATTAGCTGCAATTGGTGTTAGTGGGACTGTGAATAAATGTTGGTTCTGAAAATCTCATCACGTATGGACCTCGTATCTGTTTCCAGACATCTTTGAAAATCTGGCCCTTAGGACAGTTTACATCTTTCCTTCTCTTGTTTCAGTGGTTTTCCCTTAGCAGTTCCCCATTTTAGTCTGCTCAGGAAGGTCCATCAATTTTAAACAGCATTTAGTAGTAATTTCTGTGTTTAAGAGTTTATACTTGTCAGGAGGGATAGATTGATAGAAGAGACTTGGCCCTGGCTTTCCATGCAGTATTTTACTTCTTTGCTCTGATATTCTTAGGATAATTCTTTTCATCCATAGATGTTTAAGTGCTACAGAAAAGGGATTAGCGTAATTAGTTTTTCATTTGGAAATGGTAGTGTAGAGATATGCAGTGACTTGCCTGGAGTTAACTAGCACAGGAGGAGACTACCAAGTTAGGAGCCCTGGTGCTCAGTCTGCTTCCTTCAGCAAATGGAGTTTGAGAATGCTTGATCTATCCACACAAAATAACCAGACAAGAATCTTCTAAATGTAGTGATTTGGTACTTACGCAGTATGAGTCATGTTCTGGGATGCTGGCAGTGTTTTTCTGTGATATTTCCGTTTCACATTCAGCTTCGGGGGCTCAGCGGGGGCTTTTGGTCTGGTTGCCATATGAAGTTCATCAGGGGTGACAGGGGAAAGCAGCTTAATGTGCTCATGTTATTTTTGTCTATAGTAGAAATTTGTGATGGGGACTGTTTCTGTTTTGCATAAAGTCACCAAAATAGTGCATTGACTGTAAGCTAACTGGAGGTGCCCAGAACTATTTACAGCAGGATTACCTGGACAGTGTTAGTTATTGAGTGTAATTATTTTGATCTCACGGAGAGCAAAGGATAAAAACCACTTATCAGACTGCCTAAATTGTGCACCCTGTTAATTGTGGTGCTGAAGTTGGGCACCTTAGCTAGGCCTTGCAGACATAGCTTTTTGTGTAATGGTTCCCCAACTGTAAAATGAAAAAAAAATGAAAAATCTTACAAAGTGCTGTGGGCTTAAAAACGTTCAAGGCTACAAGATCCTCAGCCAAGATTGTTTGCGGAAAAAACACTAATAACCTTATCCAGCTGCTACTCACCGTGGAGTACTTACCCCTCCTCTTGCCTTCCTTTCTCAAAATTGAGTGTAGAGGAATGTGTGCTGTAGGTACTGTGAGAGCTCTCAGCCCAGCTTGTTTGCTTTTCTCTACCCCATCAACTAAAGTGGATTACAGCAAACTTTTCAGGCAGGAGCACAGACATGTGGTCAGTCTTCCTTAAATTAATTCCTGTAACTTGCTCAGATGAGGTTTGTTCCTGATCCCAAAGGCTAGAGACCCTTGCCTCCAAGGATTCATTTAGCCAACACTACTAATTTAGCAGCCCCAAGCTAAGGACAGATTTCTCCTTAGGACTCCTCTTCAGCACAACAGGCTCAGGATACTGATTGTTGTCTTCAAATTAAAAGATTCTCCAGATTCCTTGTAGCAGAGTCTGTTCTTCTAGTCAGAGCTTGATTTAGAGAAAGAAGTGGTATTTGTGGGCCTTACAGGTGTTTTAGATGGGAAGGCATCTGGTTGAAACATTCAGGTCTGTTTGCTGAGTCAGTAAAAATACCTAATCTTTATTACTTTTATTTACAGCCTGCTTAATAGTCTAGGATTTAGATTTGTTGTGAATTAGATGTTGACACTGGTGTTCCAACAGAGAGGCTGAAACTCTGCTGTTACTTATGTTACCTTCTCCATCTTCCGCCCTGGAGTATCCCATAGATTTGAGTAGCTTCATGTCATGCACCAGGAATTCAGTAAATGTGTCTTTGATCAGTCCCTGTGGTTCTTATGATCTCTACAAATATGTGTAGAGGGAGGTGATTGTGGAAGAGAGTAAAAAGCCACTTAAGGCGTAGTAACAGTGTGAGGATGACAACACACAGCCAACAGTGGGTAAGTGTGGATTGGAAGCCAGGCTGTAGCATCTAAACATAAGCACTTCAAATGAAGGAACTTGTCATGATGTCTGTATCACACGTGTAGTGTTGTGACTGCTTTTAAGTGTTTACTGTGTAGGGCAAATATGGCCAAACCTCTCACCCTGTGGATTGCACACTAAAATTCCTATGTGGATATGAGCCAAAACTTCTATACCCTGTGCTTTGGATAGCTGAGAGCTCCCAAAATGGAGGTTGAGACTCGTCTCAGTGTTGAGTGCTAGGGTTTTCTTCAGCAACCCTTGTTGACTGGTTTCTTCCAAATCCAGTGATCTGAGTTTATTCAGCCCTCGCGGTGTCAGCATGGCCCTGCTGCCAGGTACATGACTGGCAGCCTCACGGGAACTGTACCTGAAATATTGTGAGCCAGGAGCTATGTCTGCCCACCATGGGCTGGTGAGAATAACTCATCAGATTTCTGCAATGATTTACCAGTCTCATTTTCGTGCTTGTAACAGATTCTGAATATACTTCTCTATGGCGCGGTTTCCTCCCTGCAAAGTAGCAGTATCAGCACTTTGCTGTATTACGAGGCATTTGGAGTATAAATTAGAGGGGAATAGTTGCTAAGGCATACACTTCCATTTCATTCTGTGAACAGGTCTGCTTCTAAGGCAGAAGAAGAAAAAGATAATATGTCAATACTTTTATCACCAGAAGAATAGAAGAAGAGAAGAGATGGAGAGAAAGTGGTATTGATAACAATGAAGGCAAGTGCAAAAGCAAAAGGCTAGCAGATTTAATATGCTAAGTTGTTTAATAGCTCTGTAAAAATGGCTGGAACTTCAAGTTGCTGCTACCCCCATAGTAGCAGGAAATGGAATTGCACTTAGATCGTAGAAATAGTGAAAACCACTTGCTACTATGATTTTCTAATTAGTTTTAAAGAAAGTGCTACACTAAAATTAGCAAATTTTGTACTTAGGAACTAAATTAATGCTACTTTGAAATTGAGAAACTGCTTATAACTTGGGAAGGAATGTCATGAGAAGTTGCATCATTTTCCTCAAGAGAAATATCTTCCTTAAAATCTTCACCAAGAGACAACTTATCTTACTAGCAATTCTCTTACCAGCGCTGTACTGCTGTTTTCTCATTCAGAGTGAATGTCTCGACTCTGGGAAGAGTGAAATGTGTTTCAATTTACATTTGCTCATAGCCCATTTTTTACTTTGTGCTGTGACATCAGAAGTCCTGTTGTCATCAGCGAGCTGAGGCACTCACTGTGATACGATCTGGAGCTGCCCTCATAGCTTTTGAGAGAGCTGAATATTGTTACAGAAATTGTCTGGTTTTAGGCTTCAGCTCAGAGGATGCTTGTGCTGTTCAACATGAGTCCTACACTTGGAAACACCCTCTTGGTTTTCTTCCTTAGTGTAATTAAACAAGAATGGCTTCTTCAGTGTTTACTCATTGAACCTGAATATCCATCGTTCAAGAGTGACTGGAGAGTTCAGTAAATCAACATGTGTATGTTGGTGTTTTTTCCATTTTACAAAAAACAAAGATGATTTATAAAATCTGAGGAATATAGACAGAATTTTTTTAACCGGTTAAGAATCATTCCTGGTGTCACAGCAAACCTGTAGCACTGCCAGAAAGTGAACTCGGACATACCTGCAGGACAGACCTTCTTAAACAAATTTATCTGCTATACTGTTGAAGCTGGCTCTCAGCAATTGGCCATGCATTGTCATTTCTGCTTAAAAAAGATGGGTGTGGCACATGTGACAGGAGACTTAGTACCAGAATAGTCAGTGCAATCTTCCTGCAGCTCAGCTTTTCTATTTCTTAAGACTTTTAGCTGGGTCTTCCAGAGGGCTTATCAGGTCAGGCAGTCAGTTTTAATTCTTTCTCAAAAAATAGTTGCACAGATTTTACACAAGCTTTTCCTTTTCTGAAGAAAATAAGAGAAAGTAGACTGAGAAGAAAACTTTCTTGTCTAGGATCTTAAATTATTAAAAATACTGAATTTAAAAAAAATTGAATACATGGAGACAATAGACTTACTTTTCACATTACCTCATGTAGCTTACTTGAAACAGCAGCTAAAACACTCCCAATAAAAAGAACTATTGCATTTTTAAATAATGAGATTTGCTTTCCACTGTGTACTTCTGCTACTTGCTTTCTTCTAACTGTTAGATGTGGCCAATTAAAAACATAAGTCAGTTTATTTTTTATTCCTTCTAATTAGCATTTTCATGTTCACTATATGCACTAAACTTTCAAAGCAGTTTTGGGGTGATTTAAAAGAATATTTTTAATTTATTGATTGGTACTGCTTTTTACAAAATCTTTGGGCTTTTTGAGATTCTGGAAAATGGGAAATAAAAGGCAATGAGGACCTTCAAGAAAATCAGGCGGAGCACAGATGAAACATCTTGTATCCCTTTCCCACGACTGCAGGAAACAAGATATAAGAAGGAGAGAGGAGGATGTCAGGGAGGTGGCCTATAATCCATGAAAATTTATAGCAAATCAGTTGGACAACTGAGAAGGCTCTTGGTGTGGGAAAATGACTAAAATAAACTGAAGTCAGCAGAGAAGTACTCGGTTACTATGGCTAAGGAAAAGAGCAGTGAGCAGGTCATGAATGTGGGAGAAATAGAATTTAGGGTACAAAAATGGTATCAATGTGATGAATTACCTGAAGGAAATTAAGTGCCCCGATGTTTCCCTTGTTCTTTGTCTTCTTGTTTTTTGAAAATAAACATTTGCAGAGAAATATACAATTGAGTGGAAGAGAAATCCAGCATTTTTTTAATTATGAGCGAAAAAAATGATGAAGTCTACTACTCCTTCTGAATGAGATCCAGGGAAGGCAAAGCTGTTGTGTAGGATTATGAATATCTTTATCCTGTTTTTAACTGAAGTAGATGTACACCTTGTAACATCCCAAAATTGTTAGGAAGGAATTTTGTAGTACGGGATACATTTTAGCTGTTGCTGACTACTTTCATTTCAGAATTACTGAAAAATCTGTGTCTTCCAACTAGCTGCCCTATACCAGACAGATTTTTTTCTTCAGGAGAAACAATCGAGTGTCTCAAATTTTTGTGCACTTGTTATTTATCATATAAATGATAAGTCCAATGCAAACTGCATATAATTCTTCATGCCATTATATTATTTCTTGTTTCACCGTCTGCTACCTCTTGTGCTATAAAAGTGCAGTCTCTTTGTAATACAGTTTGGATTTTTTTTTTTTTCAAATGGAGCGATTCAAAGATACTACATGAGGGAGAAGCAATTTATGTGATGTGGCTACATTCTTAAGCTGTAACAATGATAAATTAGTAACATTGCTTTAGGAGTTTGCAGTCATTTTGCTTTTGATATGATTTGAAGAACTGTATTGCTTAAACATGTTTTATTCTTCACATACCATAGAAATTTAATAGTATGGTTCTGTACAGATTCTTGACTGAATTATGGCTAGATTCGTTCCTTAGACTAGTTTACTGGAATATATTAATGTATAGATATCTAATATAATTTATTTCCTTGGCAGTGCTGTACATTTGTATTTGATTCATTTTTACAAAGCCAAAATCTTATAATAAATAATAGAACCAAACTGTTTGCATCGCTTTCTTTTTGATCTTTGTTTTCTTATCTGCATAAACATTACTGCAGGCTCCTGGGCTGGTACCTGTGGTAAATGGATGTTTGACATTTTGTATTTCTGTTCCATCTTATCTGTCTGTTTATCAGCCATGTAGTCCAGCGTCTCTTCCAGAACATGCTTATTCATAAAAGCTATTGGCTGTTGCCAGGATTGAGACTGGAGGGCTGTAGGCAGTAATGAGATGTGAAACTTGCAACTCATATCTTTAAGACATCCATCTACCTGATTTGCTGCTGTGCTGAAAAGATTGTTTATTCGTCTTGGTTATTTTGAAATGAGTTTCTTGATTTTTAAGAGAGAGACTATTAACGGGCGCAGAAGATGAAACTCTACTTCTCTTAAAATCTAAGTATTTAGAATTCCTGTCAGAATTTTAGATCTATGTATTTTTCCCGTATGCAGTCTTTTGAAATAATTTCTGTAATCCCTGGGATAAAGCTCTGGTGCAGGATTATTTCTGATTTATGATGGTGGAGTAAGAGAGGAGAGATGGAGCTTGGAGATTTGTCTTTGCTATTTACAGATCTTGGACAAGCCCTTTAACCTTTCAAAGACTCAACTCCCCCAGCTTTAGATTGTGGGCAGGCATTTGAAGTTTTTGAAGATCTTACCAAAAAAATCAACTTCTTTAGGATGCTAGAAATTACACTAGAGAAAATTATTTACCCAGTCACCTGGCCTTAGTATCTTCTTGAAGGGTTATCTATGAGCTTTGGAAATTAAATATTTTTCTGGGGCTTTGATAATATTTAGTACCTTGGAGCTGTGTAGCCTATGACAAGTCCAGTATTGAGTATTGGCCAAATACATCCATGTATGGTTCGAGCTGTGGGATTTTGCCATGGAATCAGCTTGTGGACATGACCCAGTGGAGGATAATGTTTTCTCCTCCAGAATTAGCCTGAGTCATCTCATAGAATTTTTCTTTTGCCAGTTTGTACCTCTGTGCAGCTCCTGCTACCATCCCATCATCACACCGGTGTCTGAGCACAGTGGTGCCAGGCTGTCTCCAATGAAAGCATTTCCCACTCCTGCACTTGTGGGGTTCTGTCTGAGGAGCTCTCTCCCTCTCAGGCCCTGACCTTGTGGGACCTCTTCTTTGCCAGGCACATGTGAACAAGGGCCTTTCTGTTTGTCTTTATGCTTTTGTGTGGTGGTGGTGGGCATCTCACAACCACCTCCTTCCATCTCACACTGGTCTGGACATGCCAGCTTCTGTCCTGGTGTCATTCAAACCCACTGAGAGTGATTTCCTCTGCTTTCTTACAGTGCCATTGTGAGAATTGTCACCTGCATTTAAAATATTATGAATGAAGGCCATTTACAATTTTGCTTTTAACAATAGATTTGAAGTATTGAAGAGTTCATAAGCTCTTTAACTAATCCAGAGCTTTGTGTTAGTAATTAAAAAAATGAGTGGTGGCAGTTTTCATCAGAGCTGAAGGTCACTGGAGGCATAATGTATTAAGAAAATGTAGCACATAATTTCCTTTCTCCAGATTCTTTTGTGAAAGTTGAAATAGGTATGGTTTTTAAAAATACCTGTTTTTTATAAGAATTTTGCTTTCTGTAGTCAGTAAAAGTACAATAAAAAAAAAAACCACTGTAATTTTAATTCTTGCTTTCTTAGGGATGAGAAAAAATTAAATTCCAGGTACAAACTAATGGACAATATCACAGTGGTGAATGTTTGTTCACTGGAGGTTTTTATAATGTACATGAGAGTTTCTCCTGCCTAGTATGATCTTAAGCTTTTACATTTAGTGGGTAAGTGAGGCCACGGACACTGGATTTCGAACCTTAAGCATGTGCAGCTATCTAGGATTTGAGGGTTTGTGCCATGTTAGAATAAATACTTAATTATTTGTGCAAGTGGCAGCACTCCAGCAGGGCAGCTGAGCACTTGCAGCCTGGGCTGTGCATCAGCTGCTCCAGCATTGGTCTGGAACAGCTCCTTGCTATGGAGAGTGGTGCTGAGCATTCCTGAATCCCAGGTAAACCGTGCTGTAATCAAGAGCCCTGGTGAATTACACCTTTATAGCCCAAGTGTTAAAAGATCCTGTCTTCCATAAATGACTGCAAATACTAAGACAGAGATGTCACAAATACTCGTTTGGGGTTGTACATCTGTTGATTATCCTACAGTGGTCCATAAACGATTGCACGGAACCTAGGTGCACATTCACAATTGTAAATCACTCTGTGTTGGCTTTTGGCAATAGGATAATTCAGTTATTAAAATTAAAAGTACTTAGATGTTTTTTAATAAAAAATCTCAGCATGTTTAGCAGCATGGGTACACACCTACCTACCCCTGAAATGGGGCCTCAACTCCCACTCTTCCAGCATCCACTCCAAGTACGGATAACTATGAAAACTCTGCCGACCTTTCTGACACTCGAGTTTAAATTAGTCCTTAAAATACACTTCATCCTCACTTTCTTGTTCCAAAACATTGGCTTGTTAACAGACTTCTGCCATTCTGTGATATTTTTAATGTAAGGCAAATAATATTTGCCTGAATTCACAACCTCTACAGAAACTATCCTGGTGATGTGTTTAGCTTGGCTTTGCTTATGCAGAATATTTGTGTGTAAACATGGCAGATACTGTTTTTCAATGTTCTTTTTTGTCTGCAGTACTTCAAAGAGTCCCTTGTATCATTTCATATATCACTTAGTCATAAAACCTCTGAATATACATTGTGAGAGCCTCAGAAAAGTGTTAATTGCATTCTACTGCAGTGGTAGCCAGAAGGTCAGGATCTAAAATTAATGTATTTCTGAATAATTTGAATTTTGTATCAAGGTTGATTTTTCATGGTTACTACTCAAAGTAGCATGCTAATTTATAGCTAACATATTACATATTTTTCCTGTAAAAACAAGGAGGCCTTTCCCTTCTCACAGATGTAGGCATGCTATCTAAACATTTCTGCGGTAGAGATAATTAAATGCGTTGGTAGATTCTTGGACTCATCTCAAATGTGTGCAGAAACTCTATAAAATTGAGAAAAACTTTCTTTTGAAAGGAATCAACTAGAGATATTTAGGTGAGATTCATTAGCTTTTATTGTTATTATCAATATACATCTGAAAGCATTTTGAAAGAATATTTAATTTATTTCTTTAAGGAAAATGCTGTGTATTAGCTGCCTTCCAATACATTTGTATTCCTCATTGGTGAACAGTTGAGTATAATTATCTTTGGATTAATCAATTTTTGAAGTCTTTTCCAGTGATAATGTATAGAGAGGATTAAGAGAGAGATTACCAAAGCATTAGGACTTTTTCCTGGTTGTTTTAAAGAAAGAATCCTTGCCTTAAGTCAATTACAAAATTATTTCCTTGTAAGAAAGTATTGAGCAAACTAAAAAAAAAATAAAATCACCTATGGCAGGGTCTGTGTGTCTTGGAGCTTGAGACGGAGATGTGCAAGCAGTGAGGTCCTATTTTGGTAATGCACCTTCTTTTCTAACTCGTTCTTTCCTTGTTATGTGGTAAGGCAGGGTTGTCTTTTTTTACCATTAGAGATTTTGAAGTTCCTTTTCTCTTTCTTTGCCTCTGTTAGATGAGCAGCAATAAAAGAGAGGAATAACATCCCTTCTCACATCCTCTGCTACCATTTTTCACTGGGGAATAGTTTTGTTTTCCTTGTACTCATTTTTCATGGGTATTAACTTGCTCCATAGTGTTCTCTAGTTTGACCTTTATTTTATGTTTTGCTTTGGATATCATCAGAGTGATGATACAATTTAAATGCAGTTCTGTAAGTTTATTTTAATTGAATGTTTGGGTAACTCTGTGTGCCTCTGTAATGACTGAAATTAACTTGATCTGGAGCTTGGAAAGACTGTCCTAGGTATGATTTCATAATTTAAAAAATAATTAAATTAATACAATGTTCTATTGAACAGATCTGAGATCACAGTTCATTTGCTTTTGGCTTTAGGGAACCAAAGTGCAGCCACACCCTGAATTCCTGCTCTTGAAAGGCTTCTTCCAAGCCTCCAGTTACATCAAAAATGGTATGTGACATAGTTCCAGCTCTGGGAGTCACGCGCTAACCTTCTCCTGTAGGAATCTGCTTTTGAGTCATGATAACTTCTTTTTCTTGCCTGATTACAGTAGCCCTGGTTTAGCTCTGGGGTTCTATGACATCAGACAAGCTTATGTGGATATTGTTAGGCAGCTCTGTAATACCTCCATTACTTTCAGGCCTTCAGTGTTTCTTGTCTGGGATGTTAAGGTTTTTTTCTCATTTCAAATGTATTGGAGAGACTGAAGAATAAAGCGTTGAGAATGGCTTAGACCATGCTCTAAGATGAGAATACTTGCACTTAATATCACAGGATACCAATGGGATCTGTTCACCACTGCTCTCCTCATTCTTCTGGTACCTCTGTGTTGGTGTCCTGGTGTGGAGTCTGTTCTGCAGGGCTGTTTGCAACTGCTGTTTGCTTAACAGAAAGAACTCTGCTTATCTAAGCCATTTTTGCTGGCATGTTTGCATCCATGGCTGCATATGAGAAGGAACAAGCCTGCCATTTTCATTATACTTCCAAAGTGGCAGAAGTTTCCATTACAGATCAGTTTTTATTATATCTGTCCAAGAGTCATGCTCTGCTTGTATCAGGGAAATACCACCTGCTAAATGACACGGCATACTCATGCAAAAACTGTGTATGTGCATCCTAAAACCCATAAAGGTGGAAACAAAGAACAATGTCATTTGAGACATCAGCCAAGACTGATTTTTTCCCAAATGTTCACTGGACTTTGTTTTGAGATGTAGCTGATTTTAAGAGTGACCCTTATCCCTTGTCTATAACTCATCATGTGTGACAAGTGTAAGAGGAAGGGAGTTTACTTTACATGAGATTTGCCCGTGAGTCTGGCCAAAACCTAGAGACCCAGCCAGGATGGTTAGCAAAAGGCAATATTTGAGCTGGGTCATAAACCTTGAAAAGGCAGTCATAAATCATAATTAAGGTTTTTTTGTTTCCTTGATGGTGTAACTCTTCAGAGAGTGGAGACTGAAATTGTTTACCAAAGCCCATTTTTTTTTTGTATTCAGGGAAGTGTTTAGGAAACCTTAACCGGGGTTTATTAAGCATATCTGTGGGAGACAAAAACAGAATTGTTGGTCTCCAAGCACCAAGCGACATTGACAGGCTGACTGGTGTGGTCAGAAAGGATATTTAATTTCAAAGGATAAACTACAGGATTTTTTTTTTTTTTTTTTTTTTATCTGAAGTCAAGCTTATCTGGTTTATACCTTATCTAGTTTAATGTATGAGAACTGTAAATTCAGCTACATTAAGCAAACAATTTAGTTTGGTTTAATTCCATTTTCTCTTTGTTTTAATAAATTTTGGGTTTGTTAGGATTACTGTTGTGTACGTAATTAAATACAGATGTCTTCAAAGAGTAAAGAAAAATCCATAACTCTTAAAGAGAATAGCTGAAGGGGAAAAAATGTCTCTGGAACTCCTTTTCATTCCTCTGTGGTCCTGCCGGGGGGGTTTGGATTAAAGGATTGTATCAGGAAGTCATCTTGCTGCAGTTGGTAACCATAA
This sequence comes from Eulacestoma nigropectus, assembly GCA_013397775.1. Taxonomy (NCBI): domain Eukaryota; kingdom Metazoa; phylum Chordata; class Aves; order Passeriformes; genus Eulacestoma; species Eulacestoma nigropectus. Next base: position 1,520,114 of record VZTE01000432.1, on the reverse strand, counting down.
GAGAGAGACCAAAAACCAAAGAAGAGATAAAGACTTAATGTTTTCAGTCATAACATTAAAGTTTTAAAATTTTTAAAGTCCTATAAAATACAGGAGTATAAATAATATAAAGAGGAGTAACAGGTCCTGTCTGTGAGGTGATGGGGTGGGATGGACCTGTATTCTGTTTGTTCTGGAAATGAAATAGTAAAAAAAAATATTTTTTGATATATCTAGTAATATGAAATAAGAGGTGAAATGATCAGGCTGTGTTTCTTTCTTCTTCTTTTTCAGCTTCATAAAACAAGATCAAGAAATCAGATATTTACGAGTAACTTGTAATTTTATAAGGTATAAATAATGCTTTGGACAGTGAGCATTTAGCCTGTAGAATACCATGAAGGTCATGTAGTTAAATATAGTGGTTCAATTTTCAAAAAGGGCTTGATGGTATAGTGGCAGCAAAGCATGCCTAGAGAAGGGTAATCAAATCTCATGATTTAAGACATAAGCGCATTACCTGTAGCATCTAGAAAGGCCTCGTTCCTCCCTGTCACGTGCAAAGCTTTCTGCAGTTAGTAAGGTTCATTCTGACTATTTGTAGTGCCTAATTTCTTTGCAGCATTGCTCCTAGCAGTTGTTAGGGGTAGGATACAGTCTTCTGTATGTCATCATATCATATCATATCAAGTGCTCGCACAGAACAGTGCCCTGCTTCCCTGTGCTGCTGCGCTGAATGACACCGGCACGGTTTGAAACAAAAGATCCTGGCAGTGTGATGCTGCGAAAGCACAAAATTGCCTGAGCCAACATCAAATAGAAGTGAACTTGAACGTTTTTACCCATTACTTTGAGAATTAATTCAACTCTTTTGTAAAAATCAGTTGTTATAGTTCATGCAAAAAAACCCTTGCTCTTATAAGCAGGAGTAAGATAACTGGATGCACGAAGTAGGCAATTTCTTTTGACATAAAAAGGGAAGTGTATTTTATATCTGATTTTTGCTTTAGCTTTTTATTTCTGTGGTTTGCTCTAAATAGCAACTGCTGGTTAAAATATTTTATTTAAAATGCAATATGAGGAGTATATACAGAGTTAAATCCTATGGGAGATCCTCCTTTGTAAGTAAAACCTATAGGAACTAATTTAGATACAGTTTCCTCTTAGTTAGGAAATTAGGAAAGAGTGAAATGTTTTAGCAAGTAGAAGAACGTTGTATTAACCCTTAATAAATCAAAGCAAGAGATAAAGACTGCTTCCAAGGCTGAAGGCTTGAATTATAGTGTCAGATGACTCCTAAATGTTTTGAACTGCTTTTCTAGCACCCTCCAAGGTGAAGTCCTAGAAGGGTCTGGGGCATGGCCTGTGAGCAGGCTTGCTGGCCCTTGGAATGTAGTTCCATATACAGCTTCTCTGGGAACAAAGCTTGAAACCTGGGTTTCAGCATTTTAAAATTTATTTTACATTCCATTTTATAACTTTCCACGGAGTCCATAAAAGTCAAGGTCAAATCGAAGGAATAAAGGAAGATGTTTATTTTAAATTACTGAAGACAGAGACATCAGTATGGAAATTTTTTACTGCTTATATGTTTGCAGCTTCTTTTTATTGAACTTGTTAAACTGTTTGGAGGTAATCAGAAAATGCATGTAGGAATCAGGCTCAGATCAACCAAATAAATTTGATTAACTGAGTGCTGATAAAGACAGGGGGGTGAGATGAAGGTTCCAGTAGTGATATGATATAGAGGACAAAGGCCACAACAATATAAAAAGGGATGAAAAATTTGTACTTTACTTTAAATGAAAGTACCGCTGATCTGAAATAAACAGCCTTGTGACCTAGGAGTCAAAGTTAGAGAAAGTTAGCCTCTTGGAATAACTAAGGATATTAATTTTCTTTCCTAGCTCAGTTTCTACTTGATCACGATATTGTTGTAAAACACTGAAGAAAATTCTGCAGTTATGCTTTTGCAGTTTCATTTTGTCTGGATAGATAGCCACATTTATTAACATTACACTTATTGCAAGAAAAATTAAGAAGTGTCTTACATTGCACTTTTTCTTAATTAAAAACTCAATCTGACAAGAAAAAAAATTCAAAATACACATTCTTCCCATTGAAAATTATAGTATATATCAGACATTGTCATTAAGCAGCCCTTTTACTAGAATTGCAATGGTATTACTTGGCTTATAAAGGAAATATCCTTGTTTTTGTTTGAGATTTTTTTTAGGAAAAATTGCAGTTATTTAAGCCTTTCTCAATGGAAAACACAACTTCATTTTTTTTTTCTTTAGGTAGATGGGGAAAGTAAGACATCTTCAGTTATTCAAAGATGTTCATATGGAAACTGAAAACATATTGATGAAATTTTTCATCCAAAAAAGGCAAAGTAGCAGAAAAATCAATAATATGCTGGCTAGAGCCCTTAGCTGAGATGTAAGAAATTCAGTTGTAAGCATGACTTTATACTAGGCAAGTGTAGGCACTGGTTAAAACAGGCAGCGTGAGTGCAGTGTGTGTGATTTAAATCCAGCCACATGAACTTCTCATCCTAATCTCACTTTATCTTCCCTGGAGAGAAATAGTTAATTTTAGGGCTTAATTCATCTGACCTATTTGCGATGTCTGCTTCACAACAAGATGAATTGTAGCCTTGAGTAGATCATGTCAAGTGTGAAGGGAGCGTGGAGTGATTAGCTCAGGGATAGACGTCTGCATTCAATCCGTTTTTCCAGCCTCTCACGTTGGAGGCTGCATTAACAAAAGGACAGAGCTGCAGGAGCATTCTGGCTGTGGAGCTGGAGCTTCGGCACCAATCGCCTGCAGTGCCAGCTGCTCCAGGTGAGCTGAGGGGATCTCAGATACATTCCCACATATCTACTACTGTATTTCCACAAACCATCTTGGGACCAATAAAACAACATTTTTCAAAGGAGAGAGCTTTATGAGAAAACTGTGCAGCTCAGTGTTCATTTCTTCTCTAGTGTGACTATCTGCTTCACTGAAAGGATCATAAAACACTTGCACTAGAATGAGGGAGCACCCAGGCATTCAGCAGCCTTGCCAAAAGTAGAATAAACATTTCTTGATTTGGGGAGATGAAGTTTCAAATGTCCTCCTCTGAGTGACCACATTATGGAAAGAATATCAGTTTTGTTTGTCAGTGTTATTTCCTGTTCTCGAGTTGCTTAATATGCTCTTGTTTTTGCAACACAGCACAGAGGGAAAAGAATTCTTGGTGTAGTGGCTCTCCTCTTTCTTTACATCAGAAATCTGCTCTTTTCAAAAAGCTAAAACCCCAACAAACATGCAGGGGCTGAAAGTGCCTAGCTAAACATTTCAGCAGGTTGAGGCAAAAAAGGGTTTTTGTCTGTAAGGAAGGTTTGCATGCTTCCTGTCTCAAGCCAGCTGAACACACTGTTGTGCAAAAGGGGTTTTTACTAAAGCTTTTACTTTCCTGCTTTGAAAACCAGATTTTCAGCCTTTCCAGCACATTTTAGGGGTAAAGAGCGTCTTTCTTCTCTGAACAGGTTAGGTAACTTTTGTTGGCCACATTTTTTTTCTCAAGTAATTATACTTTAGGGGCCCTGTGTTACATTTTTTTCTGCCTGGAATTGCTTTTAGAGCAACTGGAAGCGCTGCTGAATGGGGTTACTTGGTGCTTCCCTTCTCTGCTCTTTCTTCAAATGCTTACACTTTACTTAAATGCTGCCTGTTTGTCTGTTACCATAGGAAAACCTTAAATGCTGTCATGTGTTGGACTTTTTGCCTAACACTGAATTTATTTTTCTGTGTGGAAAGTGCTAGTAAAAAAATACAGTAGTTGTTTAACCTGTATTAAATAGCTGAAAGACTATTTGTAATACGATTATTAAGTATATTCAAACCAGATAGGAAAAAGAAGGGGATGAGAAATGGAAGTGCAAATGAAACTACTTTTTTAAAATTTTTTTTTGTCATCCTCTTGTGGTATTATGTAGATCCCCAGCCAGATGGCTACTGGCTATAAGCTGTGTGTGGATTCACAGGATTTTAACTCCTCTGTTGGTTTCCCATCTGTCATAAACTCAGAAGCTGCAATCCAGAGACTGACATGAATGTCAGTGTCTTCTTAAGCACACCAAAACCATTATGCTCGAAGGCTGCAGTAAGAGCACAAATGAAGACAGGACAGTGTCTGGCTTAAGAACCATGCTGCTAGACTGGGCAGTAAAATTTCTTGCAAATGGTTTAATGTAGTGCTTCAAATTAGTTTGACCATTGTGGTGGCAGCAGTCTCCAACAAACACTACCTGAAAAATCTCCTCAAAAGGAGTTTTTTTCTGGTTTTGGAGCTCGGCAAAGACTGTAAACCCACAATTGATTTCAGTAGGAAATCTCATGTCTAAAAATAAAACAACAGACTATCTACAACAGAAAAAAGGTGGTAAAAGAATCTCTCAGCACTTGGGGAATAGATGTGAAGCGTTTAAAAGCAGTACCTTGGTCTTCCTTCAGTTTAAAATGACCAGTTCAGTATCCCATATGTTTTCCTTCAGCATGTCATCACTTGGATGAACACATTCTGTTTCTATTAATGGAGGTGAAAACAGTGAAAAACATCTTAGATTTCATGGTATAGGGTAGAATAAGGCGTTGGTCACTTTGTGGTCACCCACCAGGGCCTCAGTGTCATGGAAACAAAGAAGCCTTGCTCCTCAATGTAAAAGAAGCTCTCATAGTCTCGTTATATGTCGTCATACTCAAAAAACCAAAATGAAAAATTAAATGAAATCTCTACAAAACAGGCATGAAGTGAGAAATAGGGGCTGAGCCATAAACCATTTTAGAAGGAATTTTAGCATGTAAATGTGTCAAAGAGAAGCATGCATATAAGCCTGCAAGGAAATCACTACTATTACGAAGTCCTCCCAGATTTAGATTTGGTGTTCTTCATTAATAGATTTGACTTACATGAGAAGAAAAGTTACACCCCTGCGAGAAAATAACCACTTTCCTAAGGAGTAGCTGTCTGAAATCAAGCAATCTGGTAATCCAGCTTCAAAAACCCTGTCAGGAGCAAATTACCTTCTCCATTTCTACTTTGTGTTCAGTCCTGTAGGACAGGGAGCAGCTTAAGAGGATGATGAAGTGTTAGACTGTGTTTCAGGTGGTTTCTAGTGCTTGGTGAAGTAGGCTGGAGTTAAATGCCTCATTCAGCATCAGGCATCACAACTGGAGTCATTCCAGGCAGGTGCTCCTGCAGCACAGTGGACTCCAGGTCTTCTGCCCAGGTTGAAAGAACCCCACATGATGAAATAAGATATTGATTGGAAAGACAGTCAGAACTCTGGTATTTTATTTCCTGCAGAACAGTGTTTTGTAAATCCAAAATTCAAGTCAACAAGCTTGGCCTTTGTTATAACACCATCATGTTATGATATTCTTGCAGTTCATTTTCTTTGCATTGCGCAGAAAAGATTTTTGCAGAAATCACAACAGGAGGCTGTATTTCATGAATGACATTTTCTGAAATTTGGGAGAAGCTGATGGTAGGATTAGTTAATTTTTCTCGGCTTTTACTTCTGTAACCACAGGGATGGCACACTATTCAGTTATGTCTCCACATCTATGAATTTCCCCCAGCCTGTAGGGCTGTCTCGGTGTCAGAGCTCCCTCTCATTCACATGCATTCAGGTTAAAGGAGTAAAATAAAAACCCAGCCAAATGTTGGCAGTAGAGAAAACTGAAATAATCTGAAAAATGAAGTCCTAGTTTTGCTGACAAAATTATTAATCTTATGTTTCTGTGTCCAAAGGAAATGGCTGAGAACAGAACAGTATGGTCCTGTTGCCTTTAGTAAACCTCAGCCCTAGATAATGATAGAGCAGGAAGAGCTCTTGAGTGTTCAGGATGTAATGTCCTCCCTAAAGGGCCTTTGTAATCTGCTCTATGTCATCGACATCACCATCACCAGTGCTTGGAGAAATACGTTTCAGATGCACCTGCCAGAGGAGACACAGAACATCATTCTACAAGTGGAAAGTGCTGTAGTCCCAGAGCAGCACAGGGCTCTTTGTAGCTCCAGAATATGCCATGGACATGCATATGAATATAATAGCAAGCCACTGGTCAAAGTATTAATTTTACCAAAGAAGTAGTACAGAACAGACATAACATGCAAGAATCAAGCTGATGTGACATGGATTTTCAGAAAAAAAAAGTGTAATTCTGTTCACCTGCAGCTGGTCCTCGAGAAGCCTTGAGAAGAATTCTCTACATAAAAAAAATTAAGGACATATAAGTTGGCTTCAGGTGAAAAAGGATGAGAAACAGGAGTTGGAAGCATCTGAAAGTTATAGGTAATAGAAAATATATAAAAAGAGATCACAGTAGTACGCCCACCAAGGTCTTTGAAAGACATCAACAAATTTGAGAGTGCAGTCCCAGATTACATGTACAGTGTTGGGAAAAATTCTGTGCCAGAAAAACCATTTCCCAACCTCTGCCACACCATCAGCCACACTAAGAGCTGGTTATAAAGTTAAGTGGTATATTTCCCCTGCCTCTTTTAAAGAGCTTATAGAAAGGACATACCAACCTGAAATGGTAGGATGAGGTTTTCTTGATGTCAGCTGTTACCAGGTTTGCTGAGAAACTGGTGTTATCTGAAGTAATGGCGACATACTTCCATCATCTGCTCTGATCTTTGGAAGTTCTTTGTTTGTTTGAGTAATGTTTTGACTTTTAAGGTTTCTCTTTATAAAGTTTATGGTTTTGAAACTTATTTTCTTCACTTTTTCCATTTGTCAACTTTTGCAGCAAAGATAAAAAGAAAAGGATCATGATTATACTCAGCTGTTTTCCACTTCAGGATTTTTTTAGTTATTAATGCAGTTGTTTTTCACTTTTCATCGGTTTTCATGAAAACTGCTGTTCTCACATGTCTGTAAATTATCCTCTAGGCAAGCTTTGTCCTTGTCCAGACATGAATGTTTTGGGGGGAGAGCTGAGGGCAATCTGAAATAAGAAAGTGCAAACTTAAGAAATTACCTGCTTTTGAGGTATAAAAAAAAAAATCAGAATGGACCTTAGAAATGGATAGGGATTAAGGCTTCACTAGGGAGTGATGATGGAGTTGGTTTGGGGCAGGATGAGAGGAAAGCTGTGTAGGAATGCATGTAATTAGTGAGTTTGGGTACTGCCTATGAAGGAGAGAACATATGCTCCATATATACTTCAGATCGTACTTCCAAGCCAGATGTCTGTGCCCAACCTAGGAAATACATTCTCTAAAAAACACAGAAGAGAAAACTAAGCAAGGTGAGCACTAGGGGAAAAGCTTCCTGTTCCACAATGCATTGTTCTTTCTCTTGATGAACTGTCCCACAGCTGGGAGAGCGTTGCATGAAACTTTCAGGTCCTTTATTTCTGATATTCACCTTGAATTTCAGAAGCAGGATCTAAAGCTCAGATTTTACAATTTGATCCTCTTCCTGCCTGAAAGTTTCTTTTGATTAATGCTGTAGAAGCCTGTAAGCTTTGGCAGTGTTTTTCTTAGGCTCATCTTGCCTGCGTTACAGATCAATGTGTTTTAACGCTGTAAGTTCGGAGTGTATTTCTGAAAGTTTCCAAGGGTAAGCCCAGGCATATTGGCCTTGAAGGAGCTTTAGTTTGGAAACCTTAGTTGGTTCAGAACTGTACTTGTTTTCTTTATATAATATCAGCTTTCCCAGAGATGACTGTTGACAAGAGAAAGTCTCCTCTGAGCTCATGTTGCTTGTGGCCTGACTGCTGGAGAAAAGTGGTCATGCCTGCAATAACACATTCACTTTAAAATAATTCAATATCTGAGCAGTTTTAGAAGTTCTATAGCTGTGCTTTTATTTATAGAGAGGGAGAGGCCAAAAAGAAGAGCTTTGAAAGAAACAAGTTCAGGCAGACTTTGTTTTTGTTAAGAAGCAACAAAAATTGATTCAGCTGCCTTTTGTCAATAAAAGTGCAGCCTAATAGAGGAATAGTTGTTACAAACATCTAAGGTTTAGGTCCTGTTGCTACCACCGGAATCACAATTTGTACTTTAAAGATAGTGTCAGCTGTGTGTAGTTCAGAGAAAGAGAAGAAAACCCAGCAATTTGGAATCTCACATTGTATTGGAAAGAAGTCAGCATCAGCTCTGTGTTATACCATACAGTTTACATAATCTGCAATGAATTTATCTTTTTCATGATTTAGTACTTTTCCGTACATCCCTAATTCTTTGACCTGGAAAATGTATCTCTCTTTTTCATTGTTTAGTGTGAAACTCACCTTATGCTGGATAACATTCCCTGCTAATATACCATGAAAAATCATTTATTTATTTATGTCATCATACCTTATTTATTATACCTTACTTACTGACAGAGAAATTTCCTGCATCAGTTCAGTTGAGGCTTACAGAACAACCAAGCTCCTTTGCTTTCAGAGCAGAAAGGAAGATGATGATCAAAAGCTTTCTTTCAGAGAAGGAGCTACTCTTCTCATTTATATTTCTTAGCATTTTCTAAGATGTCTTCCACCTATCGCTTTTTATTAGAGGGAGTTACAGAATCAAAGTGGCATCTATTTATCATCCAAACCAAAATTCCAGCCCTCACCATCAGCCTTCTTTGGCCATGATTTTTCCCGTTTTACGAGCAAGTGAGCATTGGAGCCTGTCAGGATGCATAGCTGCATTAATCATCTCTGCTCACTACAGCCAAGTGAGAGGACAGGAAGCATCTATTTACTAAGGGCTTGTCTACATGGGGAAATAGCCCAGACTGCTCATTAGGAGTTAACTCCTTCCATGGATTCCCCTTGAGCATCTTTCAGTGGTTTAGCTTCAGGCTGCTTTGGAAAATACGGAATTTGGTAGTGGGTGCAGTTAAACCACAGAAAGCCTCTGTTAGTGTGCAGCGTGGGTTCAGAACGTGATCCTATCTCCACGTGTCACTTAATCTTCTGTAACTGACCCTCTTCATGCTCTTAGTCTGTGGCAAATGGAAGGTAAAACGTGTTAGTTCAAGCCTCTCCTATCAAGGCAGATGTGTGTGACTTGCTTGTGTCCATGTGCCTGTGCATTTGTCCAGCGGAGCTCAGAGTGCTGCTGACAGCAACGTGGGTGGAAGCATTATTTTTGATAACCCCAAATAAACAAATCTGATGAGAACGCATCTCTATTTTTCATGATAGAGGACAAGAAGTGTGTAGGATGATCTTTTTACACCTTGTATGAGCCAAGTATTATTTAGTGATGTTGAAGTTAGTTGTGTTGGACCATCTTTTGTATAGAAATTTCCTTTGCCCCAAGATAAGTAGTCTTCTGAGGTGAACAGCTTAAAGTCTATTTAATATTAGTCTAGTACATCATCATCCTGAAAATAAGAGGCATTGTTACTATGGAAGCTGAAGTTTACCTTCATGAGAAACTTGCATCACTTTGCAGGAACTGTGTTTTTAAAGCAACTTACACTAGTGCAAGCTCCATTGTGGAAAATATTTAGTATAACTTAATTTCATTAATTAAGCCTGAACCAAACCAAACTAATTTTTTTTTAAACTGGAATTATGTTCAGAAGTTTGATAACGGCATTAACAGTGTATGTATTTTTAGTGGTTGTATAGAATAGGAGTAGAATAGAAAAGAAAGAATATTTCGGTTGTAAGAGTCCTACAGTAATCATTTAGTCCAACTGCCTGACCACTTCAGGGCTGACCAAAAGTTAAAGCATGTTATTAAGGCCAAATGCCAAATGCCTCTTAGACACTTACAGGCTTGGGGCATAACCACCTCTCTAGGAAGCCTGTTCCAGTGTTTGACCACCCTGCAGGTAAAGAAATGCCTCCTAACGTCCAGTCTAAACCTCCCCGGAACTGCTTTGAAACATTATTTTCTCAGTAAAACAAAAGCTTGTGTGGTTCTTGATGTTTCTATGTAACTGTTAATTTTCTTACTAGCTATAAAAACTAGCTCTCTATGAATACCTATTAAAAGTTGAAATATTAAGGAAAATACTGGTTATTTTAGGATCGATGTGGAACCTTGTCTTAACACAGATCCATAGAGGAATATGTATTGTGTGCTTCAGCTTACCTAGGCACAGTACCGAGAGTAAAACATGATGACCATTACCAAAAAAGTCATTTGAAAGAAGCTGGTGTAACTACATTGCTAGTAACAGATTTGGCTCTTTGCTTTCAGCCCTTTCAACTACATTACTTTCTTTGGCAGTTGTGCTCTTATCTTTTCCAAACTTATATTGCTAGATAAAGTTTTATTCAATGATTTCTGCCAGACAGGAACGAAGGATAGTTTCTTCCAAATATTAGGATGACATTTGCTATTGTCTGTGAAATTCCAGACTGGGATTGGCTGGAGAGGCAGCAGAATGCATTTTAGTCCTGTACATATATTTGTATTTGATAGCAAACACGACCACTTTGACAGCCTTTGTTTGGAGTATATGGCTATTATTCAGTCTTTCTCAGCATCTTGTGTTGATGCTTCATATCAGATTTTCTTTTACTCTGTTTACACTTATACTTTGAGAAATTCTCTTTTGGGACGGCACCTCAACATTTGTGTCAAGTTCTCTCTAACAGGGTGAGTTAATTAAACAAGAAAGTCCAGGTTTTGCTACAAAAGAAAAATAAAAGAGTTCTACCGTTTGTATACTGATGATTCAAAATGTCTGAGCTTAACATTCAAGTGCCGTATGCCTTAGCCCCAGTGAAGGACACTTACTTAATCATTATGAATGGAATACAATACAAATGAAATAAATGCAGTATCAGGGATTAAAATAGACCTTGCACATATGTGTAGTAAAAGTATTCTCGGGGCCTTTAATTCTGTAATGTCCTTGGCTCAGATTTCTACAGTGTCTCACTGCCATCTTGAAATGGCACAAGGTAAAAGCAAAAGCTTTCATGTATTCTGTGTACAGGAGTAGGGGAAAAAATTAAATTGCAGAGAGAATGAAGCAAAACACTACAGTTTTGTATTCGTGCAGTCCTGTTTTGTGTCTGTGCTGAACTTCAGGGGGTTATGCAAAACCTCACTCAAAAAGTTGCATGACATCAAGGTTACAAACCTTGCGGTTGGGAAATGCAAAAGGTGGAGCTGCACAGAACAGCAGGGGTATTACACTTGCACATGGGAGATGTTTAGGATAATTACGTTAATAAACTTTTCTCTTTTGAATTGATTGTGTAGACCTTAAGCTAACAGTGAAATGAAAAGATTTTCATTAGGAATGACACGCATTCAGCATCCAAAAATCTGTATTTTAATAACTTCCAAAACTACAGCATTACAGCCTGAACTAATCTCCTAATTAAAAAAAAAAAACAAAAAGAAA
>VZTE01000432.1:1471626-1505463 GCA_013397775.1 Eulacestoma nigropectus | reverse complement strand
AAAAAAAAAGGAAACAGGGAACAGGTGTGATTGCTGTGTCTCGTGTGTCCGTACGGCTGTTATTTCCAGACAGAGGGGAAGAGCCATGGCCATGCCCATGTGTGCAGCAGTGGGAGCAGGGGCCAGCCACAGGGGTTGTGTTTTGGGGGGTAACTTCTGGCTCAGTGATGTGACATCCCGGCAGTGTTCGGGGCCAGGAGGCCTGTCCTGAGGGCTGAGTTAGCCATGGCAGAGTGCATGGCCTGGCTGTGCTTCAAGCCAACACAGCACAATAAGGATGGGGTAAGGGGGTGGTCGTAGAGTTTGTTCTGAAAGCACATTCCAAAGGCGACCATGATCATGTAGGGCTTTTGCTGCTCTGCAGCCACAGGGCTTCAGGAATTCGTGGTTACAGTTCTCCTTCACTCTCCCTCTTCCTGCCTCGAGCATGGGCTTCTTGTCCTACCCCGGGGGAGTGGGAATTCCTTATCCCCAAAGGCCAGCCTTCCCTCTGGCTGCACAGCGGGGCCATGGGGCCATGCAGAGGTGGCGGGTGGCTTCCCCAGGACCCTGTGCTGTGCCAGGGCGCTCGGGCACAGGTGTCGCGGGGGCGCGAGAGAAAACCCCGCTGTCCCCTGTGCCGGGTGCGACGCTCGCACGGCAGCCATATGCTGGGCTGCCAGAAATAGTGGCTATTTTTAAAGGAGCTGGGTTTACTAAATAAACTGAGAACTGGTCTGTTGTTTCACACTGATATCGGGGTCAAGAAGGACGAGCGTTTGCTCCTCTCATGGAGATGTGATGCTGTGCAAGAGACCCTGTGTCCGGCTTGCTGGCTGCCATATCGTCTGACAGCTTTTGTAGCAGAGAGTTTGTAGAGAGCTGGAATAAGAAGAATGATCTTTCAGTCATGTCTGTGTTAGGAAAGAAGTTTTATGCTAAAACGATAGGTCTGTAAAGATTGTCGCTTTTTGTGTTAAGATCTAACCTTTTTTTGTGCTTTACTCCATTTCTCTTAAAAATTAAATTCTACAAATAGTTATATGTTTCTCTTACTTGTTTGTTTTTTTTTTTTTTTTTTAAATTTGCAATGGCCTCACGTTCTGTGAAATGAATGCAGAGGAGCTCACAGAGGTGCAGTGTCTTTTCCCACTGTTCCCAACGGACACTTTCTTTCTCTGAATCATTGTCAGGCGATGCTATCTACTGCTGTCACTCTTAGCTATATGTCTGTCACATTCCCTCTTACTCTTCCTTCAGAACTGTATTCTTGGCCTTTTTTTTCTGGGAGATCCTTCTAGTTGCCCTTGCTTTAAACCCCAGAGGGAGGAGATTTCTAAAGCTGAAATGTGGGATCGATGTGTGACCACACCACATCTTCTCATGTGCTGCTCTGTTCTGCCCTTCCCTAATATCTACTGCAGCCAGGAATGCCTCATGGACCTGGGCATGTACATACCACTTCACATCATCTTTTTTTTGTTCCTTTTTTTTTCTTTAAATGGGCTACATAACATAAAGTATAATGCTGTTAAATCATTTCTTATCCTTAAAGATGGAATGTTGCCATTCATTTCATTGCACATGTAAAGTTAGTGAGCATTGCCAAACTTGTATCAGATCTAAAACTTGAGAGCCCTCTTTGGTAACTACCTGTAGGTCCCATAGACTTGAAAATTACATTGCTGCAACTGATGGAATACTCAAATCTGTTTCATTTTTCTGAATTTGAGAGCAGGGACACTTATAGTACTTAAATTCCCATCTTTAACATTGCACAGATGGTAAAATGTTTTTGCATTTTTTATATTATTTTGGGTTACTGAAGTTAATATTCTGCTAGCTACAAATATCCGTGTGCATAACACAGAGTTCATTCTGAGGACAGAGCTCTAAAATAAATCATAGACCTTGGTAGCACTCATAAATCAGTCATTTTTTCATTGAGAAAGTGGTGGCAATGGAAGAAAGTTATTTAGTGATCAAAATGCATCATTAAGCTTTTAAAAAGGGATTCGGTGCCTGTAGTGGAGCTGTAGGCGATTTATGGCTTATCTGTACTCATTGCCTCCAGCTTTTGGAAAATTTGTAAACAAAGCCAGATGCTCATTATGTTCCTGTTCAGGGTTGGTTAGATGGGTAAATGCCATCAGAAGCACTTTGGTCCTGTTGGGTTTTAGCATGTTACAGAAAATGGAACCGCTCCAAAGTATTTTTTTAAATACTTATCATCCATGAAAATATACTTCTAGTTTCTCCTCTTAGAATGGACTTTGTGAAAATAGCTGTAAACGATAAGAACATGAAGGTAATACTCCCAAGAACTGCGTGGTATATTAAACTGTGCGCCCAGCTTTTTCTCTGTGTCAGAATTCGTGCTTATGCCATATGATGTAGTCAAGTACCACTCACCCTTTTTAGGGGCTTCAGGCAATGCAGGAGGCTGTGGCAGCTTCAGGCTGGGGTAGTTTTGCATTTTTACCAAATACAGGGAACTGAGATACGAACTAAGTGACTTTTTATAACCAGTTTCATAAGTTGAGTAATTTGTTATTGATTTCATATATTCTACTGCTTGCCTTTTGTCTTCTGTTTAGATTACGTGATGTGAAAGGTTTTCTTGTAAACTACTTTTTTTCACTTTCTGCTGCTCTTTAAGCACTTGAAAATATGTTGTTATATACAAATTGAATGGCTATGCGACAGTACATTTTTTCCTTGTGATCATGTTTGTTGCAATACAATCTTCATGTAGTTTATTTCATAATTCTTGATTAACTTTTTGGTGTATTTTTTTTTTGTTTTGTTTTTTGTTTTTTATTTATTGGCTGCAGCTGATCAGGTAAACAGGTCATGGCACGCCTAACGAAGAGACGACAGGCAGATACAAAGGCTATCCAGCATCTTTGGGCAGCTATAGAAATAATCCGGAACCAGAAGCAAATTGCTAACATTGACCGTATTACAAAGTAAGTGACCTGCTCCAAAAACAGTCTTGGTGAGGGGGAAGGTTGATGCTAATACAAGCCCTTGGAGACAGAGATAGTAAACATTGTGAGAGACTGTCAAACAGTTACATGCACTTTGATGTTGCTAATTAATTAATTATATATAAAAAACCAAATCTACCTAACTGGGCACCTGAACATCCTAAAGTGAGGTTTAATTCATTGAATCGAGATCTTACCCTGTATTTGTTTTTCATAAGCGTCTTTAGGAAATACGTGACATTTCTAGTACTATAACTGAATTTAGCATTTTGGAGTTGATAGCTTGGTCAAAATACAAGAAGTAGGTATAACAGTTGAGGACAAAAGGGCAATAAAATCTGTAAATAATCTCTTTCTCTAGGAAAATGTAAGAGGCTAGTGTAGGACTTTTCCAGGCGGCAAAGAGAAATCTGAAGTGTTAGGTTGCTCAAATAAATAAGAAGCCGTATTTGCCAAGATGTGCATAAGATGCTATTAAAGAAGCCGTGAGATGATTACCACCTGTGATTAATACTATTAAAATATTCTTCAAGGTGTATTAGGTGCTGGATACACAAAGAAATATATATTCTTTGTCCTGTGGAGCTTGCAATGTGTAGGAAGGTCTACAGTATAACTTGTAGCAGCCACTGTATTAAAAACAGAGGGCTTTGTGCTTCTCTCTGCTTTGTCTGCACTTTCAGGCCGGCATGTACGTCACATTTGTCAAAGTAATCAATATGAATAATTTAAAAGAACTAAAGTAACCAGTTGGCAACTCTTCAGTTGCCAGAACCAATGTGAACTGATAATGAGGCCAGAGACCACTAACAGGGAGAGTTATAAACAGTGCAGGTGACTAACGAAGTGAAAATCATTATAACGTGGTCCATGACAGGGTCCACTGACAGAGTTCGGAAATTCTGGGGTGGAAGTGACAGGCAAAACTGGCTTCATAAGTGGAAGAAGTGTAACAGTTCAGGTTCTCCAAACATAATGAACAGTGAAGTGCAGAAAAAAAGACAATGTCCCAAATGAATTAATGTGTACCCTGCTTCTACAAGGAGAAAAATGGACCATCAAACCAAAAAGCACCTTTCCAGATTGTATTTTAGGGAATTTCACTTTTGAGGTTGCAGTGGAGTTTTAGAATGCATTAAAGCATATATATATTTTCATCATGTCTCCAAGGAGACAAGTGGGTAAACGAATGCTATACACTTTCCATTTTAACATTTCAAATTACTTGCTTTAGGCTACATATTAGCTGAGTTTGTTAGCTGTTTGGGCTCCTTTTAGATGTAATAAAGGGAGACAGGCATGTCTAGCTGGGAATTCATCCTACTCTTATGAGAGATGCCTAGTTTAAGTTAGTGGGAATAACATTTAGCTCGGTAAAGTTAGGTCAGACAAATCATTGCAAACAAGGTTGAGAAAACAAGTAATTAGATACTAGAAAAAGGAGTACTGCTTTTGGTGACTGATGGGTAGTTTGATTTTTTAAAAAAGTCTAGATCCAGATTGTATGACTCATTTCTAATCAGAAGAAAAGTAAGTGACTAAACAGAAATGCAAGAAGCCTTAGTACTTTGAGAAAGATGTGCAAGGTGTTAGCAGTGAAGAGTAATCTAAAAAGTGCTTGGGCATTGTAATTCTCCCCATGCACATCAGTGATAAGAGTGATGAACACTGATCTAGTTTCTATTATGTGACATTCCTAAGGAGATAACTTTTGACAAGGAAATGATAAAGATCTTTGAATTACTGTATGGTACTAGTAGTTGATGAAGAAACACAGATGACATAGTAAATGAGTATGCATAATACATAATATTCAAAATAAAGTTCCAAAATTAGCATGGCATCAGAATATCTCTTCAGATGAAAACAGAGCAGCTGATATATTCTTTCAGGCTCAATAATCATTTGGTCAGGTCAACTGCAATTCCTTAAAAGATCCATCAGTGTCTGGGCATATAGGCAAACATATGAATACTAAGAATTTTCAGAACTAATGGTCAAAAGTGAAAATTATAAGCATGTGTACACAGTTGGAGGTAAAAGGAAGATTTTAATATTTGGATTAGTAACAGTTTTTAGAAGTGTTAGTACCTCTTGGGATTGACAGAAAGAGTGCCTTTGTGTATTACAAGTATTTGAAAGTAATAATGACAGTGACATTATGGAAGCATGTCATATGCCTGAGTGAGGATACAGAAAAATAGCAAGAGAATATGTTTTTTATAAATCCATGTTTAAGGTAAGTAACAGTCTTCTGTGTCATATAGTGGATGACAAATGGGTACTCGCAGAGAACTTCACACATTGAAAAGATGATTCATGGTTTGGTTTTTGAATGGATTTTCTTTTCTCCTGGTTTGAGCATTCATTTGCTGCTAGAGACAAGTTGTCCTGTGTCTTTTGTGACCTGTTAGTCCAACCACATTTATAGCAATTGCTATGAAGAACTGTTGCTTTCTTCATTAGATGGTTTGTTACTCCTAAGCAAATCTATTTGTTGGCTTTTCTCCTAAGGTGCAGTTCAGCATGGTTGTCTCCTTCTCCTTTATATATTCTTGTTTATTTAATTTAATTTAATTCTTACTTTTCTTAGTCTTCTGGTGCCGAGTAGAAGACACTGTACATCTCAAGGAACATTTACTTTTGATGACCAGGGAGGAAATGTTGGTAATATAAAAAGAGGATTCATTATTTGTAGATTATGAACTGTTTCAACTCAATATGTAAAACAGACAAATTTGTATAACACATGCAAGTATGCAAATTGTTACCTGTGCACTTTAAGTATAATTGTTAGAAGATTACTTGGGTAAAGGAAGACTTCCAGGAGGCACTGTCAATGGAGACTATGCAAGAAAAATCTACAGAACTAGGCATGCATTTTCTGTAGAGAATGTAAGAGTAGGAGGATAGTGTAGGAGGAGCCAAGAGCACTACAAGGTACTTCTGATATTATCAGGAAAAACCTATAAGGAAAGAGGCCCTTTAATTAAAAGTAGACTAGATCAAGTATGCTTTGCTTTTTAAATTGATGAGGGGGAAAGGCAAGAACAGAAAAATGCGTGATTAGAAGTGATTGAAAACTGTCTTACATCAAGGGAAGAGTCACTTGGAAAATTTGAATATGCAAGTTAGAGCCTTGAAGAAATTAATTAGTAAGCTTTTTGAACTTTTGGCGATTTTTTTAGAAAAGTCATTGCATGCAGAGAAGCAATAAGAAACACTAGGAAGGTGTCTGTTTTGTAAAGAATTAAAAATATGTGGTTGTAAAAATGGGAAGAATATGACAGTGTTAATTGGAGTATTATATAAATACTTAAGGCATTGGTAGGGAAGAGACCACACTGCGCAGACTCAACGTCTTAGAAAAAAACCCTCAACAAATTAGCATATGAAAGGGATTCTGCAGTTTTAGTGACGACCTGTGAGGGTACATTATAGTTGGAAATGCACTTTCCATGAGTTGGAGAGAAGCATTCTTGAGTAACTTGAAAACTGAATGAAGGACTGAAAACCAAACCTAACAAGAAGCAAGAGTGATGTGAATTTAAAGGAATTAGTACTTTGAATGCAAACTACCTTTAGAAGAGAACTTTAAAATATATGTTTAAATTCCTGTCTTTGTACATAAGCTTCAGTATATTCAATGCATTTTTATTTAATGATAGAGCTCACTTGAAGGCAGTTGTAGCATTTCTGTAAAGGCATGGAAAATAAATATTCTTGCCTGGCTTATATTGTCACAGTGTATCTCAATGAATTGCAATAATTTTGAGCATTATAAAATAAATTGCAGTTTAAATTTTGACTAAAAGAATCAGCTAATATTTCTAAACCATCACATTTCTTAATAACAAAATTACATTTCTAAGAGGTATTTATCAAGAAATAAGACTTCTTTTTCTGCCTAGACTTGATATTGGGATAATATGACCCTAGTGTATTAATTATTAAATGAGCATTATTGGTGTTAGTTATGCTGTAGGCACTAGTGAAGAAATGGCTTCCCAAATCCTATGAATTCTCTGTCAAGAGTGCAGCCTGAAAAACTGTTCATCCCTAAAAGTGTGTTAAAAATTTTAACTATGCTTTGACTTCCTGTTTTCTCCTCATTATCTTCCATCTCTTCTGGTTTTGGGGTAACCTCAAGAATTGATTCTTCAATATGAATGGAATAAAATGCCTTAAAATACACTGGGGAAAAGGCATGCATATTTAGATGAGTAGGATAAATTATTGACATTCAGTTGCATAGCAGATTGGTAAGTATTTCTGTACAGACATGTTTCTAAAGTTCTCTTTTTTTGGCTATTCCAATCTTCCAGTTCCTTTTATAGTGTTTTCTTCATAATTCCCTTACAGGTAATTGGACACCTAAGATTTAATTAACTATTAATTACATATATACCCCTTTTCTCACGAAGTATTTGGTTTCCTCAGTAGCAATATATGAACATTTCATAATCTTTATGATTAGTTCATAGTTCATTAGCTTTTAATGTTATTACCATACTCAGTTGGCAAATCTGGTATTCTAGAACTACTATTGGCAGCTTTCAAGATTTTTTCATTGTAAAAAGATAATTTTTCTGGTTTCTAAACTATTCCATGAAGACTAATGTAAAGAACCAAAACATAATTCTTTTCTTCCACACATCCTTCCTCATGATTTTTTCTCTCCCTTTGTTGCATTTCATGATTAATTAAGTTGATTAGCGTCTCTCTGTCTCTTGTATAGGCTGTGCCTATACCATCTTGTGTACCGTGACAGGGAATGCCCTGGCACTCTCTGGAGCAGTTAATGCTGGGGCTACACCTCGTTGCCTTTGGCTTGTAGAGTGTTTCTTTGGCCCTGACATATTCTTTGTTTATTTTGTATGTATGTGTGGTTCTTCAGTTCTAAGCGCCAAAAATAACACAGCCCACAGCAATGCTATTCTTGAAACCTGAAGATAGAGACACGATAGTTCGCCGTTGGGCACGATCTGGAGGCGTCTGAGGACACACAGCGTGCTGCAACAGGGTTGGGTGCCCTTGGCAGAGGGAGCCAGTGTTGGCATGGTTTACATTTGTGTTCTCTGTCAGGAGCAAACCAACTCCTGGGCCATGCTTTGCTTTTTCTCTGGAGGAAGAACTTGTCTTTCTCCAGAATGGAGCCTGAGAATAAGTTAGTTTGGGAATGAAACCAAGAGTGGCCATAGGACACAGGATAGAGGTATCACAACTTTGGGGGGGATGAAGCTGATGGATAGACCACTAGCTAGGATAAAACTGATAATGCTGAAATTGGATACTTTGTATTATTTTCAAATAAAGTAATACCGCAACCATCTGTTTCATCAATCAGAAAGCTGTTTTACCCCATTGGTGATACAAAAAAATATTTTTTCATTAATAGATACAAAGACTTTAATCGTTTTTAATTGGCTTTCACATAGGATGGTCCAGTACTAGGTCCCTAAGTGGTCATAGCTGTTTTTCCCGTATTTGTTCTGTGGACTCATTCTTGCTTATTGTAATTTAATGTAGGTGCAGCCAAGTCAGAACATCAAACAGAAATGAGCAGATCCCAAGCCAGTGTAGAGTAGGCTGTCTTAGCTCTGTGCAGACTGACATTAATCAGTATTGATGGGATAGCATGCCAGAGAAGAATTACTCGGTATGAAAGATTACTGCAAAATAATGAGATTTTCTGGTCCCGGAATTGAGATGGAGTTGCTAACAGTTGTAGATTGAGTATGTGACCCTCTCACTTTGACATTTGGACCTAGGAGGGGGATTTCTTCTCCAAGTATCAGTGTTTGGAATTTCTCTAGTCAATGTCTGAGAAGAGTTGAAGTTCATATACCTGGTTTTGTTGCCTTACTTCTTTTGCTGTTCTCTTTCTAGGCTGTCTACTTTAACAGAAAACAATTTATAGAAGTAGTGATTAAAGTAAAGTTGAGAATGAGAAATTTATTCTCAGGTACAGAATAAACACCACAGAGTATAAATAAGAAAATGAGCAATTTGAATGGATAGGGAGTAATCATACAAGTATATAAAAAAGAATATGGGGTGAAGTGGCAAGAAAAAAAATTGGAATAAGAAGATTCTTACAGAATTCCTATTTGAAGCTTAGAAACTTACTAGCAAAAATATGTTACTATTTATAGTACTCTTGATGAAAATTTAAATCTTCCTGGTATTCTGCTTCTTGCAACTAAATAGTCCTGCATAAACAAAAATAGTAAGCCATAGGAAAGATTAGAAGAGCAGATGACTCTGGCTTTATAACTAGATAAACCTGTTGTTAAACTTTGCATGAACAGAAGAAGTATTGTAGCACCTGATACTTCTTTGATTGAAATAAAGGCTTAGAAATGGGTTTTTTTGCTTTGTTGGTTTCTCATCCTTTGTCCAGCCATTCCCCTAAAATATGTGTCTTTTTGTTGCTGGAGAGCAGGCTTATCTGAAAGCAACTGTTCGAAGTAGAACACTTGAGTTCACTTTTTACCAGAGTTACTGGCTCCTTTTCTACATCTGTACATCATTTCCATGTATGTTTTAAATGTGACTATTTGAAGCAAACAGTGTTATTGAAACCCTGGCCAGTACACTGAATCTGTTTTCTGTGCATGCAGTGTAATAGCAATTCCTGATTAGGCAAGGGTAAGCAAAAGTGTGCAGTACAAGGTCCGACAATAAAAAGCATAATACTTCCTCAACAGTCCACATAGCGGCTTGCAGAGGCAGCCTGTCTAGTGAGTGTTCACCTCTGAGAAAACTGACTTCAGTCTTTCTATTGGACTGGCAGACTTATAGATAATATGCATTACAGAATACATCACCAGGTGGTGACAGGGTAGAAAACTCTTTGGTTTTCAGTACCTCCCCGTGTGTCTTCTGTTACAGGTAAAGACAAGGTGCTTTTTTCTGTCTGACTCCGCTATGTCAATCTCCTTTGTAATTTCTTTTACTTTCCTTCTCTGTTTCTCATTATGAACTCCAGCTACTTCTTTAAGCTCCAAACCAGTGTGGGATTTTTCTGTTTACAGAATGCTATTTTTATGTTAAATCAAGAGAATGAACTGAGTTTAGAGTTTTAAGGCTTTTAAATCCTTAGTCAGAGATCATACTGCAGAAAACAAAAGTTGTCTCTGCTTTTTCAGCTCTAAAAACCTGTCTAAAAATGATCATTTGATTCCCTAATAACAAAATTTTTAGTACAAATACGACTTTGGTCATATAAAAAAATTGTATTATGGGTGCATAACTAGCAGTTACAAGCATAGCAATACATTGAAGAGAAATGTCCTGGACACCAAAATGCTTGACTTGTTTGACACATTAATTTTTTTATACTGATGGCGTTGCAGTGAGGTTAAATGATGGATTCAGGTTAAATTTGTTTTATATTTTCAAAAGCTCAGTTATGTTCTATAAAGTAACAAAAAGAACACTGAGAACTGCATACGTGCAGGAAAGAACAGGGGTTCTCACCTGCTATTGCATCATAACTGATACAACAATTTAGCTTGTAAATTTGTACTGAGATTGACCAATGAGGTAATATTCACCAAGCTAATAACAATTTTTAATACCCAGATTCAAAAAAAAAGTTGAAAGAAAAGTGAGAAACTAAGCTAAACATTCATATTTTATAAAACTCTTAAGAAGAAATGACAAATTGTGATTTAATTGCACGAGGGGTGTTCACAATGGCATATGTTCATTAAATTTCACCTGTGTTCCCTGTAGATAGATATATTCATCATACTGTTTTTACCTATCTGTTTATAGGGTGTTTAATCTTAATTTTGTTCATGATTTTGGAATGTTTTTTTGGTTTGGATATTTAATTTTAATGTTGCTCATATTAATGGTCCATTTTAAGAGCTACCTTTAGACTATTTGGCTAAGGAGAGTGGAAACAGGGATTGCAGGAAAAAATGTAAACTTTTCTTGAAGGTTCTATAAAGGTTCTAGATAGGTTCTATAAAGAACCTATCTGCATTTGCTCTGAGTAGTAGTGGAATTAAAACTGCTAAATTAGTAGATTTGCTTGAAGTATTATTTTGAGTTTATAATGTATATTAATAATTACTCTTTTTCCCATCAAGCTCTTTTATTGATACAGCTTATTTCTTCAATTTGTGTAACAATTCTATTTAATCACATTAATTAAACTGAATACATAAAAAGAAGTCCACGTGTATCTAACAGTGTAATTTGTAATTTCTTAGGGATGATTTTTCCTTCAACTTGGTACTGAGTCATTGTCCCCTCTTGCTTCCTAAATTGCTGGGTCTGCTTTCCAGTGCTGGCTGTCAAAGACTAATTCAGTGCCTGGTGTGGAAAACTCTTCACCAGGGGAATGACAGATTGCTCCAGCCTCGCTGCCTTTTTTTCCTGCTTTATGCAGAATACAGGGAATGGAGACGGTGCTGTAGCTGGCTGTGCAACAGTTACACCTGTAAGGGTTTAGCATAAATGGTTGTTTTGTTGAGGACTAGAGCTTAAGGTGCAGTTTTTTGTGCATTTGCTTTGATCAGAAATATTACTGCATGCACATCTTGTTCCTACAGTTCATTCTGAAAGAAAAAAATAAACAGGTGCTGAGATGTCCTGACGAGTTTTGCTTGATCAATGTTCCTTATCTAATAATTCTTCTCTTAGGAATGCTCTTACATGGTATTGCTAGTGTGGCATTTTTCTTCTTCTGTCTCAGAGGTCAATGTTCTTCATTGATTCAGTAGGTGAAGTCATCTCTGGGCTGAGCATGAGTATGGTAAATAAAATGATTCACACAAACAGCACAAACACATTGTTATTAACAGCGGCCATACTCCTTGTTTGACGTTTGTTAATAAATGCATACTCATTTAAACTCTCCTTATTGAGTATTACTATAAAAGCTGTAA
Organism: Eulacestoma nigropectus; assembly: GCA_013397775.1. Classification (NCBI taxonomy): domain Eukaryota; kingdom Metazoa; phylum Chordata; class Aves; order Passeriformes; genus Eulacestoma; species Eulacestoma nigropectus. The sequence continues at coordinate 1,493,591 of VZTE01000432.1, read as the reverse complement.
TATTCAATGTTTAATACAATACATTCAAACTAAGAGCTCTAGTAGGAAAAGGGGATGGAACTGATTTGAAAATCACTGTCCCCATTTTCATGTACTCCATACTTCTATTAATATTTGTATTGAAATTGTGTAAGTTTACACAGAAAAATACATAAAAGGCTAATTTTATTTCTAATTATTAAAAGCAAACCAATTTTTATGTCATGACCATTATGTTTTTTGTTCAAATCATGGCATCTTTGTAATATTTGAAAGTGAAACTTCCAGCTTATGTTTGGTTTCTTTGCTGTAAATAAATGTGACTTTCTATTAGAAGTAAGAGATAAAAATGAGTGGGACATGGCCATTTAACAGCTTGTTATCTGACCTGAAGTGCTCATCAAGGCTTTCTCTGTAATCAGTGGAGAGAGAATGATCTCCAAAGCACTACTCATACCATCTATTTTAGGCTGTGGTTTCATATTCCCATTCATATAAACAATATCATCACCAAGAGCAGCAGCCCTGCCCTGATGCCTTTTCCAGCTGTTTGCTGTTCCCTAGATGGTAATAAGGTGAACATTTGTGTGACAGAGTGATGATTCTGAAACTCAGCTAGACTAAAAGTAATCTAACAAAAAAAAAAACACACACAAAAACCACCCCCAAAAACAGAAAGAAAAAGGGTTTGACACAGATAAGAATGGAAATCAGATAGAAAGCTCTAAAAAACTGAATCATGAAAGCATTCAAATCTTTATTTTTTTAACATGTTTGAATTGAGATGCTCAGTATGAGCTGACTAAATATTTCATTTGCAAGGTATTAGCTGGGATGTTACATTCTGAGTCATGTTTGTACCCGTTTGTCTCTTCAGTGCATCCAAAGAAAAGAGCAGGATGGAACAGTGGCCCTGCAGATACCTGAACAATTGTACCTGTGCATGCAGTGCCCCTGAGTGATTAGTGCTTGTTCGCCAGTCATGCTCAGTGCACACACATGTGCGTTACCAGCAGTGCCACATACAGGTTTTTAGGTTGGAAAAATGGAAGTAGAGCCCTTTTTTAGATAAGTTCCTCCATAAGAAGGTGGTGGGGAGATTTTTCTGGATAAGGGCTGAATAGCTTGGTGCCTAAATTACTTGCTTTTCATGGTCATACTGGTGGGTTACACAATCTAAAGTGTATAGTGAAGTTGTATGAGTGGGAATTTAAATTACTGAATCAGAGAATTACCTGGGCTAACATTACTGTGCTTTTTACAGACATGACCCAGGCCATTACCATTATAGGTGCGTGCATGGTGCCTGGGGTATCTAAAGCACTCACAAACAAGATCACTCCTTAGCTTCCTTTTATCAGCAGCAGCACAAACATCAGGCAGATCTGAATTTAGCTGAACTGCTGGATTTCACTGTTTAACTATCAAGTTTAGGCGTTCTTTTTGTTTTATAAAAACATTGCACAAAATTAGATTCCATATTCATGCAAATTCTGAATTTCTTGACTACAAAGGAGAGATGAAACAAATTTTAAAGACATTTCCTGCTTGGATAGTTTATGTGTCTTCAAAATGAATGTTGCAGATACTGATGTCAGAGGGAAAAATAAATGCATGATTTCTCTGTAATTCCTGGAATTCTGGACGGCATAAAATGTGGATCATATAAGAAGTATTTTACTGCAGAGGCAGCAGCACTGTCAGTGGCTGCGTGGTCTGTGCATGTGCTGTTCCACATGCACTGTGGAGTGCAGTGGAAATCAAATGCAGCCTGTTCATATACCTGCATCTCATTGTGGAATATACAGAGGAAGAACATTGTGCCATGGTTGTGTTTATCTTAGTGAATATAATCCATAACTGAAACTTCAGAAAGTGTAAACACCTCAAAAAGTATCCTAGAAAACAAAAGCGAGCTGCTACGTCCCCACTGTAGCCAGCTCCACTTCCTCTGTGTGTCTGTGTTGCCTTCAGCTCTCAGACCAGCTCTCAGTTTCTGGCAAGCAGGGAATATATGTGTCAAATACCCATCATGTTTAGGCTGTGTTTTATGGGAGTTGATTGGTACTGTAGTGCTACATGGTGGGAGCAGGCAACCTGAGCTTCGGAGCTGAGACCTGGAGGTACAGCTCTGAGCTGTACAGACCTCCAGCTGGCTTTCTGCAAGGAGAGCTGATGGATTCCCGACATCTGGGCCTGCGTATTTGAAGTTCTTATGCCGTGTAGCTGTATTTGTTAAAAAAGAATAAATCAATCACAGCCATCTCTTCTAGTTTTACTTTCCGTATGACCAAGTGGCCTATTCTTTGCGAATTATATTTAAAAAAGGGTCTTAAAAGAAATGTGTGGGCCTTCTATAAAATAGTTGTCATGCCCTGAAACTGAAGCAAAAGGCATCACTTTTCACTAGAGGTTGGAAGACAATATAAAACTCAGAAGAGATTTTTGGCTGCTTTCCTTCTATTTTATGTATTATTCCTTAAGGTCTGTCCCTGATTCTAGGACATTTTTATGTACCTGTAGGTAACATTTAAAATTAATGGCAGACTTTCAGTTGCGTTTAATGGGATCTGCTGTATTTTCTCAGACCTCAATTTTATCAGATCTCATTTTATCAGACCTCAAATTTATCAGTTCTCAACTCCTCCTTGGATAAGTTGCTCAGCAGACAGTCTGCTGGCAGCAGCAGGCTGCTACTTCCCTTTGCACTGGGGAAGGTGGAGGCATCCAGCATAGAGAGAGATAATTGATCAGACCAAGATTACAGTGTTTGCCATGAAATTAACATCTGCCTACACTTGCCACACTGTTGTATTTTTGCAGCTATTTGTGATACGTATTTTATTTCAGTCTTGTACAGATACGCTTGCTGTAACATTTTTTCAGTTATTTTCTTTTGATTGAGTTCAAGTGGCTGATAATGCAATTCCTTATGAGTTCAGAAAAACTGATTTTTTATTTTTTAAATACCTGTGTCAACTTCCTTCCTTAAATAACCTTCCTTCCTTCTTCCTTCCTTCTTCCTCCCTTCCTCCCTTCCCCTCCCTTCCTTCCTTCCTTCCTTCCTGCCTGCCTTCCTTCATTCCTGCCTGCCTTCCTTCCTTCCTGCCTGCCATCCTTCCTCCCTCTCTCCCTCCCTCCTTCTCTTCCAAGCTTTCTTATTTGGGCCACAGTACAGCAGTGCCCATGTAGACCATTTGCTGCCTCTCAGTAGACCAGAGATGCCTTCAAGAGGACTCTTTGGGAGCAGAGTCAGCTATTTAACATGCTCCATTTTATAGCCATTTAGATTAAACTCTTTGGGACAGGGTTTAGCTTCGAGCTGTGTCTTGCAGACCACCAGGCAGGAGTTGTGAGCTGTGTGACAGCTGTAGGTGAAAAGTTCACCGTCTGATCCCCTGCAAGTCCTGGCTACTTCTGTGTCTGTTTTGCTCCCATGGTGATTACAGCTTTAGAGTCTGCTTCCTCCACACCCCTAAGATCAAACCAAACTTCTTTCTTTAGTTTTAAGGTGTGTTATGAAGCACATATATTAGATCTAGGTTTTTAATAGAAAGACATCATGGACACTGGCTGATTTGAGAAAAGGATTTTGAAATTTTAGGAGTGAATTGGTGATGCGCTGACAGACTTTGATGCTTCTGTAATGTCCTATGTATTGGGCAGGCAAGTGGTTTAGGGGTGGATCAGGTACTCCTGTGGTCCAGTTTGTTTAGCAGAGGGAGGTGGCAAGATCCAGTTGTCAATTGGTAGTGCCATGAGTTACGGGAGATTTTGTTGCTGTGGAGGAGGGAGAGTCTGGAAAGGCCCGTACCAGGTTTCCCTGCATCTCTTCCTCTCCAGCATTCAGCATGGCTCAGGTGGGGTGTGCAGCGGGTGGCTGTGTGGCCCCTCTGAGAACTGCTGGAGGCCCCCCGTTCCACATATGCTGACCCCTTGGGCTGTCCCTGTGGTGTCCGAGAGGTGGTCAAGATCTTAGGATGGGTAGCAGTAATAACATAATAATATAAACAGAAGAATATGACGATATTTTATTGTTATTTACACCTGACTGCTGTTCATCTGCAGTCCCAAAGAGGTTTGAAATTGTTGTTTCTTTGTTCTCTGATTGGTACTTTGGGTACTAAATACAGATGAGCATCACATACATATACAATCTGTGAATCTATTAATGATTATCCTCTATGAGTCTCCTCTAAAGGTTTTCTTTTATCATCAGACAGATGCACACATATATTGGGTGTGTGCACATGTGCATCTACCTGATTCTGTTGGTAGTATCTTGTTCTTGAAGGTCACCAAATATATATTTGATGGTATGGCAATGAGGTTTGCTTAAAGGTGCTAATGAAAATACTACATGCTAAAGATCCTTAGCCTTTCCCTTCCAGGTGGTGTTGCAATAATTGAAAACATGCATTACTGGGCCCTTAGAAGTTGGTTACAAAAACTGTAATTTTGCTAGATTTGCTAGATTCTTCTATGCTAATGTCAAGGAGGTTTGCACTGCCAGTTTATAAATGGAGAAAATATTGACCTATAAGCACTCTAATTTTCAGCAGCAGTTCAGTTGCTTCTGTATTCTGCAGACAGGCAGCCTCATTTGGTGAGATTTTGAATTTAACATGCAGATTATCAGGCCTAACCTCCACTTTTCATCAGACAGAGCCTCATTTTATATAGTACGGATTAGCACAGTTAAATTGTATTTTGAGATGGTTTCTTCAGTCCCCTATCTGATTAGGGCTGGTTTGCTGATTTAGAGGATTTTGCTTTGTCTCTGTGCCTTATTCTCACTCATATGAGTGTATTTGTTGTACTTCTTGTGGCTGGGTTGTATTACACTCCCAAATCTGTTGATATGGAGGACTGGGCAAGAGCCTAACTAACCAGTATTCCTTCAACTCCCTGTCTCCAAGGTAAGGCTAATAAGCTTTTGTTGAAAACAGCAATCGAGGATTGCTTTATCTCCCGTACTTGCTTTTTAACTTGTTGGTGCCAGATGCTTCAGTGCATGCAGTGCCAGGAAAAGACTTGCACTCCCTAGATTAGTGGTGTTATTTCCACAGAAAGGCATTTCAATATTGTTTTTCCCTGATCCAGTAATGAGGCTGATGTAGTAGTTGGGACTCCAAACATCATGCTCTGTGTTTTCAGCATTTTTCACATGTTGTGACAGTTTTTTCATATTTCGTTATTAAAGAACTTTAACTATTTTTTCTGATTTGGGTCCTGTGCCTTAGTCACTTCTTAGTCACAGCCTACCTGCTGTCCTTCTGATGGAAAAGAAACAAGATAAGTTTTCATCCAAACCCTACAGTGTTATTTTTCAGTTTTTGTGAATATCTAGCCATGTACACTTTACAGGTTTTAATAAAGTAAAAATTTGGGGGAGGGTGCACTTTTCTAACAGCAGTTCTACTGTTTGAAGTAAAGCCATTCTCTCTACATGTGTGTGCTTTCCTATGAAAGCTGATAGCATTTTATTTTTAAAATAGAAAACACAGCCCTTGTGGCTCTCCAGTGGCACAGTCTGAACATTGACTAAAGTATTCTTCAAAAAGCCACTGGGGACTTATTGCTCCTGATTTACAGCTGGAGAAAATGGGAAGATAGTTTAGTTGGCAGCAGTACTTTCACTCTGCTTGAGAACACAGACTGGATTTGAGAAATGGGCGATTCTGAGCCTTGTGCTCCTTTTCACTAGTGCACAACCTGCCACAGTGGAAATAGGCAGATTAAACCTCTTAGCTGATTACAATTGGTAAGGCTTTTTGGTTTGTATTATATATCTGTTCTGTTCAGAGATATGAGTGAGAAATCACAAAACCTGTAGCTTACATTTAGAAATTTGGTTGGACTGTGTTTCTGTAACTAGGGATGATGCAGTGCAAGATACATGGATTCTTCAGCAGGATACCCCGAGGGTTATGGCACTGGGTTAATACCTGATTTCTGCTCTCAGACCTATAGCAGCCCCCATATAAGTGTAGAGAAATCACTTTCGTGCTCAGAGTCTGATTTGTTCTGTCAGTAAAATGGGAAGAATGATAGTTAGCCTATTCTCTGTATTTTGAGACCTATTAAGGACTTGAATTAATTACAGACACATGAATGCTGTGGCTCTGTTAGGGAGGTTGTTAGTACTGAGTTAAAAATGGAAGTTTGCTGAAAAAAGAGTAACATTAGCAAATGATGACAAAGATAATTTGCACTTAAAAAAGCTGGTTGTGTTTATATAAATATGTGCATATGTGTACACACATGAAATACATGTAACATGATTATATAAGCAAATTAGTGGTTTTCTTGTGGCTTTAAAGCTTCAGCACTTCATGCTTCCATAGACCAGTGGTGTTCACTTGCTCTCTGTTTGAAAGTGAAGTAAATAGACTTGAGTGTCTGCCTGTTTCAGACCTTGGAATTTGGAGAACTTGGAAAACTAATTTGTGGTGTTTAGTCTCACTTGAACAGGTGCTCATGTTGAGTTTTGTTTTCTGTAAAAGTAGAGAGGGATCAGGTTGGGCAGATGAGCATCCACCCAGGGGGATACAGCACTGAAGTGCCTTATGTTCTGATTTTGGCCCTTGCCCCTATGTGCAAACCACCAGAAGGTTCATATATATTAGCTTGGAACACAGACTTGCACAGAATATCGTTCTTTCTGTGTCAATTACTTGCTTTTTAAACAGTGCTAGCTTGCACACACCAATCAGACTTGGACCATATTGTGGTAGACATTGTAAAATATGGTTAATGGCAGCATCTGCCTCTAAGAGTTTTTGTCCTAAAAAAACCAAAACCCAAGATCCTGCAAACATGGTGCATTTATGTAAATGCCTCTGATACCAAGCAGAAATTTATAAATGTCCTGTGCTGCTCTGATTATTGTATAATATACTCTACCAATATATACTTCCACTCAGTCAGAAATCTAGTATATGGTTTTATATACAGTTTAGAGCAAAACAAAAAGATTAGATTAGCATGAACCAGTTCCAGCAAAAGCCTGAGAGAGAAAGCAGGAAAGGAAAAGACCTTTATTCATCCCAAACGGTAAGAAGTTTGAAAGGCAAATGTTTTCAAAGAGAGGGGTTGATTGAAGACTTGACCGTTGGAATGGTCTTCACTCGTTATTGTAAGTTTATAACTTCTAAGGCATTAAAAATTCCTGTCAGCCATGTTATTAAAAAAAAATCAGAACGGATTTAACTCTCTTTTCTTCATGCAATGCTACTGCTTTAAAATAAATCTTCCTTGAGTTTGCTCGTGATCATAATTACATTTTTTGTGAAGGTGTTTGTGATGACAGTCACAAAGGAGTCATGGTTGCTGGAATTCATTATGAAACAGGAATGAGAGGATACTATAGCTGTCAGCTTTGTCTTAAAGCAGGCAAATTACAGATTTCTCTCTTAGGAAACAGGTAAAGACAGAGTACCTGGAGAAATAAAAATTGAGAGAAATTCAGTTAGCTCTGTAACTTTAAGAGATCTATAACTAGGAAAATATTGTCCACAAAATAATTGGTTCCAAGTCAATTCACATATCTGCTGATGGCATGCGATTGCAGCTCTCCTTGTGCAGCAACTCCTAGATACGTTCTCAGAATTTTGTTTAAAAAACCTGAATTGTAATGATCATAAGGTAGAGAGGTCATCTTTATTTGAGAGAAGATAATTTTATGTTGTTTACTCCAAGTTAATATTTGGTGTTGGCCTAGAAGCAAATTATAGTGGGTACAGGTCAGCATTACACAGCTGCATCTCATGTACATACACGATTAAGGCTACACATGTTTTTTTCTCACCAAGGCAGTTTGTCACAGTGTGATCATTGTGGTTATCTCAAGAAAAGGAGAAAAACCACTTAGCACAGTAACTTGAGCTGTTTTCATATGTGATATATAAATTTTGCATTTTTTGTAAATGCGTTGTACACACAAGCATCACAAAGATTCATTGGTACTTTCTGTAGTATGTATGCTATAGGAAGTGTTAGAGAAGTGCAAGGTTAGGATAATTTAAAGGGCACAAATGGATGTGGCAGAGATGAGCCCAAACAGTGTATTTGTTAATTTTGGGATTTTTTTTGTCGAAAATTACTGTGCTACTACTTGTGTAAGTGTGTACATGATAGCTGCAAGGGGAAAAAAGCTGATTTAAAGTAAAGGGGGAAGTCCTATATATTTTGAATGTTTAAAAACAATCTAAAACTTAGACTGTGTATTATTTTAACTCATCTGAAAATGTGTATATTTTTCTGATACTTTTTATAGTTTAAAACCAACACTAAAAGACTTTTGTGCTTTGTGTGCAGGTATATGTCTCGAGTCCATGGTATGCATCCAAAAGAAACCACACGTCAGCTGAGTTTAGCAGTCAAGGATGGTCTCATTGTGGAAACCCTGACAGTGGGGTGTAAAGGGTCAAAAGCTGGTATTGAACAAGAAGGATATTGGTTGCCAGGAGATGAGATTGTGAGTATAAAGTCTTTGAGAAAATAAATCACGATTTCTGATATCTTAGCATGAAACTTGTTTTAATTGATATTTAAAGCTATTTATAGATTCTGTGTTGGTGCTTGTGAACAGGAAAGTAATGCGCTCTTAAATTTTTTTAACCTTTTGTATTCCATAGAAGCTCTTTCTTCTTGGATTCTGAGTTTTCTGCTATGAAAAACTGGCAAAGTCCTTTGCTCGGTTATCCCTCACTTTTATGTAGTATTCTCTTCTACAGTTGTACAGGAAGACAGTAAATATTATTGGTATTACTTGAAATCCTCAGACATTCTCGAATCCCAAAGATGGTGTATTAAAAAAAAAAGAAAGAAGAAAAAGTCTAGAACTTTTGATTAATCTTTCTTTAATCTGAATCTGAGGAGCAAAGAACTCTCTTTCAGAAGTGCAACATGAAATTATAGAATTATATGCAAACACACATGAAAAGACGTGTTTTACTGATATTTGTGAACACCAGGGCATTCAATTAGAAAGGATTTTTGCAGCAAATTAGCTACAGGCATCCAAATACTGTTCCACTGGATGTGTACATAAATATTTAAATCCGTTTAAATAGGTTGAAAGTTACATGAAGGGAAGAAAAGCATGTTTTTGATATCCCTCCATAGCTGAGATGGAACACACTCACAAAGTGAGGATAGTCACATAGACCAGGAAAAAGCTTGCACAATAGCTTTGCCTTGTTCAGAAGTCCCATGTCTCTGCTTACAAGACAACATTTTCCTAACTAAAAAAAAAAAGAGTTTTGCAAAGCTTTAAAATACCTGAACTAGGAACAATTGCTTTGGAATATAAATTACATTAAATACTGATAAAAGGGTCAGCATTGTCTCAGACTTAGCTAATACATTACATTTTGAGGAAACCCAGAAAAGCTCTAAAATCCACCAAAATACTCATTGCAATATTGCGGTTATGAGTAAGATCCCGAAAGCGAAACAATGCATGATTTTTTGTTTTGTGGAAACAAGCGATATCCATAACAGCAAACATTATCAGCAAAATGATCTCACTTACACTCATTTAAAGTATTGAAATACCTTAATTTCAATACATTGTATTTAATATACATTATGTCACTGTAAAGATTCTCATTCTAATTTCATTAGAAACCCTCAAGGGAACCTTTAAAGGGTACGTTACTATTCTCCCTGGGAGGAAACATTTCAAAACTCCAGCTTTAGTTCTTCTAGGTATTTCTTACGTCAGTTTTATCTGTTCAGAAATTATTTTAACTGTGTAGGCTCAACAAGACAAAGCCTCAGATCTGTGGTTATCTCAAGTATTCTGTATGTTTGTTTCCTCTATTGCTAAGAGAAAGGAAAAAAAGGAAAAAATAATCAAAATGCCTCACAGTAGCCATTTCTTATATAGTCGTTCAATGTTCCTGCTGCTTATTAGCGACATTTGTTTAACAAAACTTGAAAGATAACCAGCCTGTAAATTCTCTGTGAGTCATTGGAATTACACAATTATTTTATGTCTGAGCAAAAAGCGTTGTCTTTGACTTGACTGAAGATGCTGTTAAAGTCACATTATGAATAACCCTTTAGTTAGAAGCATTGACTGCATTTTCAGCATGACTGCTAAGCACTGATACTTTGGGCTGTGACCATATGTGTAGTAGCCATCTCAGGAGTTCAGAACACCACACTTGACTTAACAGTTTTATGCAAAAACAAGAATCAGCTTCTGATCCAGGCCATGTTTCAATAGTACCCAAACCCCAACTTTTTGATCCTAATACTGAATCAAAATGCTGCAGGCAGATGAAGCAAAACACATTGACTTGGTATAAAGTCATTCTCTTTGTTCTTTTATTCAGAAAGTTTTAATGAGTAACAAAGTGTCACTGTCATCACTCAACATCAGATCAAGTATTTTCCATTCTCCTAAAACTGGTGCAAACCCATGAAGTTTGGTACGTTCCTGCTTTGGACACACTGGATAGTTTTACTGATGCTTTTGTCTGCACTTGATCAAGAGGCAGTTTGTAGTTCTTTGTAATTCAGCACTGCTCAGATCTGGTACTTATGACTGTTGAACCATGAGCTCAAGTTACATTTCAGTGAGGATAAACACCCAGAATTCTTTTTTGGCGGTTCGCTTGGAGGAGGTGGAACTCTATGAAGCAGGGTTATTAATGTTAAAATAGGGATTTCGGGCTCATCAAACTTTAGCACTTACAGACAGACCCTTGACCTGATTGTCAGATTTGGTTTGACTGGTACTACTGGAGCTTGGAAAGCTCATAATGGGAAAGAGAGGACTTAAGAACCGATCCACCACCCACTGACACCAGTGCAGGAAGTATTTTGGATTTTAGCTTGTTTCCTGGCACCACAGTGGAAGTCAGCAAACACAGGCTGCTCCAAGGAGGTAGTAAAGGGACACATTCTTATCATCCCTCCCCCATTTTTTATTTGAGTATTTGCTTGGTGTTTTTTTACACTTTTGAAATTTTGGATCTGAATTATAGGAAGTAAAAAATTACTGGCCTTGGCCACAAAACTGCTGAGCACCTTTGTCTGTTACTGTAAGAGGTGCCTGACTAGAGGATGCCACAGGACCTGAAATTACTGGTTGTGATGGTGACTACAGACTGATGGCTAAATAGTGACAGTAACTGAAAGTACAGAGATTATGAAAACACAGCTCTATTTGGAAAAGATTCATTTGATAATCTGTGGTGCTTGCTTAGGGGTTTCCAAGCATTTGCCCTATGTAATAGGTTGACATAATGATAGATCTATGCAGTAAGGACACGATCTCTGATAGGGTTACTCTTAGTCTTCAGAAAAATTATACTGCTTTGCTCTCATTGTTCTAGCAGTATGTTGAAGCTGTGGTAAAAAAATGAAGCAAAACATCATATATTTAGTAATATCATACAAAAGCACAAGCTGAGGTGCAAAGACAAAACAGTTTGAGGGCATCAGGAGGCTTTTCCAAAAGGGACAGCTCATGAAAATTAATGTTCAGAAAAACTGGGAAAAAAATAATGATCAGATTTAAAAGCATAAAATTATTCTCTTTTTCTGTCAGATACATGTGGGAGAGATATTTTTATATAAGTTAGTAAATTTAAAATGTGGAGTCGGTATCAAAATGTACTGTATTCCAACTGACATTTAAGGGTTGGTACCTATACAAAAACTTTGCTGCAAATATTATACCTCCAGGGCTTGTGCAGGTATTCATTTCATTTGCTCATTTGCCATGTCTCCAGATGTTTTGCACATTTTCAAAATGTGTTCTCATCTTACAGGCTTTCTTATCTTGCAGACGATTAATGCATTTGACACAAAATAAATGAGAGAAGAATTTATTTTGCATTTTTATTCAGGATTTTAGTTAGGAATTTTGCATTTTTCTGTTTGTTGATGCCATTATTATACAATTGAACAAAATCTCTTCAGCTTTTTGCCTGGCAAGGGAAATGTCAGTCCTGAAGTCTGGTAATGGAAGTTTACTTTTTCCTTTCTTTCTAAATGCTTTATTTCTATTTCACACAGATCTTCTGGAATTTGGACATTCTATTTATTATCAGCATAAAAAAAATCTCCTTGCTCTTTGGGTTTAGAAAAGAATTTGCAAATCGGTATTGTTAACTGTTTTCAAGGCAGTTGATAAAAGAGAAAGGAATCGTAGTTCTTCAAGAAAATAATAATGAATCTTCTTGCCTATTCATTACTATTTTCTGTTATGCCATGATTTTTATGTACTTTTATCTGTGTAAAATAGTACTCAGTCTAACCCCAAGGAAAGAAATTGAATTTAAGTACTAATATCCTGTGGCTTTATGGGGGGGTTAGATACAGTTTTTAGAGTTAGTTTGTCTTACTCATTTACATTTTTCTACAGACACTGTGCACTGAGCTATTTTGGGCATTTAATGTGCTAATTCTTCTCCTCATGATTAAAGTCATAAAACTGCTCTGACCCAGAGAGAGGCTTTATGAATGTATAATTTCAATTTTCCTGTGTTCATAAAGCCAAACAATATTGTGCTCTTCTAAAATGGAGATGTGTTCATAACACGGGTTCATTGTTTGCATCTGATTGCAACACATCCCACAGCACTGCTGTGGTTTAAAGGTGGTTCATAGTGGCCAAATTCTCTAATGAGATGTGAAGAGTGAGGCTTCACACTTAGTTAAGGCACTGTGAGCTATTTCTTCACTGAAAAGTGAATAAAAGGTGGTTATATTTTCAAGAAATTATTCTTTTACAGAGTTCTGTTTTCTGATCATTTAATTGATTGCTTATAGAAAGAGCCAGCAATTCTTCTGGCTAGTTAAGTCTGACTTTGGGGGTCAGTTACAGTCATTCTCCTGTGTATTTGGTCCTCTCTGTATCTAACTTACTGCCTTGCCAATTCTTCCCTCTAAAGATGTTTTAGTTTAGGGAGAGCAGACTGTTTGGAGGGGAAGTTTCCTTGCTTTTTCCTGTTTTCAGATAACATTAGAGATACAGTGTGCTTTTTCCCAACACACACATGTATTCTCAACGTGCTAATTCATTACTGGGGATTTTTCTGGTATTTTAAATTGAGAAAGTACTGGTGCTTGCTCAAAGTGACTCCAGATACACTCGAGTCACAAGGCTGCCTAAATGATCCATCTCTCTGCTCTGTCTGTATTCCCACCATTTTAACATTTGTTGTAACCCACTGTCAGCACTGTGAGTCTTGAAGGTGGTTTTGTTAACCCAAGTGACCTTATGCACACACCCAGTTATTTTTGTGATTTTGATGTGTTGCAGGTTCCATTTTACTAGGATCAGTCTATGAGAAAGGAGTATTTTTGGCTGTTATGTTTGTGTTAATCTAAATTACTTTAGATTGAGCAAAGGCTTGATTCCTTGCTTGCCATGCTTAATTGCTTTTGTAATTATATTGATTTTTCCATGCTAGGTCAGTATTGGTAGCCAGAAGCTGTTTTTTGAACTGGCTATGTCATCTTGAGTCTCCATAAATATGAAGATAATTGTAAAAAGCTTAAGAACTGTCACTGTGAGGGCTTGATTCATTTCTGTACATAAAATACATTTTAAGTAATAAAAAACCCCAAACAACAACAGACAAAATCAAACCTCAATCCAAAACCAGCCTGAATAGCTACCAGTTCCTGCTAGCAAGCTAGGGGCTTCTAAATAACTAGGCTGAGGAATGGTTTTAATGTGTATCCCATTCATTTCAGTTAGGAGCAGAAAGATAATATGAAACAGCAATAGTGACAGCCAGTGCCTTCATCATGAAAGCTCTTAGAACTGGAGAGCACAAAGAGGAAGAACATGTCACACCAAATGAAGAAAAATCTCCTTCAGTGTTTAAAAAAATTCTCTGTTTGCCTTATCCATTCGTATTGCCTTTAATGTAAAGTCCTGTGTGAATTCACTGATCCAAAGCTAAACATAGCCCAAGCCAGATTAGTTAATATTTTTCACATATTGAACAAATTGAGAATTTTCCAGGCTGGAATATTCCAGATAGATTATTGTGAAAGTAGCAGTGTTCTTTACAGTTGGTGATTCACTGATGCAAAGAGTTAATGATTGATCCCATGAGAGAAAAAATTCAAACTGGCTTCCATCCCTTATTACCACGCATCAGGGAGAGTATGAGGAGGCTTTGAGGTCAGGCCACATACCAGCTTGGTCACAAAAGAACACTCAAGGACGATGAGCTTCTGAAACTCTTTGAATCTTTCTTTTCTGTCTGTCTTTCCATCCTTTAAGGTCCCATCCTTCAGAGCTTAACTTTCCAAAAGACTGCCATGAAATCAATCTGCCATGTGCTAAATGCAGTGATTTTTCTTGCAAATTATTGTCACAAACTGCAGATGTGATTCTGCTTATTAATAAACCAAAAAGTAGTGGATTTGTGAAAGTTCAGAAAAGCAAGTATTTTCATGTCCTCAAATCAAAGCATAGACTATTTTGTCCTAGAGAAGCGAATTAGAGTTCTGAATTCCCAACTCATGGACGAGAAATTCTTTCTGCATTTAAGCCAAGACCCTGTTCTGTCTTTGCATTAAGGCTGTTAACATGCAGCTCATGACAATAGCCTCACAGCCATTCCAGTGGTTCTTCCTGCCTCCAGATGGGTTAAGAATAGTAAGCAATTCTCTGCATTCCTTTTCCAATCTTGTTTCTCTCTTTCCATCTGTTCAGGGGTATTTCTTTCCTCTCCTCTGCTCATCCTTATTTTTTGTTCTCTGGAAAAGGAGTTCAAACTGTTTGCAGGATCTTTACATTACTGAAGGTGACACAAGTAGACTCCATCTGACTGCAGAGAGATGCTGCTTCTTTTAAACTGGTGAAACAACCTTGTCAGCATCTTCACTTGACTCTCTCAGCTTTGCCAACTTGACTTTTAAAAATTCAGTTGATGTAATGCTGTATTCTTCTTTCACTCTCCATTCTGGAGTTGAGATACTGATAATGTTGTTCACAGATTTCACAAAATGTTCTTTTCTGGTTGAAAGGATGTTCTGAAGAATGAGAATTTACCTATGGGTTTGAAGTAAACTAGTCAAACTAGTCTGTATAAAGGTTCCATCATGGGATTTAAATTATGCTAATAGAATAATGACAGAGATCAGTCTATCTTGAGTTTGTTCTGAAAATATGCATCTTAGGTTTTTTCCACCCCTTTTGTGCCCACCCTGACCTAGTAGTGGTGTTTTTATTAACTTTGTGGGTTCAAAATGCTCTGTATCTCTGGCAACTGATTTGAATCTTTTATTATGTCATGCTGGTCACTTAATGAAACGTCACTGAAGCTTATGGGCTTATTAATATTCACTCTTCATTCACAATAAATGCAGTCCTGCCTTTCTGATAGCTGAAACAATACCAGCCACACCTACAGCACAGGACATGTGGGCAAGAGACTTATGGAACCTGTGTAGGAGGTTCTGCTGTTGGTTCAGATAAAATCTTACTGTGCGTGCTGAAACATCAACCTAAAGAAACACTACAAAATAAAACCAGAGAAGCAATGTAAGCATCTTTTAGGCAAGAAAAGGGAAGGAGACCATTTTTGTTCACAGTTTTTGAAAGGAGACTTGGAACTACAAGCAAAGAGATGGTTTATTTCTGGTCTGGATTCACCTTCTTTCTAGGGGAACAAAACCGTAATGTGGAAATACAAGGCATTGCACCTGATAAATACTTTGCTCCATCACTGATTTATCTCCCCAATGAAAATAGCCTACAAACCTCCTCTTGGCTCCACCTAAGTCAAAAATTGTGACATTAATAGCGGAGTGAATCCAGTTTCTGAGGAGATAAGTTGAAAGTTTCTATTAACCTTGAACTCGCTTGGAACGTGAAGAAAGGAAAAAACATCTTCACTTGAAATTATTTTCTATTTCTAGTATCCTGGAGGAGAATACTTGTATTGTCTCACCTTAACTAATGTACGCTGCTACTACCCAAACATGATTTTCTTGGGAAGGAAATTGAGATTTATTCATTACTTCAGGAGCACAGTTCATAGGCTGAGCAGATAAGTTTGACAGGGGTTTAAAGCAGTCAGTTTGGCTACTGACATGCTACTACACTTCTTGAAAAAAACCTCACCTCTTTAGCATTGGGAGCTAGAGCCTGGCTCTGTACTTTGGGGCCTATCACCCCAAATTGTCCAGAACACGGCTGCAAGGTAGGAAGGGGAATAAAAATCTACCTGTCCTGGCATCTAGAGAAGACTTGGGTGGTTTCTGCCAGAAACTGAAGTCTTCTAAGACAAACTGGCAATAAGTTAATTAGACAAACTTAGGCTTGCAGATTAAATTCAGTGAAAGAAAGCCGAAAGTGTTCTGAGAGGATGTGGAATTCTCTGCAGAACCTGAGTCTTCCTGCATCAGTGCCTCAGAAGAGGAAGCAGTTACCAGTGAAGAAAATGGAAATGGATTGTTACAAGACCATAAATACATCTGTGTTTTAATATGCACTATGGAGAAGGAGATTTTGGTCTCTCCCCTGACTGATGCTTTCATGTTGGTTCTTTTTGGAATAGAAAGGGTTTCTAAAATAAGAGAATTTAAAAATCATGTAAGACAAGAAATTCTAATTAATTCCTGAGATGCTAAAACCTTGGCCATAATTACAAATAAATAAGCGAATGTACTTGAAATAAAGCAAGATGCCTCAGTAGTTGTGAGGACATATGAGTTCATAATTACTTTGGATTTCTTTGTGATAAAATATGAATAATGAATACCTACAAAGTGTCCTACAGAGTCAGTTTATATGGGAATCCATTTTAAAGATAAAGCCCAGGTCAACAAAGAAAAGAATCTATAAAGGCAACTGATCTGAATGGACAGATTATCCTGTCTGTAAAAGCACACATTGTAGCTACCTGCTGTGGTAGTTTTCTAGAAAAAGAAGGAGAAGATAAAGTGAAACAACTTTCACAAAGGGATTTTAGCTGCTGAAGTCTTTTTGGCTTTGAAAGAGAGATGGATGCTTGTTTATTTGCTGAGCACTTTTGATGAGCAAAAGCAGTAGGAAAAACATAGATGCAAAACAGGAAGAAATATATCTAGTAAACACATGGATACTGGAAAACTGCAGGGGAGAAAATAAGCTTATTTTGATGCTGAATTTACCCCAAAGCATTGCTCCAGCATTAAATGTAAAACGTGATGATCTAAGAAACTTTTATCATTGGAAAGCAATCGTCCTGATCAAATATGGATCTTTCACAGCAATGATGAAAGGGAAATACTTTATTAAACAGCTAACTTACCATTTACCTGCTGCAAAGATGGAGTAAGTCCTCTGAGCCATCAAGGAATTAATCACACCTTCCTCAGTTTGAAGCCTAACCTTTTCATCATTGTTCTGATGAAAAGATAAAAGCAGATTACTGAAAGGAAGTTTACAGGAGGATTCATGCTTGCTAAGGAGTAGATGGAGCCAGGGACGTGGCATGAAGAGAAGGCTGACCCAAAGGGCAGTAGGAAGGCTAAGGCCTCACAGCAGGCTAAGGCCTCTGGTGAAAAACATACACAGTGTCCCCACTGCGTTTGAAAAAATACTGGGAATGGTGTTCCATGACACATTATGTTTGTTCAACCCAGGTATTATTTGGTGCATGCTCGTGTCTGAGTGGAAACCAGTACATCTGCCAGAGACCCCTGTTAGTCTGGAGATTTCTTACTGGCTACTGTACCCAACGAGATACAGCCTGTTTAAAATAGAGGCCAGTGTGCACGCACCACATGCAGTTGCACTCTCTGAAAAAAAAAAGGAGTAAGGCTCCGATCTGTGCAGTTCCACAGATAATCAGCCACACTTTGTAAAACTCCTCTTACTACAGAGCAGTTACTTGGAAGTTGAACAGAATTGCAAAAGCAGTGGGTAGATGGGCAAAGGGAGGCATTTCAAAGCTGAGCTAAATGCTGGTTTAGCATTTCCGCAGCTCATGAGGGCTGTTAACAACTGCTCCTGTCCGAGCCTGTTTCAGGCTGCTTTTGTTCTGGGGCACGGGTTCTGGTAGTTACACCTTGAGAGAAGTACAAAACAGACCATTGAAGTGGGCAGTAGCTATTTGCAGCAAATGTACAAGTAAGAAGGATTTCTTCAGGCTTTTTACTGGAGGACAGATAGGTAGTGCACCCCCACCATGGTTCCTGATACTCGTGAGTCATAAAGATGTACTGCAAGGTTTTAGCAATTACCTTTAGTAAAGCTCATGTCTAATTGAGAAAGCTTTGATGGAGCAGATGCTGCCTGAAAAAGACAGAAAGGAACTGATTTATTAAGAATGGAAAATGTGTTTAGACAGAAATAGATGCTGCTTTGTTTAACGTGAGTGGGGGCATAGGTTCCTGCAGCATACTCTGAGCATACTCTCTCTTAAGGAGAGGACCCGGATACCAGAGAAGAGGAATGGAATGGTAGATATATCCATGCTAGAATGCAGTACCACCACTTTTTAGTATAATAAAGACTTTCAATTTACAGCAGAAAATTTGAAATATGAAAGATTAAGTAGAGAAGATAGGAATTACTTCCCAACAGCAGATGATGATGGATGCACGTTGCAAAACCTAAGCAAAATCAAAGATGGGGGGGAAAAAAAAAAAAAGGCATCATTCTTGTGCGAGGCATTTATTTCAGTGTATCTTTCTACTTGATATGGACTGGTAGCCAGCTTTGTTGGGTTCCAGTGAAGAGTTACTGAAGGCCAGCAAAGAAACCTTAACATCAGAACACAAGATTTTAAAAGCTTCTCTCTTAGTTGAAGGGGGGAAAATGTGAAGAACTCTGATGTTAAAGCTGATAGAGGTGAGAAGAGATGGAAGTGTTCCTTATGGCTGTTCCCAAATCCTAAAATATCAGAATCCAGAACATTTGCTTCAGAAATTATATCTTTAAATTTGTCATGACCTATCTCATTACATGTTAAAGAAATAGGAATCTAAGAAATAGTAGGAACTCATTTATTGACATTCTTTAAAGGATTATGAAATAGTCATGGAAAGATTACACTAAAATCTTAAGCTGGTGATTTGAAAATGTCTTGAAATAAATGTAGCATGCAAATACTACTATTTTAAAATAATTTCTATTTTGTAAATGACTTCTTTCTGCTGGCATGGACCTCTTTGCCATTCTAGATTCCACCTCTGTGGCAGACCAAAATTGTTACAATACACAGTGGGTGAAGTCTACTGTGTGTACTTTAGACTAGTGAAAAACTGCTCTAAGTTTCTTATCCACTGGACAGCTGGAGCTCTAGGGACTGTTAAAGCATAGACACCGTTCAGGGCTGACAGTGAGTTTGTGCACAGGTGGGTCTGAATGAAAATGCGGTGATCTGGAAGGAGCTGTGTGTGCATGAGTGTAGGGGAAAGAGACAGGAACACCACAGCAGCACACACGTTAAAGAAACTCTGGAGGAGCACTTAGAACAGAACACCTGGGGAAAAAAACCATGCAAAGAGTGCTGTGGGACAAGTGCCACACAGGAAATGCTGGGAACCATGAACTCCATGGGAAATGATTTCCTTCATTTGCATCAGATTGAATTTAGAACAACAGAACTGTATGTATACTATTCGTAAATAAACATGATCGTGCCAAAGGGGTAACTGACTTATAACTGTCTTTCCCATCTATGTGACCCTTTTTTTTTTTAGCTTACTGGTTGGGTCCAAAGGATATCCATAATTTGGATTGTTTGGGAAATCTAGTTCAACACTGTGAAACCAGCAAATCCCCATAAAGGGGAGTTTCATGAATAGAGTTTTGCTTTTTTCCCCCTCCCTTTTCCTCTCTCCACCTGATAGTAGAGTGACTTAATACCGAGTATCTGGGCTACCATTAAGGGACTTGGAGAAAACAGATTAACAGGTAAGAAATGAGCTATGTTAATGGAATGTGCATTATAAAAAGGCAAAGTGGTCCTTTTAGACAAAGTCTAAGAAAGGAGGTTATACTGTTTTCATGTGCTATGCCTACATATAATTTATATGAAAATGAAAATTTGTTACTTGTTTTAACATCTTTTTATTTTACAATAATTATGGGCTTGCTGTGGTATGGAAGTGACCTAATAGTTACAATTGTGACCTCTAAGTTATTGTTAATTTTACTGTCAGTATGTGCTTCACATCTCCTACTTAATGGTATGCTAATTGTACAGCAGGATGTCACATTCTCCAACATACAGATTCCCTATTTCAATTACAGCTAAGTAAATCTCCATTACTAATGAGTAAGCATTTCTTTTCCATGTACATTTGCATTATAATGGACATTTTCTTTGTGCACTAAAATTATTCTTTCCTTGACAACAACTATGTATTTTATTTTACAGTAAAGGCTACGACATGATGATTCATTCCTTTCTGTTGGGTTTATCTGTATTTAAATTGTCAAATGTTCTGGATAGCCTGACATTTTCTATCCCATGTTATTTTTCTGTACTTACAGAATAAATGTATGTATTTGCTTTAAGACAACCTACTTAAGACAAATGACAAAGAAAAGTAAGCTTACGTGCCGGTCATAAATTAAGATGTATTTTTGAAATTGTTGCAGTGCTTCGCTCATGTTGCTGAGAAATCTCAGCTATTTATGTCAGTGCAAAGTGACTTTTATGATATAATGTTTGAATATAAAGTACAAGTGACCACATGTGACCCATATGATTGCAAGATCCCACTCTGCTTAACAGAGCATAGCTCTTTGGCTATTACATGCAGTCCCCCAAACACTTTTGCTGCCCTGCTGATGCATAGATCTACAAATGCAGCGGGCAGCTGGGCAGAATGAAGGGGGAAGGCCTCCTGTTGGATCTGAGTTACGCGGCTTTGCTGCCAAATCCGCTCCCTCTCGGGGCCAGTCACTGGTGCCGCTGAACCGCTGAACTTGGGCAGCCGGCAGAGGATTCCCTGTGTCTGCCAGCACAGTGACCCGGGAGGCCTTCCCTGCCCCGCGTCAGGAAACTCAGTCCCTGTGCCGGAGATCCTTCCTTCAGTCTGCATGGCCCTGGGAAAATGTGTCACCTTTTATACACAAATAAGGACTGTGAGTTTTATTGATAAAGCGATAGCCTAACCTTTGATAATATGCAGCAAAGGTGTTGCTTTGATTTTGGTGGGGCCACTCCCTTTGCAGTAAATTGTGTTAGAAGGATCTTTTTTAGATGCCCAGAGAAGGTTTATGTATCAAAGAGAGTGCATTAATTAACAATCATTAATATTCTTTATGATTTTTAAATTGGCCTGGTGGTGGGTGTGTATATGGATAAGAATGATGGGTGCTGGGTTCTTTTAATCATATAAGTACATGGGATATTTTAAAGAAGTAAAATGTGGTGAAAGTGTCAGGTAGCATTCCAGGAATGCAGGAGGAAATGTATGCAACCGAAAGTTAGAACTAACAGATTGATTTCCTGGTCACTGTGCATGAATTCTTTCTAGCCTTGTGTATATCCTGATAATCAGATGGCTTACAGTATAGATACAAAGTTTGTTTTGTTTTTATTTTGAAAGGCCTACGGTATGCAGCCTTTTTCCCAGACAGCAGCAAAAAACAAGGTGAACAATTTTTGCACTATGTGGTTTTGAATTCTGTCATATTTTCTATTACGTTTCTGTCTTCCATTAGGATAGCTTAGTTTACTCTCCTAGCCACCACCATCATCCATATCACTCCCGGTCCCGAGTTCAGTGTGCATCCCGTGTGTGCGGCGGGCTGGCGGGGCTGGCAGTGGCCGCTCGGATGTCGCAGCTCCGGGCGCTGTCACCGCGGCCGCCCTTGGGCCGCTGCTTTCGGGAGCGGCCGGCGACACCTGGCGGTGCGAGCGGGAACTGCAGCCCCGCCGCGCCCGCGGCTGCCGGAGCGGCCTGACCTGCCCGACCCCGAGCGCCGGCGGCCAGCGCTGGGCACAGGTAAACTAATCCCATTTCCTGCATGAAAAAAAAAATTAAAATTAAAAAAA
>VZTE01000432.1:1170249-1471516 GCA_013397775.1 Eulacestoma nigropectus | reverse complement strand
AAAAAAAAAAAAAAAGTTCTGGGAGCACATTCCCCTCCCATTCACGCTTAGGTAAACCGAGAGAAGCAATAACCAACATTTCATTGCTGTTGGAGGAAAATTAATGCCTCTGACCTCGCTATTGAAGTCAATAGGGCAGTTGTCCACAAGGGTTATGTACCTTTCTAAATCTTTTTTAATTAGCTTTTCAAATATATTGCACAAATGAATGTTTTATGTATACTTATGCACTAAATATACTGCATTAAACTAAAACTTTTTTTCTGTGAAAAACCTTGTATTTAGAAATAATGAGGTTTTCAAAACTTTACAGCATGGATACTGAAGGAAGCTTCTTCTGGTGTTTTATTTAACGTCATGGTTTCTGGCTTGAGTGTATGATTTTTCTTGCCAGCAAATATATTTCCGTATGTTTATGAAATTCCACATCTCTTTGCCAGCATATTTCTTAACAATGGAATATCTGAGAGATACGAATACGTAACTAGTACAAATAAAAATTAAGAATCCTAGAATCCCGATTCTGTGGTGAAATTGCAGGACCTCTTGGGTTCTTCTCAGTTTAATTTTTATCTAAATATACTTTCAACCAAAATGGATTATTTTTCTCGCTTAATTGGCCCTTTACTGCCACCTGACTTTTTTTTTTTTATTTCATACATACAGTTAATATAAAAGAAATACAAAACACTGCTTTATCCTGATTTTTCTCAGTCTGTCGGCAAATCAAGTTACACCAACAATGCAGTATCTTTAGTTGTTTACAAAATATCCTAAAGAAAGGGCTCCCAAAGTACACAGCCACTGGACTTTGGAAGGGGAAGGATTCGGTGAAACAAGAATGTGTTCATTATAGCCAAATTTGGTGGTGTTATGCCATTTTAAGATATACAGAATTTACCAATAAAATGAAATGAGGAGAAATGATAAAAGGTCAAGTTACTCTGTTAATCTGCACAACAAAGGAGGACAAAGTTCTGAGTTCAAAAATCACTGGTTAAGATTTCATTGGGTGGTTTTTCCCCCTCTAAACTTGCTGCCCCTGCAATCCAACATTCATGGTACATAAACTTTAGTGCAGGCAGTCTGGGTTGAGGCTGTCCCAAAATCTCTTGTGTTCATGGGGGCTCTGGTCAGATGAGTTCTGTACACAACACAGCTGCTCTTCAGCACAAGGGACTGGAAGTGCCACTTGTGTGTGGCACTTTTACGCTGCTCCGCTGGAGGAGACCTTTCACACAAGGGCTGTAGTTCCCAGGCACAGAATAATGAAAATCAGACAAATGCCAGTTCTGGCAGTCGGTGGGAATTGCTAACTCCACCTTTACAACATGACATTAAAAATAGCTTGATCAGATTTTTACCAAGATAATTTATTGAGGAACAGGAGTAATTTTTTCAGAGATCTGAACCCATTGAAAAGTGACATTTGACATGAAAAGGCATTGGGAGTTTTATCTGAGATATGACAGCTATTTTGTCTTCTAAGTGTAGAGAAAACTGTGGCATTTCAGATAACAAACATAAACATTTAACAGTGGCCACTGGCAATTCTGCTTGGTTTTAGAACTATAGATTCCTAGAGCAAAATTCTGCCTCCAAATTATATGCATGCTGCTCTCATTTATTTCAGCAAAGCTTGTGCGCATGTTTCAAAGGTCAGAATTTGGCCGTTGGGGGTGAATTTTCAAGGAAGAGTATATTAAAGACATCTGTGCATCAGCAGAACCATATCCTTTGTCTTTTGTAGAATGTTTCAGGAATGAGCCCAGTGCTATTGAGCACGGCAAGTGAAACATTTTATATTTTTTGAATTGCATTGGGATTGCTTAGCAGAAACGTTTCTTGCAGTAATTGGTTCATGATTTCATTTATGTCTTGTAACTCAACACTTCAATGCTGAAAAGTTGTCAGTTTTAAGAGAGTAAAGACTGGAAGGGACCGCCCTTCAGAAAATTACAGTTGAAAATATACTGTAACAGTTAAACTGAGGGAAATAGTCCAAGAAAATAGGTATGGTCTGTTGAGGTGCACAAACATTTGTTTGCAGTCTAATACAGGGAGGTCAACAAATGTTTTACACAAAGGTAGAAAAAAAACCCATTTTTCATTGTGGACAGAGCTCATATTTGAAATTGTAACTAATCAGACACTTGAAAAAACTAAAACTTGGCATTCATATTCTATTGGAGTTAGTGTGTATTAAATTGATGAAGATCTTTAAGCACGTAGGTTTTCCCCTGTTTTTAAACATTATACACTACTTAAAATGTTTATAATGTCTAATTGCTGCTGGATTTCAAGACATATCAATTTTGTTCTTAGTTCCTGCAGATTTTGACAGAATGTCATACCAAAATATTTTGTATTTTTTGTAGGACTGGGAAACAGAAAATCATGACTGGTATTGTTTTGAATGCCATTTGCCTGGAGAGGTGTTGATATGTGACCTGTGTTTTCGTGTGTATCATTCCAAGTGTTTGTCTGATGAGTTCAGGCTTAGAGACAGCAGTAGTCACTGGCAGTGCCCAGTTTGCAGGGTGAGTACCTATGAGATTTCATGTGCTGATTAGAGGATTGATATTCATTAATAGATTCATTAAGGTGTCCAGATGGTCTGGTCAGGTTAATGGGTAAAGAACTGAATATTGAAACGATGGTACATACCTAGAGCATCTATACAGAGGTACCAAAATGTGGTGCATGTAGCAGATGGCTATTTTTGAAGACTCCAACAAGTTTTACTTGCACAGTACCCTGTGCCAGAGTGTGTGCACCTAAGTGCGGTAAAGTGTGGGAACCTTCAACTAGGGTAAACAAATTGCCGTATAAAATGCTACTGTTTTTACTTTGTTTTAATGAATCATTTTTGTATTTTGATGACTTGCATTCTTAATATTTTATTGGAATGATATTTTACGTTATAAAGCCACAATAATGTTACTGATGAGGGCGGTATCAAAAATGCGGAGTTAAATCCTGCTTTTCATTTACTGATGTGGATTCTGTTGGTCCAAAAAGGGCAATCTGGATTTCAGTCATGGCATCCATATCTATGTTGTTTTTTCTTTAAAAGTGCTGTTCTTATGAGTATGGTAGGGAGACAGCAAAAAGTGTATTTTATATATTTTCCAAGAATGGGCAGATATGTTGTCTACATGTCGTTAGAACACTAAATGTTCTAGTCAGGATGGTGCTTACTGGTACCTAGCCTTGAATCAGCCAAATACCTATTGCTGTTTTCATCTCTGTGTCACCTCCCCAAATGGAGCGCATCACTAGGCTTTCTAGGCTCCCCTCCTGTGGAAGGAATAATGCATATGAGTGTTTCAGATAAAATTGTTGCTACAGAAAGGCATAAAACCGCCAGTTCCACTCTGGCTAGGATTGCTGGAGGGAGAGGCAATTCCTTTGCTAAAAGCTTGGATCTAGCTGTAGAGCAGCAGACTGACCTCAAGATGTTCTGTGCTGCAGGGAATGTGAGGTTTCAGGCACTTTGTGGGATGGAGAAGCAGTTGTTGAAAACACGTGGATTGTTTTGTTTCAAAACAGCACTTTTTGACTGCTGTTACCTTAGAATGAGTTCTAAAAAACCTTTTGCCTCAGATTGGGAGCTCTCAGGTTTTAGGGAAATAGCAAGAAAATCAAGCCTGCCTCAAGGAAGTTGAAAGTAATGAAAAAGAAGTAGTGGCAGGGAAAAAACTGTTAAGAATAAAGACAAATATTGTATCTTTCCATATGGAATTGCTAGCATTTAATTTAGCTAGTCAATATTCCCTCTGTTAAAGACAAAATGTGGCCATATATAGATAAATTGCTTTCAGATTTTTAAATAAATCTCTCTAATAATTGTTGGGTCTTATTATAAGTATTGATAATTCCTATAAATAGTTAAAATTAGGTAAACTGCATCTAGTCTCCACTGTAGTTTGCCAGGAATTTTAGATGATGCCTGGTGAGAGTAGAGAATGTAGATGGTTCATGCCACCTTGTGCATGAGGTGGTTTTATAACATCTGTCTTGTAACATGGATGTCCTCAGAGTGGAAATGCGGAATCATTGCTTGAAATATGCTCCAATATGTCAGCTTTGAGAAGAGTTTGACTTTCATCCTGAAGCCTTGATGTCCTTTATGGCAATGATATTAAATAAATGTTTACCTTAAAAAAAAATCCTGTGAAACTTGAGCCATGTGCTCTCTGCCTATCTTTCTGCATATTGGTTCCTTTTTTGTTACACAAATACTAAGGAGGGGTTTTGGAGGCTCTTAAATACTTCCTGCCCCAGAGGCCTTTGGCTTACTTAGTGCCTCAGGTGAAGATCAACCTATTTTTGTGAATATTGCCATTGTGAATGCCATGGCATCCTTTCTCCCCCTGTGCCAGCAGCTCCTATTTTTCTCATCGTTAATTCAAATCCCTTCAAGACCTTATTCTGCAAACTTGGACTAAGGAGGCTTGCACAGTCCCTGTAAGTGTGGGAGTCAGCATCCTTGTGTCAGTATTCATCCTTCAGTATTCTGCTACTTTCTCCCCACCCTCCTAGGAAATGACTGATCTAATTTCATTTTAAAAGCAAGAAAGTGGCCTATATTCAAGAAACTAATAATGCGGAGAGAGCCCTGGCTGATGTCCAGAGGGCGTAACAGAGCTTAACCATCTTGCATAAGGGCAGTGGGGGCTTTATGTTGCATTATCAGCAGTAAATATGTACCTTCAAGAAAAGCGATAGCTGGGACAAAGAGATACATATATTTTCATATTTAATTCTCATAACTGGACATAGCACTTTTCACTTGGAGATTTCAAAGCTCTTTACGAAAGTGAAGTAAAAGTATGTTTAAAATATAATATATTGGGAGAAATAATCTAAGAACACTTCATTCTTATGTAAAGATTGCTTCTGTAATGCTGCCAAGGTCAGCAAGCCTTTGGAGTTTTCATTTCACAATTTCTGGTTGTATTAGTTTGATCAACCTGTGCAGCTTTGTCTTGCACACTTGACTACTCAGAAATATTTTATAAAGGCCATTGCTAAGGATTTGTTCATAACTTTAAAAATATTTTTCCTCCCATATTATTTATAACAATCTCTTTCAAACCTTGTTCTGAACTCTGTTTTCCTGCTCATGGTTTTTCTCCACTGCATCCACAAAAAACAATGTCCAGTACCTCGTTTGTTGCTTTTTTTAACTTAATGGTACCACTCTGAATATTTTCCTACCCTGTATAACTCTCAGCAGGAGTCAAAAGTCAAACAAAGTTCAATTCAAACCACATTGCACTGATTGAAATTTTTCCCTGACTGTTGACTAATCATTGTCTTAAGTGAAATAAATTGGCATTATCAGCAAAATTCCTGGTAGTCAGGTCACAAGAGAAAAACTTAATATGGAATGACCTTAGAGATTACATTTTTCACTACTGGAATAGTCTGTTCAAGACAGGGGTAGTCAGCTCAGTTTCTGAAGGAGTAGGAGACTTTTAAATTTATTGCTGCTCTTCAATAAGATAAAACAAGGGAATTCATTTTCTTCGGCTGTTAATTTAGTACCTAAAGACCACAGAAAGTACTGCTAAAGTACTAATTTTTTGGAGGGGGAATAGATTTATACAAAATTATGAATAGGAGAATACTGATCACATGTTGGTGTAACTACTATTATTTCTTCTCTAAAATCCAAATTTTAAAAAAATTTTATAAGAAGGCAAAATTAAGCATTTTGATATATCATTTGTCCCAGAGAAATAGATTTTGATTCATTAAACAGAAGGAAAGAATTATTCATGTGGTTTCACTTGACTTGAAATTTTTTTACAATCATGTGATCAGAGATTGGTCTTCCATGCATGTTCTTTGCAAGGACTTATATCCAATTTACCTCTCATAGTCGGTGTTTCAATATTCCTGGGGTTTATACATAGGAGACTAAAGTAATCTGTAGAGCTTAAGATATTAAATACTCTGCTGATAAGTATTCTATAAATAGGCTGTTTCTGAGTTCTGGTACTGTACTGAGCATTTCCTAGAGTACATAAAAATAAACCATTATGCAGTTCACAATCGACTTCAGACAAAATTTGACAAGTGACAATGACAAGCAGTAGAAAGTTAGAAGCACAGAAAGATGGAGGTTACTTAAGTTACTCAAATGCTCAGATTAGGGGGGTTTAGGTACCAGCTGTCAGTCAAGGTGGTTAATGCAAAATACAAGGAAGCAGGAAAGAATATGACATTGTTGACTTATTTTTTAGTGTTATGGTAGGAGTTTGTTAGAGACCTGTACGGGGAAACATATTCTTGAAGCAGGATTTGGTGTGATCACACAAATAATAGTCATGGATTGACGGGTAAAGGGAAGTCCTAGTGCAGGACTAGTTTTAACAGCACATGCCTCAGTGCACAGAGCCCACACCTGAATAGGTGTTAGTCCTCAGCAGGTCCCCCCCATACACCCTGGAGTAAACCAGGGAGCTGACAGAACAGGACTGCATAGGACATACTGAATAAAGTATAAAGGAATTTGTCCACAGCAGTGAGAAAACTGGGAAACCTCCACTTAGAGCCTCCTGCCACCTTCTTTGTGCACATAAAAGCATATTTAATTCATATGATGCTTCATATTCAGAAAGTGCTTAATGCACCATAAAAGTAGAAATCAATTTGTGGATTCAGCTGTAACCTTTCCAAAAGCACCTGATGCTTTAAAAAGTCTAGTTTTACTGCATCTGACCATGAAAGAGGCAAGTCTTAGGCATATTTTGCTCATGCAGAAGCTTTTCTGTGTGATACTTAGGGTACACAGTGCACTGATTGCTCTGAGACCCATTCCATGTGCCTGCATACCTTTCTTAATGGTACAGGAAACTTGAGGACCTGAGGGTTGGAAGTTTGAGAGGGCGGCAGGGCGGTAAAGCTTTCCACATGTAGCACCAAATTCCTCTGGCAATTTAAGCCCTAAAAAAGTCCAAGGGCTAGTGTGTAAAGCAAGAAGTTTCTAAAGGGCAGTGGTGAGTGTATGTTAGACTCATGCTCATAGTTCCCTTCGGCAAATAGACCCCTTGAAACCTGAATTGCTCCTGAAAATGCAACTGTTGCCTTAGAAACATGTATGTGTCATTGAGCAGCCTTCACATAATCCATCACTGAACTGAAATGCAGCTCTTTGAGGTGTGTATACACAGGACAGGTGAGGCAAGAAGGGAAACATATTCATTAATGGGAGATTATAGGGAAATGGAAACCTCTTTAAACTAAGCAAATGTAATTTAAATGCTTATAGCTAGACAGAATGCTGGCACTGCCACCTTGCATTTCTTAGAGTTTTCCTATTTTTTTCTCATCAAATGAAAGATTGCAGCAACTGCAACACAGTGGCCACTGCCACCCTGGGAGCTGAGAGCTCCATGCTAACTCAGAATGCTGAGGTTTGTCGCTTCCATCACCCCTGGTGCTACTGAAGGATGGAGTGTTTCTTGGAAGTGCCCCTGGCTGCTGTAGCCTCATGTGGTTTGTAAAGTCTTGCAGTGAATTCTTGCACTATAAGCATGTCAGAATTGCTAAATAAGTCACACCTGCACAGTGCAATATATTGCTACCCTCTTTATGAGCTAGGCAGAATAATTAATCTGGAATATTGAATATAAAGAGCAATGTAATCTTCAGGTACCAGCTTCTAAGAAACAGATGTGCTGCAGAGAATAAGGCTAATAGAAGGTATTTCCTGCAACCGCAAGGAAAGAGTTGGGCTGCAGCCTTGGCCTTTCACCTACCAAATCTCATTAATCTTCTACATGAGGATTGCTATTGTGAAGGTTATTGCTTCACTCCTACATCCCCTGTGTAAACACTAGGCTTGACCAAGCCTTTCAGTTTACCTTGATTCAAAGCAGAAGGTTTGCAGCTGGTGTGACGTAGGAATTGTCCATGTTGCAGGTTAACCTCAGCAAGCAGCTAAGCACCACACGGCTGCTCTCTCATGTCTCAACACCCACCTGAGAAAGAAAACAAATCAAAAGTGGTGCAAAGGCAGTTACCCCCACTCTCCATGGACAGATTGATGCCCAGACAGTTCCTGAGCAAAAGATAGTTAAATTCCCCCTAGGCCCTCCTCTTCCTTTCTATTGCTGAGCATGAGGTTATATACCATGGAATATCTCTTTGGTTAGTTCAGGTTGTCTGCCTTGTCTCTTCTCCCAAGCTCTTGTGTACTCCCCAATCTATTCACTGTGGGGGCAGAGTGAGAAACTGCCAAGGCCTTTATGCTGTGCAAGCACTGTTCAGCAAGAGCTAAAACATCCATGTGTTATCAACACTGTTTTGAGTGCAAATCTAAACCACAACACCGTACCAGCTGCTGTGAAGACAACTGCTTTCATCCCAGCCAGACCTAGTACAGTCCTATATTAAGATAATTTATCCCACAAATAGGCTGTCTACAAGTATAAAGATTCTGATATTTTGGGGGCTGCATTGAATCTCGGCAGTCTCCTTGAAAGAAACTTGAACTTGAACAGGGTTTGCAGTAGAGTATCTTAGTAGAACTGACAGGGAAAAGATAGTGGATCTTACCACTGTCGTTGTTTTTGTTTCCTGAAAGTAGGAAATTAGAAAAATGAAAACCTAATTTTCATTTATATTTGCTTCTATATCACTCTGCCTATAAAGAGACCTGAAAGTGGGTATATTATCTTCTGTCAGAGCAATATAAATAGATTTTATGCAAATCATAGTCCCCGTCTAGTATTATCTATTTTCTTGCTTTAAGTGGCGCTAGGTTGACTTCTCTGAAAACACTACAAGTCTTCAAAATACAAAGAAGGGTTTTTTTTATTAAAAAATGACACATTTTGCAGTATAACTTCCAAAGAATGTGTGAATGCTACCTCCTAAATGGCTAATTATTGCTGAAAAGTGAATGAAGTGGTTGAAACGTAACTTGCTTTCTACAAAGCGTGAGCAACCTTGCCATAAAAAGACATTTTGCTGGCTCATAGGCTCCAATTCCCTAAATTTATTACCTTTCAAAATTTAGTAGAGGAACATGGAGATCGAGTTTTTCTTAAAATAAATCAGTGTAGGGAATTGAAGGAAAAGTGGAAAAATTAAAGTTTGCCAGAATTGGCAAGTTAATTATATCATTTTCATTGGTGCTTAAGATGATATTAATTGCTGACATCAATAACGATACAATGCCAGCTATCTATCTTTTCTTATGATCTGAAGGATGAGACTGTAAACCATCTATCTCAACAGTCTCTTTCAAACTGTCTTGCCCAGCAGGGCATGAAAAATGGTTCACATGAATTCTGAAATACTTTCAAAGAATGATAAATTCAGAGCCATGTCAGAAAAAGAGGTGTAGGACTAGTCAGTGCCTGTGAGTTTTATTGTGTCCTTATAAGTTTCAGTCTTTTAAAATGCTGTGTCATTAGCAAGCACACAGCACTCCAGTGCCTGAAATGACAAAATGACAGCAGCCTTTCATAATGCAGATAATTTAATGCACATTTGGGTTTTCATTTGCAGTAGCAATGTTGGTTTATGAGAAACTGAATAGGTGATTTGAATTCCAGCAGAATGCATGTTCCCACAGCAGTCAGAGTGAAACATGAATATACAGAAGGCGATTCAGATATATAGTGCAAGATAAAATTCTCTGTCAGTCCAGAGTTTAGAAGGAAGGTCAGGCAACCATTAATATTATGAAAATAATGCTTAAAGGAACTGTAGGTATTAGAAATACCTGGGGCTGGCCCTTTGCACAACAGAGAGTTTTTCCCAATCAGGAGAAAGCTGTAGTGTTGTTATGCACAGCGCAGTATCTGAGTAGGTTCGTGACTGAACTGGTATTTCAGCACAGTTTGTAATGATTCTAATTGCTGTTAAGCAAGCAAATGAGCAGCTTTGCAGGTAGTGCTGTGTACAGTTTTGTTTTAAGAAGGAGCTAGTAAGTACAATCCTGAGATGTATAGGTTGCAAGTTTGCTGTAGCACAGGGGAACAGCCTGTGATTTTCAGTGTCATCGGTGTCTTGCAGGAGGAATATAAACAGGGGAGACACAATCAAATCCTATCAGCTTCTTTTGCACTAATGTGTAATTTTACTCTTGCCAAGTAAATTTGTAAAAGCAATTGCTCTGTACGCAATGTGTGTGCTCCCTCTGTATGTCCAGAGTAATTTACAAGTAATTCAATGAAAAATAGCACAGTTCTAGTGATTGATAATTTTTAAGCCTCATACCTCTTTTATTTGACTATTAGAACATGGATTCATTTTTTTCTTTTGTTTGCTAAGCAACCATCATTTGCACAATTATGTGGATCGTGCTAAAGACCATCAGATATTGAGGATGCAGGTGTAACCGAGCCAGTTTGGTCCACACAGTTTGCACACAAGTGGTGAAATGAGGCATGAGAAGGGGACAACTCAGCTTGGCAGTCAGTGCACAAGGAGGTGTGAGGAGGAGTGAATGCCTTGCAAGAGATGTGAGCAGTTAAAAACACTTCAGGATAATAGACCTGGAACCCATGCTGTTGTTTCACTGTGCTTTTGTTTTGGAGAGCTACTGTAGGTAAAAGCAGGGAGGAGGTACCACTCTTCAGCCAGCTGTTGTAAGGCCATGCAGAACTGTGCACAGCTGCTGTGAGCTGGAATTGGAAAGGCTGCTTTGTAAGAGCACATTATGCATTTGCAGAGAGACACCTTCTCTTCAGCAGCACATTTTCTGTATGCAGGGCTTCCCACTAGCCTGGTTAGGCTCTTATCTCCACTTTTAAGGGTGGAGATAAGTCTCTACAATAGTCTAAAATGGGAGGGAAAAACTCTGGATCTTGAACTGCTAAAAATTAGTGATCTGTGTTCCAGAATCTGGATTAAATTTTGTTAAGGAAGAACCACAAAAATCCTGAACTGCTATGTTTCTTGAGCAGTAAAAAGTGCTCTGAGTTTCTACTGGCTAGAGCCAATTTGACTTCCTCCCAGATGGTCTCATTTTGCTTAGTAAGCACATAATTTGTAGATGGTACAAGATATTATTTCTAAAATTATTTCTTTTTTTTACTGAAATTATTAATGCCTTGCTAATAAAAAGACCATTAAACAAATTTTAAGCTGCTCCCTAAAATGCCTTTCTTCATTGCTTTATTCTAATTAGACACTTTTTTTATGAGATGTTTTGACAAACTATTATGGATACAAGTGGAAATAAAACTTGTAATTTTTCTGTAGCTGAAGTTCTCAGCCCAGACATAATTCAAAGCAACATATATATTCGTTGTGGTGTGTTAGTGGTATTAATTTCCCAGAAAAGATTTTCCCTAAGAAATAGTGTTTTATGTGATTCAAAGTTACCTTTTCAAATTAAGTGTTAATGCAGAGAAAATGTTTATTGGCTGGATTTTGAAGTCAAGTTTAAAATAATAATATGATCCCGTTTTTCTTTGGCAGAGTATCAAGAAGAAAAACACAAGTAAACAAGAGATGAGCACATACCTGCGATTCATAGTGTCTCGTATGAAGGAGCGGGTGAGTCTGAGGCAGGGAGGTTTATTCAGTGTTGTGCTGCACTGTGGAGCATCATTATGGTTGCTCACGTGTGACTGTGTAGGGAGGAGGGCTACAAGAGGGTAGGTTTTATTTCTCCTGTCACAAGCAGCGTGTGTGTTTTCACATACACTTATCAGGCCTTATTGCTCGGATCAGTATCACCCTGACAGGAGCAGGTTATGCCATGGGCCTGTGGCTCCTCTGACATGGACATTTTTCAGGTTTGAGACACATGTAATCTCATGGGTTGCGATCCCCAATTTGCCCGTGTGTAGTCCCCACCTGAAGTATTCCAAACTATTGCATTTTCTAATCTTCTTTCATGTGTTTTAAGCAGCTTCTTAATGCAATAACAAATACTGTCTCATGGTCCTTTCAGGCTATAGATCTAAACAAGAAAGGGAAGGACAACAAACACCCAATGTATCGAAGGCTGGTGCACTCAGCTGTTGACGTTCCTACTATACAGGAGGTAGAGTGACTTGCTTTCTAAATTCCACACTGGTTTTGGTGTCTTCTAACAACGAAGGTCTAAAAAGTCCTAATCCTGTTTAATTCTCTTTATGATGAGTATTTCAGTATTTTATCCGGCATTGGATATGGAAGCTTAACATTTCAAACTTTTCCTCATAAATAGGTAACCGAGTAAAACCATTTTGAGTGGTGCCTAGTTTTCAGACACAGAATATCCTCAATTCTTTTTGTACTAAAGTTTTACTAGGAGCTGCAGGTAGCTAAAATCTTAGAGAAAGTACTTTTTAACTAAATCAGTGAGACTCAAGTGCCTATGTTTGCATGTCTGGCCCAATGTTTTTGACCATATTCCGATTTCAGTCATTATGCCCTTGTGTAGGTGTCAGCTTTATAAACATCCAAATGATTCATAAAGAACCAATCATTTTGTTGATCATGAAAAACCAGACTCACCCAAAACATCTGTTTTGCATTAATTGTTCCAAAAATAAAATACTAATAAATATGTTGTCCCTTTTTTCTGAACCAAAGGTCTGATCATGACTCATATAAATCAACTGCACATGACCATAATGAACAGCATACTCATCTTTACTCATTCCTGCAACTGGATTGCTATGCAACGCTGTGGTATATCTTGCCCTTTACAACCACAGATGTGAAGAGCTTTTGTTTTTTTTATTAAAATGCATGAATAAACAATAGCTTCACTGACAGTTTTGGAGACCAGCACTGCTGCCTGTCTAGAAGTGCTGGCAACACTGGTTGGGCCTGAAAAGAGGTCAAGCCTTCCTTTCACTGTGTCAGCTTCTCCTGCTTCCATAGAAGGTCTTTTGGCCTTGATAGCATTCTATAAGCTGATGTTGTTTTGTTTGATGATTACAGTTGTCATAGATGTTCTTGAGAGAGCACAACTGAAAATGCTGCATTCCTTTTTGGACAAAAGGCCATACTCGGTAAATGAATTGCATGGCTCCATGTAGGCATTTGTTATGAGTTTGAAAGACTGGGACAATCAGCTTTCATCAGAAAACACTGACTGCCAACTGAAGATCTTGGAAGTTTAAAGGCAGTCAACACTGATTTGAAACTAGCTGATATTTTAAGGTACAAAATTATAACCTCAGGGAACATATTTCAATTTGAACAAGTGTTCTGGGCCACACCTTATGCTGAAGCTACTCCAGATTCACCTTGTTACAACCAGGAAAATCTTTTTTAAACGTGGTCAGGTATTAAAGAATCTATTTTACTTCTGGGCATTGCATAAAGGAACCATTGCATAAAGTGCAGCCAGTGCTCAGGTACTAACAAACCATGTCAAAGAGTTGTAAGTATTCCTTTTGTATGCAGGAAAGGCCGTGTCTGATCTGTGTTGCATAATGCAGATTTCTGTGAAAGCTTCTCTGCATAAAACAGGTACAGCACTTTTAAGAGTTTTCTCACAGTCTTGTGTTTTCTTTTGTGTAGAAAGTAAATGAAGGAAAGTACAGGAGTTATGAGGAGTTCAAAGCAGATGCTCAACTGCTTCTACACAACACCGTGATTTTCTATGGAGGTAAAATACTACACTGCTTTACTGCTTGCCTTGTTTGATTTGTCTTTATTTGTAGGAAACTCACAAGTTCAGGATTGAATTTGGTATTAGATAGTCTTAAGTGTGAATGAGGTCATTTGAAAGCCCTGAAAAATCAAAGTGCCTCAGGGCCTTTTCTGGCCCATCTACTACAGAACTATTTTCATCCTCCCTGCCTAAACCTCTTAGCGGGAATTTACACCTTTACCGTCCTGTCCCTTCTTCAGCAAAGTCCTAAGTCAGTCTATACTGCAGATTTTTGCCAATATACATATGTTGTCCTAGGGCACGGTAGGGTTTCTGTGCTGTGTCAGCAGAAACGTACTATAGACACACATTTCTTTTACTTCTGGGCAATATCTGCCATATTATGACAGCAAATGTAGCTGCATCCACACCAGAAGTGTGCTGCTGATGCAGTGTGAAGGTACAGCCATCAGAGAAGCTGCCAGGCACTGGGAAGGTAATGAGTGACTGATTGGAAGTCAAAAAACACCACCACCATTTCCAGAAGCTGTAGCCAGGTCCTGTTTTCCAGAGCCATCATTTCAGGAAGGATGTGGTTCTCCCCTGCAGACCTGGCTCCCCCGTCAGGGAGACTGGGAGGAGGGTGGCA
This sequence comes from Eulacestoma nigropectus, assembly GCA_013397775.1. Classification (NCBI taxonomy): domain Eukaryota; kingdom Metazoa; phylum Chordata; class Aves; order Passeriformes; genus Eulacestoma; species Eulacestoma nigropectus. The sequence goes on along the minus strand of VZTE01000432.1, from coordinate 1,457,303 downwards.
CCAGTCTGTTTGCAGCCCCAGGAGATTCACACTGTGGCTGGTGGGGAAAGATGTGAATATGCCAGGAGTGGAATACACAGGTGTAACGGGAGACTGAGTGATAAACAGTCTGTGAAGCATCGCTCAGAGCACAGAGAGCACAGAGCCACGTTTTAGGACAACTGCAGTATGTCATTAAGACACAAGCAGAGAAAGAAACTGAATCCATATTAAGCGCAACTGTGTCTCCCTGCTGCTGCTCCTCCTCAGATGTGTGCTTGTATTGTTCGGTGTAAAAGCAGTATTGTTGCATATAAATATGACACAGAAAACAAATATTGAACTGATTGTTAGAAAATTTTAAATGGAAGGGCTGTCCAAGTGATTAAATTATGTTTTGTCTTAAGCATGACAATTATAGCATGAAAGTCACAGCAATGACAGCTGCAAATCTTTGTGAGCACTGTGATCATATTGTCATTGTTTATACCATCTATTTTTAATTTGTAGCGGACAGTGAACAAGCTGATATAGCAAGGATGCTTTACAAAGACACCTGCCATGAAGTAAGTACTACCAAGTAACCAAGATGTAGTCAAGATACCTGATTTTCATTTCAGAATCTAAGAAATTATTCTTCATATTACAAAAATAAAAAGGGTGTGAAATAGAATTATAAATTTTCTCCAGACAGTGTAGCAGCTGGTTCAGAATTCCTTTTTATTTTTCTTCAGTTTTTTGTTGTTGGTTGGTTAGGTTTGGTAGTTGTAGTTGTTGTTGTTGGGGTTTTGTTGGGGTTTTTTTTTGCAATTAGATTATAATTTTAAAAACACTGATATTCAAATTTTAGTTTTGAAAATAATCAGGTAATACATATTTGGACTAGAAATAATTGTACCTACTAAGTCAAATTGAACCTGAGATGTGATTCCTGCTAAATTCTGTAATTGGCATTAAAACATTTCTCCACATTGAGAGGAGACAAAAAATACAGCTGAGGAGCTGGCACACTTTCTCCTTTTGTTCAGTTGAATTACTTCTTTCACAATGTACTTTAAATATTTGATGAATTTTAAGAACTATTCTTTGCGTTTCATCTATAATAGATCATTAATATGTCAATTAGTCTTTTCCCTCTGCCTCGGTTTTCTGAAACATGAATAATGTTTCTTCAAGTTGTGTTTCATCCTCTTACAGCCCACCTCAGTTTCACACCTTTAGTTTGCATGGACGGAAGTAACTCCACCAAATTAGCAAGAAGGGCTGAAAAATTTTACTACTTAGGGGAGAGGGATGCTACTGAAATCACATAAATAGGATTTTTTTTGCTTATTTACCTTTTTTTGTTTTTCAGCTGGATGAACTGCAGCTTTGCAAGAACTGTTTCTATTTGTCAAATGCGCGACCTGACAATTGGTTCTGCTATCCTTGTGTATGTTGCTGACACAGATTTTTATTTGCTTGCTTTTCTGTATAAAAGCCTGCAGTTTTGGTCTCATTAATGCATTGAATATTCCATTTCAGGGGGCTTGTTTCAAAAGCATGGTTAAGACTCTGTAAGCCTGGATATTTTACACAAGTGAAGTGTTGATTGAAGTTCAAAGCTGTAGCAATATAGGTTATAAAACTTGGGTATCAGCCAGTTACAACAATTTCACAAGAAAATAAGGAGCTTACAGAACTAAAACTTTGCTCCTGAATGAAGCTAAAAAGACAAGTTAATTTTTAGGCTGCTTAAGATCTCTGTTTTCAAAAGACAGTTATACCCTTTTCAGACTTTGTTGTTTTGGGTTTTTTTTACTTTGATCCAAACAATATCTCTAACAAGGAAATGTATTGTAAGAAGATAAAAATGAAAATAGCACTAGACACAAACAGCAACCATTTTTTTAAGGTACTAGGATAATATTACAGCAGAATATTTGTGGGAGATAGCAATATAATATTTCATATCCACTAATAAATCCAACTTTTTTCCCAGATACCTAATCATGAGTTGGTTTGGGCCAAAATGAAAGGCTTTGGGTTTTGGCCAGCCAAAGTCATGCAGAAAGAGGACAATCAAGTTGATGTTCGCTTTTTTGGCCATCACCACCAAAGGTAATTTATTAATTCCATGTGCTGCTTTTTACAAACAATATTAAAAGAATTTATCTCATCTATCATCTTGTAAATCCTGGCTCAGCTTGTAGCCAACATTAGAAATACTGAATGCTTTCCCATAATTGTTTCAGAAAATTTAAAGTTCAGTCTAACACATGTGAAGTGTCCAAATGGCTCAGAGATTCTCTTTCCACAGTTGCCAGAAGAATGTTCCTTAATGCCATTTTAATTAAAGACAGTAAGTGAACTTCAGCTGTTTCTTCAAATGTGTACCAGCCTGCTAATACAGGCCAAGGTGAAAATTGGACAGAAATGTACTCCTTCTACCAGCAGTATTGACTTCGTGCAATTTCTCATTTGAGCCGAGGCACTGCAATTTTGTGGTTTAATACCATGATATATATCACAAATGTTTGTGTCTCGCTGCTATAACATTGACAGGCCTCCTGCTGGGAGCCAGTTTGCAATTTCAGAGAATCACTCTTTACATTGGAAATTTGACTCTTAGAGATCAGCTTTTGGTTCTCTCTCCAGTTGGTTGTTCACTATTTGGGGAGGTTTGTAGCAGTGTTACAGTGGATGTACTGTTGTTTTGGGGGTTTTTTAATGTTTTATTTATATGCCTATACTGTGAGGACAGGAGACATTTCCAAAGTAATTCATGGTTGTTGGGAGGTGGTATATTTTGGTGCATCCCAAAAGGGCCTAGATAATTCCGTAACAGTGTTTTAGGAGACTGTTTATTTAAATTGCTTTCAGTGTAACTTTCACAGTATATAACATCTTTTCAGTTGCTATGTGAACTATCAAGACTTTCTAATAGTCATAAAGTGAGTAAAGGGTCTACTGATGCCTCAGTCACAGAATAGTTTTTACCTTGAATCTTTTTACAAATACAGTTTATTTCGTTAGTAATCTTTGGCTTTGAGTTCACACAGTTTCAAACTACTTAATAAAGTAACCTGGCACCTGTGGGATGAGATACTTGCAACTTCTTAAATGTGTGCTGATACAAAAGGCAAAGGATGTTTAAGTAGAGTGCCATTGCTGTGCTGGACTTGGACAAAAGGCCATATTCCTGGTTGGTGTAAATTGGCATTGTTTCTTTGTCTTCAGTGAAATTAAATTTACATTGCAAGAATCAAGAATCTGTTCACAAACATATAACTTGTTGATTATTTAATCTGTTAGCAGATGTGCATGGCAGTGACTCTGTATCTTCAATGTCCAAGCTTGGTGCTTGGTATAACCTTTCAAAATGTCAAGACCTGCCCATGTAACTCTCTGAGGACTCTCTGAACATATTTAAGAGGACAAAGTAACTTTGGAACCGAGTCACCGGCACAAATTCAGTCCAAAGAAGCATGACAGTCCCCACAAAAGTTCAGTCCTGACAGACAGAGGGGCCCAGGCTACAAAATGTCTCTATTCAAGGTGATGAGTTGGTACATTCCTTGACAGTTTTAGCAAAGAGGTCAAGAGCTAAATTGGATTAGCATATGAACCTCCAATAAAAACTGTTTCTGTGCCTGACTCAGGGCATTCAGCAAGAGAGCAGGTAAGAGATGGTGCTGGGAAAGGTTTGTGGCTCATCAAAAATGAGAGAGACTTTTAGCCATAGCACCCACAGCTAACAAGTATTTATAATAACAAAAATGTCTAACAGTATGCAGTCCAATTTTTTTCAAATGTGTTGAGTTTAAAAAAGAAATCAAAGTAAAAAGGAATTGTCAGTGATCGGCCATTGTGAAAAACTGCTTTTGAAGTCAGTTTTCTCAGGTCAAGATCCTTCACCTGTATTTAATGTTTCTGAACCTGTCTGTACTGTGTATTCAAAAGGGCCTGGATCCCCTCTGAAAACATTCAAGATATCACAGTTAACATCCACCGGCTGCACGTGAAACGCAGTATGGGGTGGAAGAAGGCCTGTGATGAACTGGAACTGCACCAGCGTTTTCTTCGTGAGGGGAGATTCTGGAAATCAAAGAATGAGGACAAAGGGGAAGAGGAGGCAGAGTCGAGTATCTCTTCCACTAGCAATGAGCAAGTGAGTGCTGCTACAATGTTAGCAATCAGGGCAATTCATTAAAGAGTACAAAGGTGATGGTTTGTTGATTAATGTGCAGTTAAATTAGCCTTGTGCTCTGTCTGCAGGTTTATGATGACAAGAGGGTTCAAAGGCTTATTCTCCCTATGTTTTATAGCTCAGTAATAGCAAGAATATAGATTTTCCTCTTTCCTCAGTTTCTTGGATGACCTTTGGGAAGTTTCAAAGTGTTTGTCACTTACAGCACCTTGATGAGACAGATCAAGATTTCTAAAGTTAAATAGGAATGTGCAAGTCAAATGTCACAGGTATCAGATGGACTGCAACACTGCCTTCTTGGAGCCCAGTCAAGGGCCAGCTCTGTAGCTGCTCAGCCTTTTCACAGCTGGAGTATGTTCACTTCGGACTGTGTTCTGCCTTCAGATCCGCGAGTAACACCAGCCATGACATTTTCAGCAGGTCCAACTAAAGTTAGGTACAAACGTTGCACTTGGGGACCATTTGACCAGCAAGATTAAAGTCATTAAAAATAATTCTGCAAAACAGGAAAAATTACATTGTTTTAACAAAGAGGACAAACCGCCAAGATCCAAAACTTTGCATTTCCATATGGAAATTCCCTTATCAGAGCTGATCTTTACTAGTCATTCATCGTCCAAGAGGGTGTTATATATTCACTACTACTGACCTGGCAGTAAGATTTTCATAGTTCGTAGGATGCTTCTCTGTATTTTTGGCAGGCCTTTCCCTGGCAACATCTTTTCTCATTTAAAACCACTATCCTTTCTCTAAGTCTGTATTAAAAAAAGAATTGATGTATTTTGACCCTCTTCCTTTGTCCTGTTCTCAAACAGGTCTATCACCCAATTTGGAACTAAAAACTTAAAAGTTTATAAAACTGTATGTTGTGGTGGGAGATTGTTCCCTATCAAAGTGGTTTTAGGGTTTTTTAGCCTGGTTTGTTTAGCTAACCCTTTGTAGCCCCTTTTTTTAAAGTCGTGTGTGCAGTCATACAACAGCCTGTGGTAAAACAGGAAAATGGTCACAAATAAAAGGTAACAGTGGTATTTTTGCATTTTTTTCAGAGGTGTCAGTCACAGGGTCTAAAGTGTCCATTTACATATTTTTGATGCGTCTGTTCATCCTTCACTTTGCAAATGCTTATACCTGTTTTGCTGGTTTCCCAGATACAGGAACACAAGAGTAGCCGTCAAACTCACTGTTGTGCTGTAGTCTGCAGTATCCTGTTACTAACACTAGCTAGTACTGCATGCTTCAAAAGCAGGCATAAGAACTTCTCTACAAGCACTGTAAGATAATTACCATCCACTTAGATCTCATCCTTGTTTGTATTGTGAGACTGACGTTTCCTCTAAAGCATTAAGTTCCATACCGCTCCAGTTACAATCTAGTCTGGATGATCTTACCATATTTACATACTTACATTCTCTTTATAATCACTGCTGTTTTCTGGCATCCAACAAGATCTGATTTCTAAGTATGGGTCACTGATACCAGAATATCTCAGGAAACAAGTGTTTGAACTTGTGTGTGAAATGAAGAAAGGAATGGTTAAGAATATTTTAGTAAATGCATATTGAATGTTAGAACTTTTTCATTAATTTTGTTCCTTTGTGCAGTCATATTCATCAGTGATAACGTAGAAAGTTTATTGTGTGCACTTCACATTTAAGAACATTTAATTAAACTTTGTATTTGATACCTTAAATAATTGCAAATAATCACAAATAAAAGGCACATCGGTCATATTACAATGAAAGCTGCTCACATGAACAGGTTTTTGCATTGATTCAATATGCTTTTCTTAATGTTCACAGCTGAAGGTTACTCAGGAACCAAGAGCAAAGAAAGGACGACGTAATCAGAGTATGGAACTCAAAAAAGAAGTGAGTAACCTCAATTACTGTGTTTGTAGAGATAACAAGTACAAAAAGTCTGAAATTTTAATAGATACACCTTCAATTTCAGTCACCTTTTACTGATTTTACAGTATTAATCTTGGAAGTTCCAGCCCCACAGCTTGGTACTCCTTGCTAACAAACGTAATTGTGCCTTCCACACGCAAGTAATGTGTGTCATCATGGGAAGATTCTGTATCGTGAATAAAGCAACTCAGCTCACAACATTTCTTTTTTAATAAAATTTCAGGCCATCAGTAAGTCCATAAACAGCAGAAATTAGGAAGTGCAATCGAGACTGTTAAGGTTGTGAACTACCATATCCACTTTGTCTGGGGGCTTCCCTGTTTATCCCGCTTGCACACGGGAGGATCAGGGAACCAAGGGCTGCATTACTGCGCGTGTACACAAGGGGGCACTTAGAGAGAGAGAGAGAACCATAAATCTATTCCCGAACCGTCAAGGACTTTTTCCTGGCCTTGTTCCAGCTGCAGGAGTAACGCTAAGAAAAATTTGCACGTGTCCATTCCTTGCAAGAGGATTCGGGGTGCCATTGCAGAAGAGGGTGCAGGTACTGTAGCAGCAGAGCTCTCTGTGGTGGCTGGAATACAGACGTGGCCACTCCTAATCCCTGGCACCTGCCCCCTCATTGTACCTGATCCCGCAGCGTCATCGATGGAGGCAGTGATACAATCTGTGCTCCCTGGGGCACAAACTGTGTTTGAGTGCAAGATAGGGAAATCGCAGGAGGATGTCTCGCCATTCTTACTGTGTTTTCTGTCAAGCGAATGCTGTAATTTGCTTCATATATTTATGTCTTAACATTTGCCTTCTTAGCTCTGATCAGTGATCCAGAAGTCAATCACAGTGACCTCTTAGAGAGTAATTGATTACAAAAGGGAATACACAGTCAGCCTTTTGAATGGTGTGAGCAATGCTTCATCACACAGACAGGCACAAAGTCCAGTCCTGAGCGCAAGGCTTTGTCTCTACACTGTAAAATGAGCATTAAAACATCTAACGTGAAAAAAAAAAAATATCGTTTGTGTCTTCAGACACTTCAAATAGCAGTAAGTGTTTCCAGGAGTGTAACTTCGATCTGTTGTTCTAAGGAGCAGGAGCAATTGGTGATACAGTGTAATAACACAGGCAGCTAAATTCAGTACAGTACACTACAGTAACTGTGACTTCTTTCTCGATAATTGTGTAATTATATAGAGCTTCTGTGGTCATCCAAGTCTAGTTCTATATTATTGGCAGCAAGACATAGACTCTCATTAGCCTTTCATCTTCAAAGGAGCTTTGAAGTACTGATCAATCTTTGCAGCAGTTCTATGGAATCAGTGGAATATTACAGACTCCAGTGGAGCCTGTTGGGCCAGAGGAAGCCCAGAGTTTGCCAAAACAATTCAGGAGTCTTAGCCATGCAACTACAGTCTCTTTAGGCAGAATATTGTGGGGAAGAGTATCTCTAGCAAATCTCTAGTAATCCCAAGAGGTCAGCATAGCCTCTGAGGTTTATCATAGTTTTGGGGAGGTGAGGCTGGGGAGTGTGGCATCCTGAGGCCATTGGTGTGCTTCCTTTTGGAGGGCTCCTGGCTTAAGTCAGAAAAGCCTGACCCAAGAGCCTAACGACTCTCCAGCTGGTTTTCCACAGGGATCCCACATCCCATTAGCACTACAGGTCTTCAACAGACACCTTTCAGATTAAGTACACTGATATTACTCATGTAACATTTTTTCTTGAGGGGCAGCTGAACAGTTAACAGGTTGACTTATTCTATTTTGATACCTGATTTACAAGTTTGTTCTTTCTCTGAAGGAGCCAGAACCTGAAACTGAAGCAGTAAGTTCAAGCCAGGAAATTCCCACAATGCCTCAGCCCATTGAAAAAGTTTCAGTCTCAACTCAGACCAAGAAGTTAAGTGCCTCTTCTCCAAAAATGCTGCATCGGAGCACCCAGACCAGTAATGATGGAGTGTGTCAGAACATGTGCCATGACAAATACACCAAAATCTTTAATGATTTCAAGGACAGGATGAAAGCTGATCACAAAAGAGAAACTGAGAGAGTTGTGCGAGAGGCAGTGGAAAAGGTAACAATTGTTGAACACCACCTACACTTGAGGGTTGAGAAGGGATTTTGGGGATTTTTTCACATTCTTTTCTATTTTTTTAACAACCACTCGTACCAAAATGAATAAAAAACTTTTTCCAAAGAGACTACGTAAAAATAGTCTTTATTATTGCTTTTTTACACCATTTCTATACCAACAAACCTACTTTAAACAGAAAACTCTGGCTTTTTTTGATTCATGTCCACTAAAATCAGTTACGTGTCCAAAACTGAAACTGTTCATTCATGAGTATCTGTTTCCAAAGCCTTTCTCTCCATTGTCAAGTGTGATTCTAAACAATGTCATTGTTTAACTGCTAGTCATAAATAATTCTTCTTTTGTCAATCTTCTGACCTAAAGATCATCAAGGGTCACTGAAATTTGTTTGAATTTTCTTATCTAATAATAACCTGTTTAAAATTCAATGTCTAATCTTGACCTGGTCACCTTTGGCTAGAGAGAGCAGGACAATTTGGAGGATGATTTGTCTGACCTCTCTTAAGTACCTGTCTTAAGATAAAATGAATTTCCTTCTGGATGAAGGACTACGAAATGAATCTAGGGAGTTCAAGTGTTAATCCTGTAGGATTAAGACACCAAAGGTTTAGATACCTGAGCAAGGGCAAAGGAACCTCACTGACAATGAATACTAAAAGGTACCTCTTCATGAACTCAGGGATGTTCTGTTTTGTATTTTCCATTGTGCACTTGCTGTAGATTTATATGCAGTTGTAGATTTGGAAGAAACAAAATATTTTTTTAAGAGAAATTAATAAATTTGTAAACTGATCATTGAGCAAATATGCATAGAACTTACTTAGCTTATTGTAGATGCCTAGCAGAGTAGAAACACAGTGACATTTTTATATTTTTATTTTGATAAAATCTAATTTTGTTATATCTCTAACTGAGCAATTTTTATTTCCTAAATAGGAGAAATCTCTAATTAGGTGACCTCCATCCCCGTCAGTAATAGAGGTTTAAAGAGTAGAGGTTTAAATAAGACACTTTCAATTCCAATAGCTGTCCCTTGACTTGTTTTCCTGACTGTCTTTGGCAGCTGCGTACAGAGATGGAAGAAGAGAAAAGGCAGGCTGTAAATAAAGCTGTGGCCAACGCACAAGGAGAGATGGACAGAAAATGTAAGCAGGTAAAGGAGAAGTGCAAAGAAGAATTTTTAGAAGAAATTAAGAAACTAGCAGGCCAGCACAAACAACTGATTTCCCAGACCAAGAAGAAGCAGTGGGTAAGTGTCCAAAATTTTTCACAAGTAAGTGGAAATGTATAATGCATCCTGCAGGCCAGTTGAAGGGGGTTTCTCCCTTGCTTTTAACTGCACTGCTCTTCCACTGCTCTTTAAGCATTAAGGCTTTCTCCTTCATATTACTGTTTCAAATTTTCTCCAAATTTCAACTTGGTACTCTGATTACTTTCCATCTTAATTTGTTAGTGCTAACAGCAACATCTTCTAGAATCCAATCAGATCTTAGTATCAAAAATATTTTTTCTAAATGCAGTTTTACTCCATAGAAGACATGTTTTGCATTATGTTCACACTAGTTTGATCCTGAGACCTGAGAGGGTACAATATCTGGCTGCATCAATTTGTATTCCCCTGCTTATTAGCAGGCTAATTAATAGCAGGCTATTAGTGATATCCTTTTGGCCTTTTCCTCGCCTTGCTTTTTCTACAGCTCTTTTATATTCTTTTGTATTTAAGACATGACATTCTGAAATGTATTCCTCTCCCTTGCTCAGTCCTTACATACAAATCTTCAGCATCGACTAAAAAAAACCATGCTGCTGTGCCCTTTAGAAACGTGAAAATAGACATCTAACTTACTGTTCTCTTACACACTACAAACTTTTCCCTGGTTTTCTTTGGATTGTGGTTCATGTTTTCTCAGGCTGGAAGTGTGTTCTCCCACGTGGCTGTACAGCACCTAGCCAAACACTGCAAGTACCATAAACTGTGCTGCTTGCCAGGAGCAGAGTGCTGGTGGAAACCGCTCCGCTCAGGAGCCGGGACCTGGCACACAGACAAACTCTGCTATTTTTTTGCTAATTTTCACAGAACAGGGGGGTGAAAGCCATCGTTCAGGAAGTTACACAGCACTGTGACAGCTGTCTATAACACACAGAGGGGTGGGCACAGGATTGCAGCACTGGTGGGGCTGGGAAGGAGAGGGAGCCTCCAGGAGATGGCACGAGCCAAGGGACAGCCCGTCCTGCTACCCTTGTGCAGCCCCGTTTGCCTTCTGCTATGAAGGGCTGTTTTGCTGCTGCTCAGCCTCATTAGTCCTTGTGCTTACATGAAACGATGGTCCCTGCAGGGAAAACTCTGCTCTGGGGAAGAGTGGAAAAAATACTCAAGCGAGACAGTCAGTCGCTGACTATCACAGTTATGAGTTTGGTTTTTGGAAAGAGAAGAATTACTTCAAATGCCAGAGCTCCTGTAGAGTCTTTATTTCTGTTCCTCACAGAGATTTTACTGTGAGTGTTAGGATGGTGCAGTGCTTGGGTCTCTATCAATAAGAGGATTCCTCCCTGTCTACCTGTCTCTGCAGACCAGAGAAGTTATTTATGACACTGACTTGATCAAGTTACTGTGTTCAGTGTGTCACCAGCTGCTGGTGCCTGTGTGCATGTGCTCGCCTATGGCACTGGAGAGGGGAATGGAATTGCCTTTGCCCACTGTAAAATACGTCAAATTAGCTCTGTTCTGTCACAAGTGAAGAGCACACATGTGAACCATTGTCACCATTCCACTGATATGCAGTAACTCAGGCACAATAACTTGATTGTGAGGCTGGACTCTTAGCTCTAGCTGCTTTTTGGTGGTTTTGAAGGCAGAATTTTCCAAAGAGACTGACTGGACTTACTTTATCTGCTCCAATGTGCCTTTACCGTACCCTTCAGACTAATCAGAGAGTGCCCTGGTACCACATCACTGAATTTATTAACGAGGGCATAAAGCCTCTCTACTGAGCAAAGCAATCAAAAGATGGAAAGAGTATTTGACAGTCTTGCCTATTTCTGTGGCCTCTAACTATCTGTCAATCACCACCCTAAATGAAGGCATCATGCAGGCAGCTGGTTTGCATGTGGCAGGAGAGGGAGGGTCAGGATAAACACCTCTGCATTCAAGCTGATGGATCTGCCTGCCAACACACAGCCCCAGGCAGCTGGACTTGGTCCAATTACACAATTCCCCAGTGATTCTTCCTTCAGTGGTACTAATGACAGTCCCTGGTGTGTAGTACTGCACTTGTATGCTGCTATTATAATGATACCTCCTTAGCAAAATCTCATGTAATTAACACACATACTAAATGAGTTTTGGTGGCTTTGCTTTTTAATTAGGAGCAGAGACCTCTGGTTTTGTGAAATGCTGATGTCTAGGCTTGGGAATACAGCTGCTATTATTCACACTGTATTTGTCTTTTTCTCATACCTAAAAAAAAGTCCACTTGGGATGAAGGGATCATTTTGCTGGTGTTGTACAGGGACATGAGATATGCTTCCAGCCCTCAGGAGACTAATGCATAGTTAAAGAATAACAGTTCCTCTTTCTCTAGCTGGTCACAATCCCCTTGGTTTAGCCCAATTTCATTTTTATACCTTCAGAAAAATTGGGTTTTATACAGATACCTCAAGTAAATAGCAAACAAAAGGAAGAAATGTAAAGGCAGGAATAACAATAATGAGATTATGCAGCTTGTTGGCCTTCAGGGCACAGGCTGGAGTGCTGGTCTTGACAATGTTTCTGTTTTAGTTTCTCCAAGTTATTTTATTTCTGTATAAGCCTCATTTAAATTGGTGCATAGGTAATTTCTATAGCTTTTAACTTCTCTCTTTCAAATTTATTCACACATATTTATTTTAACTTGCAACAGGTGGTCTTAAGTGAATAAGCATTGTCTGTGATGTGTACTGTCTAAAACAAAACCTCAAGTGATTGATAACATTTAGAAAGAGGAAAACACAAAGAAAAAAGGATGCCTGAGGCCAGCTGGCATTTTGCCTCCAGTGCCACATGTGCTGGTACCAGCACAGATGACACTATTTTCCTTTTGTAAGTGGAGATTTACATCCCACACTTATGGCCAGCATATGTAAAGGGAAGTGCTGGACCCACAGATCAGTTTCCTCTCATGTTGAAGCATTTTTTGATCTCTCCAAGCCAGCAGATGTGAATTTGGTCTCTGGGCTGAGGCCCATGCTGTACATAATGGAGAGACACAGCTGTTCCCTGCTTCTTTCCAGCAGATGATCCTGATGGCTCCCACAGGCTTGTGGGCAGCCAGTAACATGAAAAACCAGGAAAACAGCTCTCTAGAGGACACTTGTTTGCAGACATTTTTACAAATAAACTTCCCAGGAGCTAAATTATGAAAGGAAAATGGAGAGGTTCCCTTCTCACACAGCTAGGGCAGTCCCTTTATTGCTGATGTAAATAAATGGGTATCAGTTTAGCCAATGTAAATGTTGGCTTTCTTGGACTTGTCTTTCAGTAGTGTGGGTTGTTGTGGTTTTTCTTTTGAGGCAGTTGGGTTTGTTTTCTTTGTAATTCCCTGTTTTATTAGCAAAGCTGTAGCTAGACGGGACCTAGAAAGTAAATTGTGTGTTATTCTGTGGTTTGATAGCACCCTGCACAGACTGTGTGATATCCCTCCCCGTTCCCCATCACGCAATAGGCATTTCAGACTGGATTCCTAAAGATACTTTCTGATTTTGAGCAGGCTAAATTCCGAAAAACAAATCTGAGGTCGTTAGCAGCTGGCTTTCCAAGATGTAGAAGTATAAATGGTACCTTCAGCAGCAATGCCACCTTACTTTATAGAATTTTGTCAAAATGACAATTAATGCTTTTGCAGCACTCCCTCAAGGGGCATAAACCCACCTGAAGACAGGGCACACACAGTGCCTGTGTAAGTGCTGTACCTCCTGGATGGCCACCCATAGTGCTGACCAGCATGTTGCATTCATTTTCTCAGTTCCTCAGAGGCCACAGGGTTATTTTCCAAGTAGCTCTTACAGCTACCAGAAAGCTGTGGGCCTTCTATGTGTTCCAAGGTAGAAATCGTCTTTGCTGCAGCTTTCCCCAGAACCAAGTAACTCTGCATAAATCACGGGCTATGCAGCGTCTTTCTTTCAAGAGTTTTTTGCAGTCCTAGCAGGCATGACAAAGGGCACGAGCCCAGGTAGCCAACCTGGGTACAACAGGCCTTCTTGGGTTTATGTAAGACTTGGAGGAAAAAACACTTTCTTGATCTGCTCAGTAGCACTGATGTAGCACAAGGTTTTCCCTTCAGGAGGTGGCAGTGCTGCCCGGCAGTCAGCAAATCCCGGTGACAGCAGCCTCCTTGCAGGCTGACCCCCAGATGGGCTATAACAAACCAATAATTCTTGACTCCTGGGATGTTACTGTTGACTTTTGAGATTTTCTAGACCTAAAGGATCTTCCCCAGCAACCTCTGGACAGATCACACTTATAAAGAAACCTGAGAAACAGCAATTTTCCAGCCTGTGTAGAGCCTGTTCACGCCAGCAGCGCCTGTTGATTTATTGTAGCTTTTAAGACATAGATCCGGGTGCTATTACACAAATGTAGGGTAAAAGGTTCCTGCGCTGTGTGGCTGAAAAATGTCAGTCCACCATTCTGAGAGATGAGTTTTCTTAAGTGAGAGATGATTTTTTGAAAAGCAATAATCCAGACTCTGGAAAATAGGAAAGCATTGTGCTGAAGATTGCTGCTTCACTCAGCATGTGTGAAAAATGCCCTCAGTGTGCTGGTGTGTGCAGGGATGGGGGAGCGCTGGTGAGCTGGTGAGGAGGGATCCTGCCAGGGGGATAATCCCATCTCGTTTGTTCTCCCCAGTGCTACAACTGTGAAGAGGAGGCCATGTACCACTGCTGCTGGAACACTTCCTACTGCTCCATCAAGTGTCAGCAGGAGCACTGGCATGCCGAACACAAACGTACCTGCCGCAGGAAAAGATGAAAGAGTTACTCCTCCCCTAGAGCACCACCCCGATGATTGCTATTCTCAGACACAGCGGTTTTTGTTTCCAAGAAAAGCCAAAATTGTTTAGAATTTGCTTCCCATTTTGCACCAGCCTTTAAACACTTTTCGTAAAAGAAATTTTGCACAGTAATTTCAGTCTTCTGTTAAAAACGCTCCTCCAAAATTTTGACGGCAAAATAAATTGAACATCTGTGGGAGCAGGTTACTTCAAATAATTTCAAACTAGAGGATTTGTTGCATTTTCAGCAAATTTTAAGACATTTTTAGGTTTTACAGAGATTTTAATCTTTAAAAACAGCAGATCTAAAAACAAAAAAATGATGCAAGTTTAACAAAAGGAATATTTAAAAACTAGATCTGAATGTAAGAAGTACAGAACTGTTTCAGAAAAACGAAGCATACTACCTTGATGTAACATTTATTTCTTAACCTTGTTGAGCTGGTTTTGTTCAGCTTAATTTTACTGTTTAAAGGCATTATCTATTGGTTATACCAGTGGGTACATGATTGAATTTAGGGAACAGGGTTGACACAGCAGGTGCTAGTCCTGCGTATTTTTTCTTAAATATTTCCCAACTGTGTTTTATTTTCATTATTTCTTTTCAATATATAACTTTTATAACAAAATATTAGCTTTGATCTTGTAGTTTAAAATCACAGGGAACTGGGGTAATCTTTTACTGAGCTGGATCTTAGAGAAAAATGAATATTTAAATTTTGAAGTTTGCACATTTCATCTTTGTTCTAACATGAGTGCTTGTAACAAGAATAAGAAAAGCCAAAAAAACCAACAAAACAAAACAAACAAAAAAAACCCAACTACCTTTATTCACACTCGGAATTTTGAGGCATACAAATTACTTTTTTGCGCCCCCTTCAGCCTCCCCAATTCAATGTCATTTGACCACCTCTGATCTGGTGTCACCTGGTCCATCGTAACTTGATAATAAAAGGAGAAAAAGCACTTAAGTTTCACAGAAGCCGTTATGTTTGTAGTAATGGGTCATTGCCTAATAATGAGCTCCATCACTGTACTCAGAATGAAGAATAATGCATGTTAATTTTCTTGTATTAAAGATGCCGTGATTTGTAAAAAGTCTGTATTTTGCGGAATGTCTGGATTAAGAAGCATTACCAATAGGAATGGATCGATAGTTGAAAAATGATTTTCTTTTTGTTTGTTTTATATATAGATATATGAATTGCATCCATGTTCAGAGACAATTTTTTAAATAGATGTAAAGCTTACTTAAATAGCTTTTCTTTTAAAGTGTCTCCACATTTTAGTTTCTTTCAAAGATTGGTCTTAGACTGAGTCATATGCCCATTAATCATCCAGCTATTTTTTGAGAAGTTAGAGGAATAATTTGTAAATATTTATTTAGATCGTTGATATTTATTGAAAGCAATTACATGATGGAACGATGGAAGCTGAAGAATCAGGAGGAAAGCCTTTTAAAAAGTTTTCTCTAGGATTTGTCAGGGTCATTGTAAAGACAAAAATATAACTAAGACTTCTGTGAACTACCACTGAAATCCTGACCTTTTTTACTTACAGTGGTGATATAAGTTAATTGACTAGATACCGCCAAATAATGCCCAATATGTTGCAGAAATTAAGTGGTAAGTTGATTGGAAAAAATAGTAAGTAGATGGTAACTTGTATTACCACAGCTACATTATTGCCTGATAAATGTGTAATTAACTTTTGTCGCCTCTGTGTTGTGACTGTAAAACACTTCACAACTAAAAATCAATCTTGTTCGATTACTTTACGAGTTCCAAAACTTCGATCCACCCCTATGAAAGCAAGTTATTGTGAAAATATTTTTGGTGTAAAATCATTCCAGAATATGTAATATTTAACTGATAGCTGCATGAAAGTAAGATTCGTGTTACTTTGGCTTTTTTGTCTCTGTTGACACGGTTGCACATTTCCAAGTTACTACAGCGTGAAAACTGTGTGTTTTAAAGAAAAAAAAACAAAACAAAAAAAAAAAGATTGTGGCCTGGTTTTGTATAAGTTTTAGGTAAAATTACAATTGATTGTTTTAGGAATTATGATTTAAAATTAATTTTTCTGCAAATCATAAAGCTATATTAAAGTGTTGAGCTTAGCCACTATGCACATTGTAATTATTCATTGTGGCTGTCCAGTTTATGATGCATTCTGGCATTTTGTAAGCTGCTCTGACTAGCAATATATAGAGTCATTTAATGTGTTAACATTGGTTAATAAATGTATTTAAAAAAAAAACCCTCACTGAAGGAATCTGTGTTGGTTTTGGCCAGTTGTCCTCACATCCTGGGGTGGGCCGGCATGAGGCTGCTCTTGGGACTTGCCCTCACCAAGGGAGACCGGGGCTGTGCATGGGGAGCTGGGCCTGAGCTCCCAGGAGCCTTGTCCCTGATTCAAGGGGAGCCGCAGGGCCATGGAAGGGCTTCTGCATTTCACACGGCTCTCGGCACCAACAGGGAATCTTTTCAGCCCGAGCAGGGCCAGCAGCCCCCAGGAGCTGCACCCATCAAGTCCTGGTTTTAAAGCCAGATCCTGCACTGGCAGCAGCCAGGCTGGGGCTCAGCCCTGCCTTGCCCTGTGCCTCCCCTCACCCGAGGCCCCACTCTGCCTCCACACTCAGCCGGTCACCAACGCTGAGCCTGCGCCTGTCGTGTGTTTTATCACTGAAGTAGTTCCCTCTGGAGGGGCTGCATGAGCCCAGCTTCACCTGAGTGCAGCGGGGTTTCTCTTGCCGAGCCCTGAGCAGCTCAGTCCCTCACTCGCTTTTGAAGCCACCACTTGCTGCCAGCGAGGTGCCCGAGGGAGCCGAGGGCCCACGGAGCACATCCTGCGGTCACCCAAGAGAAAGGGCCACGGGGGACAAGCCAAAGGCAGAGTGGGTCATCCTGGAGCTCCACTGGGACTTCAAGGCTGCAGGAGGGACACTCTGGGACTTGGTTTCAGTGTGGCAATTAAGAATTTCCCTATGGAAATTAAGACCTGGAAAGACCTGCAAGTCCTAAGAGATCCCTCAAAGTTTCTTTTATTATTTCACAATCCAAACAGTTCTGTTCTCACATGAGCCAAATTTTATTTCTTCATCTTGATGAAACTCAGTTAAATGTCAACAGCCAGCATAGTGAATCACATAAGCTGATGAAGCAGGATCAGGAATAAGCAGCAGCTCCCTTCAGCTCCTCTCCCAGGGCATCCCCCCTTTTTGATGACTGCAGTCATTCTCCAAGCTCAACACTGCTCACCAGCACTCCAGTGGCAGAAATCCCCAGTGCAAATGCTCCTCCATTCCCCTCCCCATGTGCATTTGCCAGTTCAGGTGACAGCAGTGGGGCCAGGATCAGGATCAAACAGATCTTTGGATGTGCCAAGGCAGCCTCTCACCTGCATCACGTAACATGGATTGTCTGTGACCTGCTGTACTCCATCACTGTCCCACACTGGGCCCTGTCACTGCCAACTGGCAGAACAGAGGAGAAGAATTGTCCTTGCACTGCCCCAACTCTGCAAGTTTCCTTCCATCAGGAATCTCAGGGTGAGTGGGGGTTTTTCTGAGTTCCTGCAGCATCACCACTGCAGGCAGTGCTCCTAGAGCATCAGTCCTAAAGACTTCAACATTCTGTTGTTGGCTTTTCCTATTACTAACATTATTATTATTTATTTATTTTTATTATTTTTATTAACTCTGGCTATTCCTTTATTTTAATGAGGAGAAGCTCTGGTTTCTGCCTCCTGCTTCCTTTAGGTGGAGTGAGCTGCCCAGCTCTTGGCTTGTTTGCCTTTCACAATCTTAAATGACCAAGTATGTGAAATATGTTTGGGATTTGTTACTGGTAGTTGGGGGCCACCCTGTCAATTTCAGCCTCCCTGAGAGAGAGTGCATATGTGATCTGTGCATATGCTTCTCAAATGCTTTCATAAATCAAATTGAGGGGGGGTATCTAAACCAGAGAGGCCCTTCTTATGTTGTTTCATGTTAAGGAAATGCAATTGCAATCAGAAAGGTCCATCAATTTGTGAGAATATCAGAATATTTTTGGGGTTAAGTGGGAAATGATTATAGGTAACGTAAAAGGAGTAAAACCAACCCTCTTGGACCTTTCAAACCCCATATTTTATCCTAATAAAATCTATTTCCAGATGTTGAAAGGCTCAAAAGTATGATAGGCTCTGAGTAACACTCTTTCTAAAAGAAATGCTGGTTACTAGACGTTCAAAATTGTAAAATCAGGAAAAGAAAGAGAACGAAGGGAAAATTAACTCTAAATTGTCCCTCCTGCTCCCCATGGCCATTCTTGCCCCAGGAGCTCTCCAGCCCCTTGACCCTGGAGCCACTAGTGAGGTATAGAAGGGATGTTTCATCAGTTTGGGGATGGCAAACAGCAATGAAGAGGCTGAAATTAAGCACAGCATCGACTTTGTAGATAATTTGTATATAGAAGAGGACTGATAATTGAAGATTATTCAGAAGACATGCCAAGAGAGCAAGAACACTCCATGCTAAAAGGCAGAGCAATGTGTTTGTTTACAAAGCCACCGGCCAATTGCTGTTAAACTCCCTGAGTGAAAACTAAGCTGGTGTGAAGCTTCAATGGAAATAGGATTTACCCTAGAGAGATACCTAAAAATAAACTGAGGTCTGCATCAGAAAATGCTGTGAATCTGGTTACACACAATGCTTTACTAGTGTTTGGAAAAGGTCTTCTGCAGCAGAAAATAATGTTTATTAATAAAGCCAGAGCACTTTAATTTTTAACTACTTCATTAACAGGAAAGATGTCTTTGGCAAACAGCCACTGTAGGTGGCTTGGGGCCCCACTTGCTGCCACATTCCAGCTCTGCCTCTCCCCTGCTCATGCTCCCATGGGAGCCGTGGGAGCCAGCTCTGCACTGGGCCAGTTTTGAGCCATGATCCCACCATGCTTGGCCACAGTAACGTGCTTTTGTCCCTTGTAACAGAGCCTTCAAGGTGAAAAATGGCTTCTTTAAAAGTGAAAAGGGATTCGGTGCCTTGCACACAGCAGCTCTTGGAGTCCCCGTCACCAGGAAAGAGGGTTTTGCCTGGTGTGGGCCACCCCTCTGTGCCTCAGCTGGCTGGGGCATCCTGCTCACTGTCCTTGTTGGGAGGTGTAGGAGCTGTGTGGGTCAGCTGTGCCTGGGGAGGGAGCAGCATGAGACCTCCAAACCAGGGCACAGGGAGGGAGATCCCCTGCTGCCAGCCCGGCAGCTCAGCCCCACTAAGGAGCAACAACACTGGCTCCTTCCCAAAGGAAAAGCACGGCCAGAAACTCTGCCATACGTGGCTTATGTGCTGGAGAGAGAATTTCTTTGGCTGACACAACACTTGACTGAGTGACAGAGCCTTTTCCTCTCTTTTCACAAGTCCATAAAGACCACAAGGCCTGGAAAGCCTTTTAGTTTTGCCCCAAAGAAATGCAAGATGTGCAGCTCAGTCATGCAATTGCTTGTTCTGTTTTCCCACTGACGCTGGAGCCAGCAGCATTTTAACCCTGGGCTCCCCAGTGCCAGCAGCTGCCACAGCAGGGAGCTGCTCCATGCTGGCCGGGCTGTTGGGAGTCGGTGCTGGATGCTGAGCCAGAGCCCAGCACTGCTCAACTCTTCCCACCTGTGGTGTTCCTGCTGCCTCTCTCTGCTGAATTTGTGTGGGGATAATGCTGCACTTGCAAGAAAAGCCCCCAAGCCTTGGAGTCTCTTTCCCTCCTGTCAGTGGGGTGGCATTGGGATTTTGGGGCTGGGAAGGGGAACAGGAGGCTGCTCACACAGCAGGTCCCTGCTGCAGAGACTGGATCTGTCCTGAAGTGCCATAGACACTGAGATACCTCTGAGCCACCTCGGGCTTGTCCTGATGCAGGACCCTCCCTTTGAAAGCTATGGACAACTATAAGCAATAATTGCCACAGAGAGGGGCCCTGCAGCAAGAGAGCAGTGGGAGCTCAAGCCTAAGAGCCAGAGGCTTCCCAGGCTCCTCCTTAGCCTGGCACAGCCAAGTCTGTCAACCTCTGCCCCTGATACTACATCCACCCCCAGAGCCTTTCTCTTTAGCCCAAGGCTCATGAAAGTACACTCCCTGTACAGAATCATCTGCAAGGACAGAACCTATTTTTGGGCTTCTAGTAACATCTTGTTCAGAATTTGCCTTTTTTTCTCCTAATTGTGATCCTGCTCAGGACCTCTCTGGGCAGAGGGAGTGTTTCCACTTCTCCCAACTACTGCTGTCACCATTAGGTGAAGAAAAGCAGTGTCTGGAATCCCACGTCCCATTACAGACCTAATTATTATTATTCCTGTTGCTCAGCATTTCCAAACCAAAATGAGACTTTGCCACATCTCAAACTGACAGGTTGCATCCTGACTTTGTGTCTCTCTTGCAGATGCACTGGCTTTATCGTGCTGGAGAGATAAATGGTGCTGGTAGTCCTAAGTAAAGTGCAACAACAGCACATGTGCCTCATGCAGGCATAGCAAAATGCAGTCAGACCACATTGGCAGCAAGGCTACGGCCCTGTTAGGTGATCCACTGGAAATGGGAGTTTTTAAGAGAAGATTTCATTTAAGAAAACATGGGGTTTGTTAGAAAATTTGCATTACTGAGTGATCTCTAATAGTCATTTTATTGTGGCCTAAAACAGCAGTTAAAAGCCTCTTGTACAGTAAAAAGGCTTTGCTCCAAGATTAAAAAATACTTCCCTCCTTTGAAGGAAAAAAAAAATAATTATAGCTGAGACCACACTTCTTCTTTCTCTTTGCTAACCAAAGAGCTGTGAGAGAAGAACTTAAACACGCCCCATTCATTTTTTGTGGCCCTACACCCTGGACTGGCAGGGTGAGCTGTGGGTTTCCATGGTGGATGCCCAGTGCCTGCCCCGGCAGCCAGAGGCATTTTCAGGCTGTGCAAGTCTGCACCCCTGCAGCAGCCAGCCCGGACTGAGCCACGCAGGGACCCTGCAAAGGCACATGAGGGTGTAGCCTCACCCCAGCTCACACCTACATGTGGTTAGGAGAGAGGGGGGTATGCAAAAAAAATCATCCTGTGGATTTCAGGAAAGTATCCAAACCCAAATGTTTGGGAGAGGCATCCTAGAAATGCTAATGAGCACGTGTGGCTGCAATGGAAAGTTTAATTCCTTTGTACCTCCTCAGCCACTAACTTCCTTCGGGCAGTTGTTGGCTCAAATTCTTGTCTCCTGCTGCTCTGTGAATACTGGCTGTGCCATACTCCCCTCCCGACCTGGCTTCATGGAAACGTTATTTTCTTGCCTGCAGCTGCTTTTCCTACTCATGTCTTCTCCCAGGGTTTCTATTATTCAGTCCTGCCACTTACCTGATACAGACCTGGTTGTTTTTTAGTTTCCCAAACCACTGGGGTTGGAATAAACTCTGTCCTTGCCTTGAAATGTCTGTCCTCCTGTCTCCATAGACCTCCTCTCTTAGTCTTACTGCAGAGCCCTTGGCTCAATTCAGCAGGGGTAGTTCACCCAAGCCTCCAGTCAGAACCCGGGGCTAAGAGCAGCGAGATGTATCCCAGCATTTGGAGCTTCTTGATTGAAATGCACTCCCCTAGGTGAGAAAATTAAAATGTAGGCCCCTAAAATTGGGTGCCTGATGCCACAGGGTTAGATAGTCTCAACTGCTTGATCTTTACTTCCATATGCACAATCTTCTCTTTCCTGGCCTCCCCTTCTACACCAAATGCTCTTCCTAAAACTGCCCTTCATTTATGGCTTCCTCCACTGGTGTGCTTATCCTGATAGCTCAGTACAGCTCTTATCTTGGTGACTCCTCTGGCATCTCCAAATCTTTCCCATGTGCTGCCAGTCACACTTGGAAGCCACTCCCTGTGGAGATTCTATCAGCTTTGTCCCCTCCTCCAGCCACCCTCCACATTCCTATGAGCATCAATCTACGAAAGCACAAAATTAAAACAAGATCAGCTTTGTGCCTTTAGGATCCGCCCATTAACTGGCCATTGCTATAGAATAATTTGCAATCATTTAAAAAAATTATTATTTGATGTACTGTGGGCTCCCTAGGAAGACTTTTTTTTTCCTCCTATGTGGATCATAGAGAATATACAACAGTGCCTTGGCTTTGGAGAAATCTTGTTTGTGCAGACCAGAAAAAAGTAAAGAGCACTGACTTTGACTGGCATGATGCAGCACGACCTGCTTAGTGAACCTGAGGGAATCTGAAATGCCACGCAATTCCCAGTGTCAGGATGATGCCAGAAGGTGCAGAGATGGCCTGATCCTGGTCAGCTGTGTAAGAAAGGGGGAGCTGCTGCTTCAGAGATGCTGATCTCAGCCAGGTGCAGCACAAATAAGGCAAAGCTTACACGGTTTTTGTACCAGCTTTAAGGTGATTCCCCTCAAAAGAGACAAGAAAAGCCCTGAAAAGGAGAACCCTAAATCATGGTAAGGTGCATGACGGCTTTTGGGAATGTGGGCTGCCAAATGGAGCACTCCAGATGTAAAAAACCCCCATACATTTCTGTTTAAAAAAAAAAATTAACAAGATATTACTTTATATTTTATCCCCAAACGAAATGATTAATTTCTACTTTCACCATGTAGAATCTGGTTACTTTTTTTCTTTTTCCTTTTCAAATCTCAGTTTTAAAGCAAAAATTTCTTCCAATAAAACAAAGCAACAAAAAATTCAAAATCAGGGTTGGCTCTTACCCTGGGGACAGTGGGGTCCATCCCCCTTGGGATGACTCTTCTTGCAGGCTGTCCCTCTCCCCCACTGACCATCCAGACAGAGCCCAGCCCAGCCCCCTCAAACCTCAACTGTGCCCATGCAAGAGCCACAGCTGGATTTGCCTCTCCAGGGGTGCAGAGGGTACCGTGGCCCAGCATGTGACTGTGAGAAGCTGTGCTGGAGAAAGCTCAAAGCTCCCCCAAACTCAGCTTTGCTCACAAGGCGACTGGTGAGAATTTGTTGTTGATCTCTGTGCATGCCCCTCCCTCCCTTCCTCCCTCGATAATAACAGTGCATAAAGCAAACCTTTGTGTTGGAAACCAGAAAAGGAAAGCTGTATGCTCTTCTATCAAACTTTTTTTCCAATTCTTACATTCTTAGTATTGTGATAATGAATAAATTATGCTGTTCTTATTGTGCATGATTCTTCTAATCCTACAGGGTTTTCTTTTTGAGACTTCCCACCAGCTTTGCCGTGTTACAGCCACCTTTTGCCAAAATTATTTTTAAACTGTGGATATGAAATATTTTGACCTTTTAAAAACCCTAATCCCATTAACATAAAAATCAAACCCCTTTTTTCTTTAATGAAATGATTTGTAAAATGAATCAGGAATTACTTGCTGTTCTACCATCCTCTTCCTTCTGCCATCTCTAACTTGCCTTCTCATTCCAACGATTTTTGGATCTCTCTCTCTGCTCAGGGAAATTGTGGTTCCACAAAACTGCACCTACCTCTTGTGATGAGCAACCTGAAATCTGAGCCTTCAGAGATGGGATTTTATACCCTGAATTTCTCAGACAGGCCTCCAAAGACATGAGGACTCAGAATTTCACCTCTCGAAATCACACTTGGAAAATGAGAGCTGGGGGCCAAACCTCTTCTCTGGAGACGCTGCTACTCAGCAGCTGGGAGCCAGCTCTGAAATCAAGGTCTTCTTGGAAAAGGCCAATGGAAACAGGCAGATCACATTTCCAAGAGGGATCATCTGGCAACCCAAGGTTACTGAACTGATAGGGAGGTTCTAGCCCCACATGTGTGAGTGACCAAGCAGTAACCCATAGACTTCCACTGGCAGAAAGCTCCATCAGAGCTGTAACACCTGGATCAGTAACTTCCTTAGGTGACTGATTAGCAGCATGTCAGTAGCAAGACCTTGCAACAAAAGTGATAAGTGACAAATTTGAGGAGTTTTACAGTACTAATGCTTGTTATTGCTTCTCACAAAATGTTACCAAGCTTACAATAATCTTTACACTTTCAGCAAAAATGTGAACAGTATATTTGAATATATTAAAAAGAATTAAAAAAACATTTCACAAAAAACATTTGTTGCCATATGAAAGTCTTTCAGCAATAAATGCCCACACCAGTATTTAAACATTGTTAAAAGTATAATGATTTGTACTAATAAATTATGCAACAAGAGAGGTAAACAAAATAAAATTACAGTATAGCTCTCCATGTTCCTCCACTGAGCATCCGCAGCTCTCGGAAGCTCCATTTTAGATGACTAATTAAGAAACTGATATTTTCAGAGCAACAAAAATAAAAGCTTTTATTTGTTCATTTGAATATAAAACAGGCGTTATCACAGATGTACAAAGCGTACTGGTGGTTTAACATACAAGAAGGTTGCTGTCCTTTGCACATAAAAATTTTTGTTTGAATCTGTGATTGGCTGAGTTACATGAATTTCTCTAACCAGTCACCACACTCTATGAAATAACGCTGCTAACATTCAACTGATAAAAGGGACAGTCTTCCCTTGGGTAAAGTGTCAAGCAGGATTAAATATATATAATAAACAAGCACCATGAGGAATCTGCTCCTGTTTGATTAGTTTTGTGTTTAAATGTTCATTGTGTACCCTCTCTTTTTGTGCATGTGCATTGAGTTGATTACATGGTTTTGTCTGACTCCAAAAGCACAAGGTCACAAGACAAACATTTTATACATTCTCATGAATGGTTTATCTACAGTACAGTTTCTAATACAGAACAATCCTTCTTTATTGCTCGGTCTGATGGTGCTTAAATGTTTTCTTCCTTTTGCTTGCACAACAAAACCAGAAACTCAGTTTATCATTTCTCTTAACTCAGGATTTAACAACCACAGATGACAGGTTGCAGAAGAGAGCTGTTATTAACTGCGTTTCACAACTGCATTGCAGTTCTTTTATTCTCTACAAATGCAAAGTTGACTTCGTGAAGGTTAAAGTGATGCTTTGAACGACAGCGAGATTTGTTTTGCAGTACTGAGATCAGCGATAGCAGGACTTCACAAGTTAGTTCACACACTGCAATTATGTTTGTAATCAATCAACATCTTGTCTGAAACCTTACAACAACTTGCCATTAAGAACAGATTTTATTCTTTTTAGGGAGCAGAAGATGAATTTGACAAAGTATGGGATTGGTCTGCAGAGCATGAATAGGGCTATTCACAGGACAGTGAGGGCGGAAAAGATGGTCTGAAAGAAAACACGTCTGACGTGGCAAGATGCTCTGTACTGTACATGCAGACTAAAACGTCCCTACCTTTTGAAAAGATTTTTAACACCCAGCATTGAGACTCCCTTATACGTGATATAAACATGATAACATTTGCCCTGCAACAATCTTAGTCATGCATATCCGGTAATGAGAGCCAGCACATGAACGTCATTTGGGACAAATAAGAAAAGCATTCTTGGACTGCAGCTGGTAAATCCCACTCTTGATCACAAACAGGTCAATTCAGTTACAACCACATGAAGGAAGGGGAAGGTTTTAAAAAAGGGGGCATGGGGGGCAGGGAAGACAACAGAACTGGGGAATCAAACCCCTCTTTTCTCCAAAGTTAGTAAAATGAAGGCAGCTGTGATGCATGTTTTCCTACTCTTCTCCCGTAACAGCCTCAGGCTGGAGACCACGGGACTCCTCCGTTCCTTAACCAGGCAGATGGGTTCCTCTGATGTTTCAATGCGTTTAGGGACTAGTTAGCAGATGCACGATCCGTGCCAAAGGGTGGTAGTGACTGTATGCTCCTCTCTGTTAAGGAATAAATTAAAGACCATCGAAACAATCGTTTCCTGTAAATGTAAACTGGATGCGTTGGCCACCGAGCTACGTGTCCTAGCTGAGAGGCAAATTGATAACTCTGTGCAAAAAACCCCAAAACTTTTCCTTATAGCAGTAAAAACACCAACTAAAACAATGAAAAAAATTGTGCAACAAAGTTCTGCAGCTAGACAACAGTGCTATTCCTCAACCTGCCTTTTCTAAGTCTAACAAGTGTATGCACATGCCAGCACGAATATTTATTGTTGCCTCCATGGCAAAGAAAAGAAAATTATTGTAGTGCATTTTTAGTCTTAAATTCATTCACTGCCTTAAAGGCAGCAATAATTCCACTTGCTGGTATCTAGAGGATTCTTTTTAACAGGGATACTTAGCAATCCAGGATTGCTTTTTTTCTTTTTCCAAAAAATTTGTGAGTAACATTTGATTATCTACAGTGGGAGACACCATGCAAGTGACAAGTACTGCATTTTAAACTTTAAAATCTTTTGTCATTAGTGAATTTATATTTCATATATATATATTTGATGTGATACTATCCACTCAAGATAATACAACACTTTGTTTTTATATTAGCAAACATTTCAAGAGTTTAATATTCTTGAATGTTTCTTCTCTTTTATACTTCTAAAGAGATCAAAATAAATTAAACGTTTTGTACATAATTACAGAAGAAGTAGTTAACTTATTTTATCTTTTTAGTTTAGTACAAAGATATTTGCAAACTCATTGCCGAAATACACCTTATTTATAAATTTCTTCCATTCTAATGCTAACAGCAAAGGCTCTTTGGCCTTTGGGCTTTCAGCA
The DNA here is from genome assembly GCA_013397775.1 of Eulacestoma nigropectus. Lineage (NCBI taxonomy): Eukaryota > Metazoa > Chordata > Aves > Passeriformes > Eulacestoma > Eulacestoma nigropectus. Next base: position 1,430,507 of record VZTE01000432.1, on the reverse strand, counting down.
TCTCTGACAGAAAGCTGCAAGATTTCTAATTGAAAGGTGCTACTTTGGGTTTTCTCCTCGTACCACTACATAGTTTCCTAAGATGTGGGATCTAAAATGGCTTAAGTTAGTAATGGATCTGTATTCATCAGCTTTTTATGATATATTAAAACAAACAAAGGAAACAATTATTTGTATTAGTATACAAATTGTTTTAAAAGAATCCATTTGGAGGGCAGAATAAAAAAAAAATCTACTTCAGCTTACTTAATGTAAAATACAAAGCCACATTTACTCAAAAAGCAGTATTGTCCAATAAGCAAAAAAAAAAAAAGTTTAAAATGGGCTTTTCCAACACACTGAAGGGCCTTACCCCATAGTCCTTCTTTTCTAAAATTTAGTGGTAAAAGAAAACATTTCACATTTTATTTCCGGCCAATCGTGACTGCTTTGAAAAGTCATAATAGAAACAGTTCCATTCTGATGAGTGTCAGCATCTTATCTGCACACTTTTTTAGTGGACACAAAAAAATTTTATACATCTATAGTAAAGTCCATGGAAGCTTTAAGGTACAAGACTACATGTTGTAGGCCACATAGATGGGATCTAGCTGGTCTGCCAAAAATCCATCTCGTAGGTGCATACGTTGTTTCTCTCCACGGGAGTTGATAGGAATTACACCAATGTCCACAACCACCACCACCCCTACAATCAGATAGTGTTCCTCCAGGACCACGTTGGTGACCAAAGGAACAAGGTCCAAAGCTTCTTGCTCAGATCCATCCAGCTCAACTACAACGACCAATAAATTTGTCCAGGTAAACACCGCACTGGAACGAAAGAAAAAATAATATTAGTGGTGGGATTTTTTTCACCCATTTCATTTTTTATCCTTTTTCTTGCACCTTGGTTACCCTTTCGTTGGAGCTCCTTGGGCTTGTTCAGTGTGCTCAACACAAAGTGTGAGCAGCAAGAGAGAACATGCTGCAGGCAAGGGCAGAACTGCCCCATGAGCTCTCTCTTTAATACTGCTGCAATTTTAAGCATTAGGCTGAACTTTACAGAAACTTTCCTGTTGTGTAAGGAGGTAGTAAGACAGCATGTGGTTCACTCTGAAGCCAGAGAAGTGCCACGGCGCTGTTGTGTTCATGGAGTGATGCGTGTGTGGAGGCGTCTTCTCCAGGGTTTTTTGAAGAGCAGCCCAGAAAACCAAGGAGGTTAGGAGAGGAGGCACCGAGAAGAACAGCAGGAGCATAGTCTCAGCTGAAAGATCTGTGGGATAACCCCTGCTAGTGAAGGGGTGTGGCGCCCTGGGAAGGCACACAGTGCAGATGGACAAGGGTGCCCGGGGAGGGGCATCCTCCCTACGCCTGCTCAGCAAACACGGCTACACGTCTTTGGGAATGGGCTGGCTGCTGTCCAGGCAGGGCAGAGCTCAGCACAAAAAAGCTGCAATTCTTCTGGACCAATTGGTTTCCACAGAAATAAGGCTGCATCTCCATCTGTTTTATTCTGGCTGTTTTAATTCTGTTGGGTTTAAGGGGACAGGAGCTTTAACATTCCTGATTTAACAGTTGAGGCGGTCAAGGGAACACCATTATCCTCAGTATCTCCTCTTTGCTAAAATTACACCCCAAAGTTTTGGTTAAGCCCTCGAGCCAAAGCAGGTGAATTTTGGGTTCTGCTACCTGGGACCATTTCTGGCTAAGGATAATGCATTTATCCTTCCAAATATGGAGGCTGGGAGGGTATCAAAGTCTGGTGTATGCTTCCATCCCAGAGTAGTTTTACAGCTTCCCTCCATCCTCCTCCTCACGTCTCCAGTGTCTCCAAAGACTCTTGCATCTCATGGGCGGTCAGCACAGCTGAGCCACAAAGAGCAATCTCATTCTTCCTTGCAGGTGTTTAAGATACTTCTTCCTCTAACTTATTCCACAGAATAAATAATAATATTCTACACATGTAAGTCATACATCAAGCCCTGTACTTTACTTGCCTTTACCTTATAAAATCAGGGGATAACTTCCCAAAACTGTCTTGAGCATAAGCATCTGAAAGTCAGAATATATTATGTACATAAGCCATCTTCAAAAAGAACTTCTTACCTTAAGGTCAATGCTTGCTTGAGACAGAAGTGCACTGTTTTAGCCTACTAAGACAGCTCTGAAAATCCATGTACTGTGGAAACATATCTTACTTTGCCCAAAAATCAGCTATGAAAATGTGCTCTATGTTGATGCTTGACAGAATGGACTTTAGAAGAAAAGTACTTACTCTTAAAAAAAAAAAAAATATTTTCAGATCCTGCCAAAGTACTATTTGATTGAATTCTTACGTGCTTATTGATCTGGAAAACTAATGAGCAGCCAAAGCAAGGCTGAGAAGGCCCCTTTTGACTTAGTACTGCTGTGAAATGAATTTTTTTTTGTAATTATGTTTTCACAGACATTCTAGTAAGTTCTGATTGATGCTGAATATTAACAAAGTGAAGTATCAGTCTGCACAGGTGACCATCTCCAGAGAGGTCTTGGAATTTTTATTGATTGCTGTACAAACATGTAAATTAGTATTATATATATTTTAACAAAAAAAACCTGGATAGGTTTCATTGAAATGTAAGTTAGCATTTCAAACCATGCCTGGAAACTACTGTTAGCTTGTTCCTTTGGAAAGCAATTAACAGCAAGATTCAGGAGCAGGTCCCTAAAACATGGCTTAGAATAAATTAGTTTGTCTGAATTCAGAAAACTGATTCCCAAAACTTTCATGAAGCTTCTATTAAGTCCTAAAATCAGTGACACTCCCAAGAGGCTTCAATTTTATTTAAAACTCATTTCATATGTCATGGTTCTAACTCACTGGTGACCACTGGAAGTAAAAGGAAATATTGCTCTTTATGTTCTTACTAGTTGAGATGAAGATACACTAGCCAAGTGTGTATCTCTTATGCATATATCAACTTTCTAGCCCTGATGAATAAAAAAACTCAAACCAAAAAATTAGGGACCAGGAAGGCTGCCCTTTCCTTAAGAAATAATCGAATCACAATAATCAAGTCACACCCAATAGATGCAAAACAGTCAATGCACTGAGCTGGGAAGAGCCCCTCCTGCTCCTTCCGTGTCACCAAATGCTACAGGAAAAACAAGGAAGTTGTCAAAACATCTCCAGGGAAAGAAGCTCCTAATTGTTTTCTTCTCCAAATATCTTGTGTAGCTTTGTGTATAAACCACTTCTAAGCAAATTCCAGGAAGCTCTGTTCTGTTCCTCCTTTGAGACTTTGACATTTAAATGAGTCAACCATGTGCTTTAATTAAAACACACACCTTATTTTTCAATACCTTTTGTGGTATTAGAAACACTTTCAAAATGCCCGGTGTGGGTTTACATCACAATAAAACCAGACCATGCCACTCTTTCGCTTGTTACGTATTGAGATACAGGAGGTCCAGAGTCAGAGGTTGTTGATTTTGTGCTAAAATTTCTTAAGAGACAAGAATAACTTCAAATGACCTTTCAGATCTGATCCTCAATGACAGAAGCTGCCCAGCAGGATCACATCAGTCAACAAATCCCCAAGTTCCTCAATGGTGTCCAGTGTTACAAAATGAGCTGCGTTTCTCAGAGGCTGTTTTTACAATCTTATCAACTGGACATGCCCAGTACCTTCTGTGTGCAACAGGAATTGATGTAGTTAAATCCTTAATGGGGCATTGTAACCAAAACAAGAAAAGAGGCTCATGCCCTTGTCCACAGAAAGGGATATATACATTAAAAATAGTAAAAACCCCCAAATTATAAATAATTAAAAAAAAGAGTTAGCTGGCTATTATTTTGTCAAGGCGTTTCACAAAGACAAAAGGAGGGTCTCTAAGAGAAGCTGAAAGAGAAGTTACATGAGAGAAGTCGAAGACAGTCAGAACAAGGACTATGAATGAAAACTCCACGATGGTTATTTGGCAGAGCATTGGTTAGGAAGAGGCTGGGAACTGTGAGCAAGCCAGACACTGTCACTGACAACTGTGTGTCCCTTTTCTGCAGGGACCACATCCAAGACACATCTAATTCATCAGCAATCTCTCTTTTTGAGGAAAAAACAACCCTGAAATATTGGCCTGAAATACTGGCCTTTGGGCCAAGGGTAGCAACAGTACAGACTGTTTTCTGAATTCTCACTCCCGTGCCTTGTACGTTATCACCCAGCTACAGGGAAGAGTGAGGGCGCTGAGAATTATCTGCATGTACTTCTACCTGCTTGCAGAAATTCAGTGGCCTTTTTCTCTGGTTGTTCCAGCTTATCCCCAACCCTTTTTCAGTTGCCACTTTCTCACTCAGGATTTCCATGGTTGTGGAACAAAAAGGATCCTCAAAATGCTCTCAGCAGTCTTGAAAGCAGGAACATAATTTAAGCATTTTTTGGTACTGAAACCTATTTCTGCAGTGTGATATGGCTACTTTATTCACTGCCTGTGAGCTCATAATTTGAGGGGACACAAAGCTCTGACAAACAGGTACTGCTGAACACATCGATTCATGAATCTATGGCCATCTTATAATAGAGCAGTCCTATAACAGCTTTATCTGAAAACTGCTGGTGCTGATCTGACACATTTTCAAGGGGAATTTCATGACATTCCTAAAGTGTTCACACTGGTCTATATGAAGGCACAGAACCCAGCTCCCTGTGTAGTGCCTGTCTGGCACAAGATCATATCAGCAGTGATGATGCTCTAGGAGGAGGCAATAAGGCAAAACCTCAGTTACAGTAGGCCAAGCAACTAAATGCATTCATTTTAACTGATATTTAAGAAAAAAGCAAAGTCTTTTACTAAAGAAACCAGTTCAGCTGCTGTGTTTCATTCATTATTAAGCTTTCTGCTCCAGGCCGCACCTCTGCAGCCAGGATTGAAAAGAAAAATGCACTAAATTGCTCTAATTGGCTATTGTGACAGATTAATTTTGGTTGAAAGGTGAATAGCTGAGCAGAGGTTGTATCAAAACAAAACAACTACCTGACTGAGTCTTCTGATGCAAGAATAATGAAAAGCAATTTGAGCTCATCGGCCTCAAGAAATGATTACCTGCTGTGTATATCTGAGGATGATACATTGATTAAGACAACATCATTATTAACTCATTGATTCACTGCTCCAATTTCCATTGTGACCTTGATTTGATCACTGCTTCATTTATTAATAACCAATTCAAAAAATAACAGTGTGTTCACTAATAAAATTTATTAGTATGTTCATTTATTTGAAATGTTTGCTTGCTTACTCCTTAAAAAAAAAAAAAAGAAAGAAACAGACTGAATGAACTTATCAGAAATCAGTCCTTTCTGATTGAATCTGTTTGCAAAAAGTTTCATCCTAAGGACATATTGGCAGCTGGGTTATAAATCCTGTGATAATCCTGACAGGCCATTTCCTGGATCAATTGCAATATCCAAGGAAAAAACCCAGACATTATAGATATTTCAGCTTTTTATAAGGGCCCTGTTGTTATATAATCCTTACCATTCTGTGATGCTCTTGTGTGCTCTAATTACAGAGGTTTCAATATCGATCGGATGGTACCTCATCCCTCGCAATTCCATGGCTTCATCTAATGCACCCACCACATAAAGTGCATCATGGCGTTCTGGTGGTGAGGGAAAAAAAAAACAAGAAAGATTTTATTTTCCAGTACATTAAATTATAAAAATGTTCACATTAAGAATTAAGTAAAATAAGTACAACGTAAGTTGTCCTCGAATTTCTGAAACCCCGAAGTGATTTCTGAACTAATGAGCATTTTCCATTGCTGAAGTGCAATGCAGAGCAAAAAGACAGAAGAAAGGAAGGCAGAAACGCTATTAGCATTTGAAAAAGACAAGGCAGAAATCTTTATCCAAAGACAGCAGCATGAATTCCTGGTTTTCTTTCAGGTGGATGCATAACAGATTCTTTTTTTTTTAAGGCACTCTGAATAGACAATAGGTTCCTTGTTTCTCTGTTTTTTCAAAGAGAAAGAACAGATTTGATCCTAACAGTATGGCTGATGTTCTTCCAATTGCTTTGAGATGGTCACTACAGATACTTTTGGTGTATTACAAAGGTAATTATCAATAAGCTAAAAACATGTGCTATAGCTAGATGGCAAATTGCTCATTCAGGTAAATTAAGCATAACACTTTTATAGCCCATATTTTTGTGACCTACTAAAGAAATAAATGAGGCTGAAATTGCACTTTTTGAAAGATACTAGGCTGAAAATAAACAATTACATGCTAGTCATAAAAAAATATTTGCTAATAGCAGATAACTGACTTTTTTTGCATGAATTTGGATAGTTGTGTGGTGGTATTGTAATGACAATATGAGCTCTACCTAATAAAGGGCTGAGAACTTTCTGCACTGGGAGCTAAAAGTAGGAGGAGATTGGAGCAACTCTTTGCTAGGAGAATACTTAAGCTATTTGAATGCTTAAGTTGCAATATCCTCAGAGAATCCTAAATTTTCTCAAAATTGGGCTATCATTATGAAACGCAAAAAGCCTGTGCAACCCCAAGTAAATCTCTCCAGAAGGTGCCAACGTTAGGCAGCAGGCCTAATCCACAGGGAGTACTAAAATGTTTTGAGATTTGACGAATTCTTTCTGTGGCTGAATAGTAGCTATTCCAATGGCCCTGGGATCACCCCTGGAGGTGCTCACAGTGTTGCTGGACACCGTACTTGGCCAACAGCCTTCCCTGGCCAGCTCAGCCACAGCTGCTTGTGGCACTGTGCTCCACAAAAATCACAGAAAAATCCATTTTCCCAAGCACAGACTTTGTATGGCTGGCAGCACGGTTCACTTATCTGTGTACATGAGACAAAGAACTTCATTAGAACAAGTAAGGGAATCCTGTACCTTCCTGACAGAAACCCAAACACCCTATAGCTTCTCTTGCAGGCTACTGCTTGTTGTTACATTTCGGTAACCAGCCCTGTGGGGTTAAAGACAGGAAAATCTGAGGAATGCACAGCTCCTGTGAATAGGTTTATAACAGAGGAGGTGGTGGTTACAGGAGGGACAGGGCTCAGACTCCCACCAGGCTTTTTCCACCTGCACAAATGCATTCCTGGGGACACAACTGCCAGAGCAAATGATGGCAGTTTCAGTTACATTTCATATTTTTCAAGCTGAAGCACTGGGTACATTAACAGTGCCAAAAGGTCACTGGTGGAGGGGATTTATAGCACCCAAGGTCCAGCAAAGGAAAAGCAACTATTTCAGCAGGGAAATCTCGCACTCTGGTTTATTTTCCGATTATTTTAACTAAGGCTTTTTTGCAGTTTTACAGGTTTCACAGATGGAGCATGTTAGGTACCGCAGGGCCAGAGACACAGTGTCACCCTCCAAATAATCCAAATTATTTGCATAGACCTAGATGATGAGAAACCTCTTACCTCCATTTGCATCTGTGAGTTCTGTTCTTCTGAGGAACCCCAGATAACCAGTTCTTGCCCAAATAGTCTGTGTGTCTCCAAAGCTGAGTCTCGAGTTAAAATGATCTGATTGCAAAGATTCATCTCCATAGATGGTAAAATACCCACTGGCATTGTGAGTGCTGTGAACCCATATCTAAGTTAAAAGCAATTATACTGGTATTAATTAAAGTAGCCTTCGAGAATGAAGCATTATTGAAAATTCTTGATGCAAATATTTTTAGTCATAGCTAGATAATACTAAAAATGTCTTTTAAATCTGTTTCTGAACCCATAACTGACCCAGTACCAGGCACAGAGACCCCAATCTACTTTTGTTGAAATTGCAGGGCAGATCTGAGCCATGCCAAATTCCCCACTCCTAGTTCAGAGTATTTACCCCAGCAGAGCATCCTCCATGAACACCAGACAGAGTGTTTTAAAGAGTGGGGCCAGGAACCTTCACCTATGGAGAAGGATTCATTCCACCGAACTCGAAGCATCATGGAAATTTTTACGACTTCAAATTAATGAACTCTTATAGAAACTCACAAATTAGATTGTGGTTTTAATTATGATCAAACATGTTCTTCATTTTGTTAACTAGATTTTTAACTGCTTGAAAACAACATAATTTTTTTCCCTCACTCTAGAAACATAAAATAAATTTGAAAAACATATAGCCTTGCTCAACTCAGCTAATGAGAGTACTTCAGTGCAATGAAGCACAATGATTATAAAGAACAGCACAAGAAAACAATCTAGCTGAAATAGAGCTAATCTATAAACGTACTTTTCATTTAAGCTTCCATCAGAATTAGCAAAGCACCAAGTATAAAATACAGTTAGCAAAAGCGAACTGTTTTTCATTTTTTTAACTTGAGCTATTACTATTTAGCAACAATTTACTAACAATTTTAATAATGACACAAGTATTATGATCCACACTTTACAAAGATCAGTAGAATTCACTATTTTCTTAACTGGGCATTTGATAAGATGTATCATAGGAAATCACTAGCATGCACAACAATAGATTTGTCTCTGCAATTTAGTTCAGAGCATACAAAGTTCAGGTTCTCATGACTCACCTCACCAAGATGAGAATCTCCTAAGGGCCCCTTTGTTTCTGGATTAGCAATAATGATACGTACTCCTGGGAGGATCTATTGAAAGAAAACATGAGGCAGTAAGAAAGCAGGTACCACCTTATGCAATTGTATGCTGATGCTTTGTCCCCAAAGAACCTTCATTAGAAACTACAAGAAATCCTTAAAAAGTTAAGGTAGATTTATAGCGCAAAAAAATAAAATAGTCCATAGATGTGATAAATTTTGAGATATTTGGGAAATGTGACAAAACTGCTTCTCTTTGTGAAAGTTGTTCCATCAATAAACCTCCTCAGAAATCAAATGTTCACCTGCGGAACAAAAGTCAGACCAAACGGCCCCTGTGACAGGTGTGTATACCCTGTATGAGTATACATAGTAGTTTAGGAAAAACCCCAATGAAACTTTGGCCTGAAACAAGGAGAAAGGCAGAGGCATCATGCAATCTCCCAGAATGATGACCTACCAAATACCTCATGTAATGGACATTCAGCAAATACAGAGGCAGATGTTGAACCCTAAAATAAAAAGGGAGCATCCTCTGACCATGGATGTCTGCAAAGCTATGGACAGAAAGCTTTAGATGAGCATCCACAGCATCATAGCCTGCTCCTATGTCCTTACTCTGTCCCCAAAGCCATGCCCCAGCAGGGACAGTCCCTCTGCAGGTGATGAGTGGCCCGTGAGCACATCATTGGTCATCTCAGACCAGCTCTCACTGGAGGTGGGTTCTACATCGATGGAACTGCCAGCACCAGCAGCACATTTGTCAGCTGCTTCAAGCATGACATGCAGGGGATGAAATACCTTCTTTTTGCATAAAAGAAGGAATTGATTTCTGCATAAAAGAGCGATGTACAGGTTCTGAGAGAGCAGTAATGCATCAGTTACTGCCATCATGCTGTAACCTCAACAGTAAAGGAAGGACATCAACCTGCACAGCTGATAGCGCCTTCCCCAGCACTACATTCATGTAAAAATGAACAGAAATGGATATTAACTGAAAATACTGACCATAAAAGTTACACTTAAATCTTCTTTCAGTACTTACTTTTCCAGACTCCATGAGAGGCAAACTATGTGGAGATCCTCTTTCAACTAAACGAACTCTGTAAAGTAATATGTATAATACATGGTTGCATTTATTTGCTTTTCATTAACATTTATTTCTAAAATGAATGGTTAATGGTTACAGAGTTTAATGTTATTTTTGGAAGAGATGAAGCTTATATCCTGTTATATAGAACATAATCAGACCCAATATTTAATATTAGTCAAAACTTATGGATGGGAAAATAATGCAAAAAGATGTGTGTGAATGTTTTCTTAAATAATAATTCTTCAAATGTAGTTGGTGCCTTTATTTGTTTGTGATAGACTTTTGTAAATGGAATTCCATGCACAAATTTATTCACAACAAGAGGGATCTAAAACACTGATTTCCCACAAGAACATCATAAAAGCCAGGGCACGGACACAAAAGCATCCGAGCTGAGTGAGCAACCACATTCCACAAGTAGCTAACAGCTAAAATCAAAACAATATCAAAATAACTCATAACCTGGCCTCAGCTTCAAATCTGCATTTGCAATCTTTTAATTATTTTCAATGGACAGTGGCTGATAAACATTTTAATATTTTAAAAAAATCATTTAATGAAAAATGTTATTACTGCTGAGATCAGATCCATTCTCAGAGCCTAACTTTCTGGTTGCCTCTCTTCTTTTTTTAGATAACTTATTTCCCTACTAAGTGAACTGGAATGTTATCTCTCCTTCAGTGGTATAATGGTCTGGAAGGAAATTCCTCATTTAACCTTAGAAAACTACTCAGCAGGTTAGAATGACAGAGACTTCCAAGTTCCAAAATGGCTGATGATCTCAGCCAGTACATGGCAAAGAAAATTTGGTAACATCTAGTTATTCCTGTATCCTAAGTAAGTAATTTACAACCATGAAAACCTTAAACTTCCCACTCCTCAACATTATTCATAATCCACTTAACCAAGCTAAATCTGGACTTGTGTCCAAAGAGCTGTTCTTACCTCTTTCCTCCCCTCAGCTCTGGGTATCAGAAAGACAAAACCCCACAATACAAGATGCTTAAAAGCCAGCCATGTAAAAGGTAAAGATGAAATGTCAGAAGACAAGAAAACAGACAGGAGCAGATGGGTGGAGATGGTTGGATCCTGTTAAGCTGAACATAAAACTGAGTCTATTAGGAACAGCCACAATAGATCTTTTTTGGACTGTTTTGTCTTTTTATAGACAGATTACAGCAGTGCTCAGTTTGGGAAAGGAGGGAGGGATGAGACACAGAGAGACCTCAGCTAGAGGTCTCTTTGGAGAAGAACAAAGCTTTGGCAAGTTCAGACCCTAAGCATAAAGGAGATGGAAGAAGATCTTTCTCCTCTTTTTTTTTTGCCTTTCCCTATTTCTTTGCTTCAGCAGTCTTCTATAAAAGCTGAGACTATTGAGGTCAAGGCAGGAATAGTGGATAGTGTTTTATCTGCAGTTCTGGGAAATCTCCCAACCTTGATGAATGGGGCAGGGCTAAGCCCTGAGATATTGCACATCAGTGTGAACAGCTCCTCTCACTAACAGAAAGATGCAACCCAAACACCCAGGAATTTCAGACTTTTTCCCAAGTCGTATTGAGAGGAAAAGGATGTAAAGTGCCCTACAAGGGGTACTGCCTGAAGCAAGCACAGTTAGGCAGCTGCAGCCCAACCTACAAGGTGTGTAACAGGAACCACCTTTCTACACTTGTTCAACTGCCACTAAACTCCCAGACAGAGCCTGAAGCACTAATTACCTCCTCTGTGTGTTACCTTTAATGTTATCCTGCCCTTGTTTACACTGCTGTGTTACAGGGGTAACATATGTCTGTGTTTTCTACATTTCCTGCTGAGCCTCCCACCAGCTGAGGAGCAGTAGAGCCACCACTGGATTCATGGCAAAAGCAGTGAAGCTACAGCATCCATTTGTTCATCCAGGGACACAGACACGGGGCAGCAGAAAGCCAGGCCACGGGAGCTTCTCTAGAATGTGTGTGTGCAAGGCTAAATTAATGCTGCTCTATAAAGGGTATGTCTACATCAGCCACGCTTGTGGCAGCAAATGGCAACAAAATGGCACACAGCCACACAAGTGGCAGCCAAATCATAAGTATTTAGGAGTATTCGGCAAAGGTTTTAAAAATAACTCTGTGTATATTGAAATGAACTCAAATATTGCAAAAACCAGTTGCTACTAATCCCTACATATTTCTGCCTTCTTATACATATCTTTGTTCTGTAAAATCCATATTAGTCTAGAAATAGAAAATTTCTTAATTGAGTTCTTCCAAACAACTGACATCTCCAAACTTTCAATAGGTGTTTGCAGACTGGTAGCTACTCTTGGAAGAAACAGTCATCATCTCAACCACTTGGTACCTCCTTTAACAGACAGTTATCTTACCTACTATTTATGAACATTTGTGAAATTGAGAAAATCTTTAAAAAAAGACAATTTAGAAAACCTCAGCCACAAGCACTATTAAGAGTGATGGTGTAACAAAGGTCAGGAAGCGCTTTATGTAATTTAAGATATGTTTAAAGAGAATTGTATTTGGGTAACAGTAGAAAAAACCTCCAGGGCAGGAAAAATGTATGTCAGAACTGTCCAGCTGCCCAGAGATACTGCTGGCCTTTGCTCCCTTCCTGTCACTAAGACATGCCTCCATGAAGTGTTGCTGAACTCCAGGCCTAGCAAAAATCACAAATAATAAAGCAACACATTCAATAGTCAATGGAATGACTACTGGAAATGAATCAACAGTTATAAATCTGACAATCCCCTCTTTGCTTTCAGCATCTGTGCTTCCCATCTTGTTCTTATTATCACTGGTATATTTTTTCTAGTTCTCTTCTCCACCTATTTCTTTTAACCTTGCCTGATTTTTTAGCACATGGTGATCCACAGAAGGTGCAATTTCTCACTTTCCAGCTCTGTTAAACCTCTCCCACTCTGTGCTTCCCTCCTCACATCCCTACAGATTTTTCACGGCACTAAATATAGAAACGGCATTTCCTGGAGGTTTTCTGCGAGGGCCCTCTTAGCACCCAAAACCTTGGATCTCTTTTTAAAAAGTTTCTGCTAAGCTCACAATCCATTTCGGAACACACAGTTAAACCTCCAACAAATTCAAAATAATAAAAAATATTTTGCCACAAAGATATTTCAAAAACAATATAAGTAAAACATGAGATTCTGATGTTACCCACTCTCATGCGCATTCTTAATTTCAAGTGATTAATAGTCTCATTAACTCTACTGGGACTAGATACTGTGAATAAATTATGGGCATTAGGCAATCATTTTTAAAATTAGTTTTATTGTGCCTCAGCATAAAATAATTCAACTGTTCCCACTCTTCCCCAAGAGATTTCCCTTTTTCCACTGACAAACGCAGACACAATTGAAAACTTCTTTGCTTCCCTCTTGAGCATCACTATCAAGGCTGCTCTGGTAGGCAAACTAAAAATGCAGAGCACTGGGCCCATCAGACCCTTAGAAACACCAGCTCTGAATTACCCAGGTGTTGCTGGCAAAGAAGCACATGGCTCCTTGCAGCCTCCCTAGGACAATGACAGCGAACCCTCTCCAAATTCACAAATAATCATAACCTGCTCCCAGGCAGTGCAGGTCCAGGAAGGGCGAGTCCTGTTTCTCAGCCGTGCTCCAGAGCTCTTTGTTGGGAATGAAAACAGTATCTTACAAAGTGAGTGCAGAGCCTTCCTGCTGTTTTCTTCTGCATTCTAGTCTTGCTGGGAAAGGCAGAGAGGAACATGGCAGTAAAGCCAGAATGGGCTAAGAGCCTGAAAATCAAGTGGATGGGAGAAAACATGCTGCCCTTGGGTGTGAAAGCTACTTTTGCACCTTCTGGTAGTTTGCAGCCAAGCTGAGAGGGAAAACATAAATGAGAGGCCCAATGTGGGGCAGACACAGAGTTTCTCCTCCACCAAAATGTCTCATTGGAGGGGGGAGACAGAATATGTTTAAGAATCATTTCACTGTTCAAAGGCTATAACCAGGGATGATACACAATAAAACTGTAATATTTACACAGAATAGTATAGGAGAGTATATTCTTCATAACTTTTTCCCACTGGTTCCTCAGAACTTTTTCTTTAAAAATTCTCTCACTGGAGCTGTACAGTGGAGAAAGCTGTTTCAGAGTCTGGCAACTGGGATTTAATGGGGAATGCAGCTACACCCCCAGTATGTGCCCAACTTCTTTTCTTGTTACAATTTAATACACTGAACAGATTTCATCTTCTTTATATCAAACACTTACTATAGAAAAGTAGCACTGAAATCTGACTTCAGAACAAGAACTGGCCAGATAAAACTAACCAGTGACTGCAGTCACTGTGCAGCAAAGTGGTATCGAAATGCAGCAACAATGTCTTTCTGTCCAACTACTTTACATGAAACCGAAAATTTTGTTTATGCTCCATTTTAGATCTGGTTCATTCGGTGATGAAAACTCACTGCACAGCTTGCTGGTGCTTCACACTAATCAGAGAGTTTGTCAGCAGAGCTATTAACTCTTGCTTTAGGAATCTGCAGGGGCTGGCACGTGCAGAGTGGTACTAAGCAAGACTACGGTGCCAAAACTGGGCAATCCTTCAGAGCCGGCTGTGCTGCTGCTCTGAAGAAAGAGTTTGGAATCTGTGATTCTAATAGAGATGGAAAGAAGCTATGAGGTCATCCAAGTCTTGCTCCCTGCCAAAAAAAGACTGCTCCCTGCAGTGCACTTTTGAGTGCTTTGTCTACTTCTGTTAAGAGTATTTCAAATGATGGGGCTTCTTCCACTTCCTTTCAGGGCTTATTTCTCAGCTGAATTTATTTCAAATCCAGCAACCTTTTTTCACTCTGCGATGCTTGGCATGAACGAGTCTTAGCTTTCTCTGATTATTTCTACCTCTCCACATCCAACTCAAAGGAGCTTTTCCCCAGTGCCCCTGTCCTCTTTCAGTATAACTCAGCTGAAGAGACTGCCTTTTACCCTACACTTGGCCAAACCCTACATCTCGAACTTTTTTCTTTCCTTTCTAGCCATTCCCTCAAGCTGAGCCATGGTAATTGCCCTCTTCCTCCTTGCCCATGTGCCAGCCTCTTCTGTCAGTCAGGTTTGGGCACTGCACCTTCCATCATCTCCAGCTCTTATTTCCCTGCCTATGCCTTCCTCCTGTCTGGAGCAGTTCTCACACCACGTCACTTTGCAGTCATGCCAGCTTGGAAGCCTAACTCTGGTTTCTTTAATACCAGCTATTTTGCACTCTGATTTCTTTCAGCATCTGTTCTTGGATGCTGCCACTCTTGAAAATCTTCAGCAACAAAGCTTAGAGGAAACATTAGAAGTTAAGATTGTGGGGGAAAAGTGGGTATTTTCTTATCCTGCAAGATATTGATGGTTTGAAAATTTTTCTGTATTAAACTGGAACAAGAAAGTTAAATATGACAGAAGTTGTAAATGTAATCTAAAAAAAAAAAAAAGTGGCAAGTCAGAAAAACAGCGTTGTTGATGTTTAATGTTTCAGGGCATTTTGTTTAGTTTTTAAATTAAGTTAATTAACTCTCCAAACTGAAAATGCTTTGACCACCATCATGAGCAAAAACTAAAATATTCATGTGTTTTGACCACTTCGAAAACTCTTTTTCCTTAAGCTGAAAAGGATCTGCCCAAACTGACTCTTCTGAATTCAACACAATGGTCTTTTACAGTGAAAAAAGGCCAACTACCTAATTCATTAGAAACTGTAACCAAAATCTAATTGCAAGGCATTTAATGTCAGAGACCTTTTATGTGGCTAGATCCACAGCACAGTGACTTCCCAGTTCTGACTCAAATAATTATGAACTATTGTTATCAACAACACTTTTCAGATATATATCAATGTCCAGTCTGAGATGGTGCTTGGGTAAAACTTTTGATGGGAAAGGGCTGATGCAGCCTCTTTTCATTTTCTATAGTTAGAAGAAGGATGGACACTGGAGGTAACAGTGGGATGCTGGACTGGGTCAGGGCTCTTTGACTCTCAAGCCTGTCTGTCCATTTTCTCTTTACTCAAATAATAAAATGTTTCTACAAAAGCTATTCTA
Source organism: Eulacestoma nigropectus (assembly GCA_013397775.1). NCBI lineage: Eukaryota > Metazoa > Chordata > Aves > Passeriformes > Eulacestoma > Eulacestoma nigropectus. The sequence continues at coordinate 1,414,819 of VZTE01000432.1, read as the reverse complement.
GAATAAACAAGTCCATGAGCTCATTCTACCAAAAAATGGAAATATGGATCAAAGAACATAAGCTCTGCCTTCCAAAATGACATGCAGGGTTCAAATAGCAGATCAGAAAAGTAGGAAAATTGCACAGCTGAACACTTAGGCTGAAGGGAAAATGTAGATAATGAATAAGTTTCCCTGCATCATCCTGGTTTCCTCAGAGCAGTTTTTCTCCTATCACATGATAAATCCCAATAATGGATAAGTACAACTGAGGCTGAAAAAGGGACTTTGGGATTTAGGCAAACTTTAACCAACCGAATGAACAACCATTAAACTTTCTCTATGCCTAGGACATATCTTAATCCTGTTAATTTGCTAATCAACAAGAATTAGCACTAAATAATTTCATTTAATGTAAAGGAATCCTTCACTATAAACCTAAATTACACTTCATGTGCCAAGTTCCCTGAGGTCAAAAGCAAACAGTTTCCAATCCTTCAGATGGCTGAACAAAGAAGCAGAAAAAGTTATACAATGATTTAAGACACTTAAGACAGCTACAAACAAATCAAAATGGGGCAGGAACTCTGGTTCAGGAAGAGAACACTCAAAGCTTCACAGATTAAAAAAAAGCAATAGCAATTTGATCATAAAAGATTATGGGAATATGTAAAAAAAGTAAGTCATGTTTATGTTTGCTTTCAGCTTTGAAGTACTTTAAAATGTTCAGCTGTCATCACACATTAAATTTGTTTAAATTAACTTTGCACATTGTTTAAAGCACAATATACAACTATTTCAAGAGAATGCAGTGAACCAGGACTCTGGAGAGTTTGGTCTCCCACCTTGCACCTTGAGCATCATCAGGTACAGCATTACCTTTCTCTGTGCTTCAGGTTCAGCTTTGCAAAACCAGGCATAAAGCTCACAGCTTTATGCTTACAGCTGTTATCTTTTTACTAAGATTACAAACCTCCCAGCACACGTGTTTATCACTAATTGTTTTTACAGCACTTTCCATAATCATAGTTATGATCTGACAATTCTGTTTAATGCAATATGCTTTTTCTATTTTGTAACCCTTTGTCTTCTGAGTCCTAATCTCTAAAGAGACTTCACATATAGGGAAAAATTTAATTATAATGAACTTGGGATCTGAAAACATCCTTAGCTAATGGAATGAGCTTATTTGTTGTTAACAAATGATGGAAATTATTTTAGCATTGCTAATGCAATATTCATATTATACATTCCCACAATGTAATCAAACAAGAATTTCTGAACTCAAGTAATTTTCTTTAACCTGTCCCCTTCTCTTGCTATAACCTCCAAAATTCCCACTGACTCACCCTGCATTTTTGGGAAAGAATCTACAGAAAGTTCTGCTTAACAACAACCAGGGACATTTCCTGTGCATGGAACACCAACACATGGAGCTATTTTTTCACCTCAGTGAAAACTGCAGATGAGCACTCAGAAGGAAAGGTCAGCGGTGCCATGAGCAGCAGTGCCTTGTACACCTGCAGGCACTGAAAAGGGACTGCCCTGTCACAGGAGACTCACTGGGAACCCTGGCTGGGCTTCTCGTGACTCTTTGCTTAAGCAAGCTCATCTTCTGCTCACAGACACTTCCAGTATATGCCATACCAAAAAGAACAAGTGAGGCTTGACGCAACATATTAAGATCTATTGAAGGGAGCCATTTAAGAGGGTATTACATCTCTAACCAAATTAGTGATGTATCCTTATGTAAATAAAGGATGCTTTTAATATTCAGAGCTCTCCTTCCCAAGCCTAACCATTCCTTCAGTTTTCCTTCAGCCAGAGACTTCACTGACAACAGGAGCAAAACGAGTGCCTGAGGCTGGCAAGCTGGAGTGGGTCCCAAAGGTGACAGAGCCCATTTCCCAGGGGTAACTGGCAGCACAGCACCCTGTGCTCAATCCTTTGTCACAAAAAACTGACAGTGTGTGGAATGGCAAAGGCCCTGTCTTCCTGCAAAGGCTGGCAAGAGAAGAGAAAGGAAAGACGGATGGAGAGCACACAGGAAGCTCCATCTCTTATAGCAGAGCACAGTCTGTGGCTAGGGCTGCAGCAGCTACAAAGGCTTGTTCCAAATCTTACATGCATTCATTAAGTATTTCCTCTTCCAAAGCAGATGCCTTGTGAAATGCCCTCTAAGGCAGCAGTATGGGAAAGCAGCATTTTTTCCTCCACTCCTGAAACAGCACATGTACCCTATGTTGATCACTTGGCAATTTTAAAGAATCAGTGTTTAGCATTCCATTAACAGTATATACCAAAATGAAGGAAAGCAAATTGGTTCAGAATATATTATCTGCAAAAATCAAATACATAATACATCTTATTTGCATTAAAAAATGGAAGAATGAAAATTCCATTTCATTAAGACATTCCTGTAACTGTACAGCTAGACTCATGGCAAAGTCTGGGAGAGAAAAAGAAAGAAGTGTGGCTTGTAGGGAACAAAAAAGGAAGAATTTTTAATAAATTTTCTTCAGAAATGTGAGCAGCCAGCTTCTTTTATCTATTCCCAGCTTACAGAAGCATAACTGAAAGAGAAGGACCTGTAACACCAAAGAAGCTCAGTATACCTGGTAATGGGAAATCCTTTTTTTTAACAGTGTCAGACACTCTTCAAGAATAAATATGTTGGTGTATTTTAGTAAGTTGGAAACCTAATAAGCAGTGAAATTCCCAATAATTTTACTGAAATTTTATAATTTCACCAAAATTATTATTACATTCAAAACTGGTTTGTAAAATCAAAAATGGAACCATTTTCCATCTAGCTCTTTTACTCATACTTGAAGAATGACATGCAAATGTTACTTGCAAACAGTAACACAATACCTGTACAACTGCAGTACACCTACCTTCCTGGAAAGCTACAGCTTTTAGTTTTCCCTTTGTCTTTGTCTTACTTGGTACACAGCACAGTATTCCCTTTCCCCTAAGCCCTCCAGGGAAATACAACTGAAATTTCTTGATTTGTAGTTAAAGTATGCTAAACCACATCCTCTCTCAAAAAGAACCAACTCTTATTGTCCTGTTCCACTGAAATCATGACACGCTTATCCCTTGAAGATGACTTTATCAAGGCAGAAATGGACTTGTGTCAAGGGAGGAAATACTTCAGTAACCAGTAATCCTGCCTTAGAAAGCACACAAATTACTTTGTAGGGCACCCACCCCCCTGATTATTGGACGTTTCTCCCCTTCTCCTGCCCTGCACAGAAGTTGTGTTATGCCTGGAAACATGAAGCATCTTTCAAAGCTCTTTAAAAGGTGCATTTACAAATTTGGTTATAACTCTGGATCCTCATGCATGAACAGTACAATATTTGCTCCTTTTCCATTTCCCAGGCCATCAGCTTTATTCCTAATCACTGACTATTCAGTGTACGGAGACTGAACAAGTTTGTCTCCTGATGCAGTCAGAACAGCAAGAGAGAACCTTTCCTCCTCTCTAGACAGACTGGGCATTCTCTAAGTCAGAACTGCAAGTGTTCACATGATGCTTATCAGTCCAAATTAACTTTTCTTTCTGGGAGATTTGTTTCCCATAGATCAGAAATAACGCCAAGGGGATTTCTGAGACACCAGTGTTTGCATGGCGGAAAGAAAGCACAATACTGCTAAAAGGCCAAGGCTCTATCTTCTCCTGAGGAAAAACATGAAGAAGGAGGGTTTTGCCAGTACCATGACAAACAGCTTATACTCACAAATAAGATTCTGAAAGCTAATAGGCAAAATGCCTAAAAGCCAGGCGGTTCTACAAAGACTCCTCAAAACCAAACTGCATCATTTCTTTTTGTATTTAAATCTTTGAGGGACTCAGGTTTTATTTTAAAGACCTCAGGCCTTTCTTTCAACTTAGCTACTTCTACCGACTCCATAGGGGTGCAAATCTTTTCACTTTCATGAAAAAACTGTTTCTGTGATAACAGGAAAAAAATCCAAACAGCTAAAGCAACAGACAATTATAAAACAGTATGGGTGATGTGTGGAACTTGGAAGCACTTTGAGGACGATGACATGGGAGGTCTATGTTTTGAACAGTTCACCAGGAATGTGGAACTTTACACCTCAAAATAACCCATGCCCTCTCCCTACAGAACCTCACTGCAAGGGAAGTGCTGGCCGGGTATCACAGAGGGTAGTGATGGATTTTAACCACCCCTTTGGACTCCACACAGTGAGCAACTGAGGACTGTGATTTTCTCTAACCTGTGACTGGGCTCTGTACACTGTAACCCATTCCAGGAGCTGGAAATGCCCTGCTCCCCCCAGCATCAAGCGAGCACTCCTCACAGTTTCTCTGTTGCTACCATTGGCAAACAGCTTTCAAATATGATTAATCAATTAAAGTTTCACAAAAGGTACCTATTTCACTGTCACTTGCTATTAGCATGTGTCCTTCTGACACTCCTCCCCTCTCTCTTTTCCCTCCTGTGTGAATAGAAAATGGTTCCCCTCTATGCTGTGACTGTGCTACAGAGCACTGCTGTGGTTACAGCTCAGCTAACAACTCAGCTAAGGAGTTCTTTAATAACCCTTTAATAAGAGTATTTTTCAAGGTAGATGGAGGAGAAGTGTTTGACAATAAGGGAAAAAAGCTCCTGTGGCTCTGTTGTTTGGTATTACCCAAAACAATGCATACACAACATGAAAGGTTCAGTAAAATGCAGAGGAGAAGGATAAACAATTGACAGCCATAATAAAAGGCTATTTTTCTGCTCCTGCATGAAGTCTGAAATGCTGGAATATATTAAAATGAAGCCAAAGCCTTTACCGATTCCTTTTGACAGAGCCTGGATTTGAGACTGGGCTCAGTGTATAAGCAATCTATAAAAATAAATCCTAAGTAACTGTCTTCTCATTTCTTTGAAATGCTACAAGTATTCCCTTATTTTCTTGAGGAAGGAGATTCAGAATTTCCATCCTCTGAAAACACCTTTGTCAGGGAGACAATGTCTGGGCAAGTTCTAAGGAAGTTCAGAGATCTCTGAATACTCTCAGAATCCAAAACAAAAAATAAGACTTGCTTATTATTGGTAGTACAACACACAAATGACCTCTTAAGAAATCGAGTCTGCTAATGACAGACCAAGTATATACAAAGTCATTTTTTTTTTAAGAGCTACATTAATTTGCATCACTCCAAGGAGAAGTCAGTGGCCACATGGGAAAAGACACCTATTTTGTACAGCTCCATAGACTGCTTGTTTAATAAAGGGTAATCAGTTTAAAATAATTGTTCTAATGATGGAGTAGGAGTATTTCAGTGAAAGACTATGGGTATCGGAAGCCACAAATTGAACAATAGCCAGACTAAAAAATTAAAAACTTGAACCCAAATACATCTTTGTGCTTCTGGTCTGTTTGGCAATACCCCACACCTGGATTTGAGTCCCTCTTTGTTGCCAGCTGCCTCACCAGGCCTGTCTATCCCAGCAGCTCACCATTACATGTAGCTCAAAAGGAACTCTAGTAAACCACAAAAGAGTTTAATAAATTAATTTTTCCATCTTTATTTCCCTACAGACTTAACTAGATGAAACGGAATAATTTAAAAGATCATTTAACGCACCTATTATTTCACCAAAGGGTATACTGAAGTTTAAAGACAGGATACGAAGGACATGATGGGAAAGGATGTCTGCATGTATGAAACTAGAGATGGCATCAAATAAAACAGAAAACAGTGTTTACCAACACTGGCTGAAAGTCTTCATTTTTGCCCAGTTTGATACAAAACATGGATGTAGTTCAATAAACAGTTTAAATACAGTTTGTAGTCAAAATCAGGGGAAACTGTCTATAACAAATGCATGCAAAATGGTATCTAAATCTTGATCAATACATTTGTGACTTGGTTAGTGGCTCTCCCCTGGGAGCCTAAGCCTCCACTACATCAAAGCTCATAAGGTGTCACTATCTGCTACTGAACAGGAAGACTGGTGACATTTTTATCTGCTTTTGGGGGCAGACAGATTGCAATGAACATGTTTCCTTTTACTTTTCTTATCCTTTTTAAGATAAACTTCAGTATCAAAGTAGATCTTTCCTTGCTCCGCTTAGGGCAGAACAGTGGTTTTATTTTCTTTTTTTTTTTTAATGGATAAGGTTTTGCTATAGAAGAGAATATTAGCATGCAAGGGGATGCTTATCTTTACAGTATTTGCATCAAGTTTCAACTTCAGGAGAAGATCAATGGTCTCCCTCACCTGTCACCAGATGGATCCTTCAGCTCACTATTTAAAAGTTCTGAGGAAATTCTCTATAAAACATTTAGAATATGAAAGGTACAGATACCCAGGAAAAGAAATTCCTATGTTAAAAATTTGAGAAAAAATTCGAAGCAGTCAAAATATTTCAATATTTTTAATGCCATTTTATTTCTAATTCATACCTGTTAGTTTCGAATTCAAGGTAATTTCAAAATATGCATTACCAGGTTAAAACAGTAACATTTTGAAAACAGCTTTGAATGAGTCTAAACAAAAATATGGTTTTGGATGTTTACAAATATACTAAAACATTTGAGAATCCAGCCTGACCTGCTGCAGAACACTTGAAAATATTTTTTGCCCTGTTGATGGGAAAGAAAGATTTATTTTGGTTTATTCTCAGTTTGATGAATTGGCTTGTTTTGCCGATAAATAGTTTTTCTATGAAGAACTAAGCTGCTGTTAAGGATGAAGAAGCTGTGAAATTTTTATTCTAATATCAGAAATGTAATTTTTGCTGGACATTTGTTAAACACGTGTACATATTGTTTTAGAATAATCCAGAGACAAGGGATGCTTGGGCTTTAAATTTACATCTTTACTGGTACAAAAGGCTGCAAGTGTTGTAAAAGCCACCATCTTTCAAGTACATGGTGTTTTGGCATGATGAGAAAAGGCTCTCTCTCCCACTTCCTCCCTTTTTTATCTTCCAAGCACTTCTCAGCTTTTAGTGTATTTAGGCATCTTGTGCTTACCCATCTGAAAAGCTTTCTGAGGAGAGTATGACTGGTCAAAAATATGATGGAACAGCCTGACAATGAGCACTTTAGAAGGAGGACAAGAATATGTATATATTTATTTGATTTATTTTCCTTTTTTGGGGGGTAGGGGGAATAAAATTGCTTTCCCAGAGGCAGAGAAATGCAGCAATGACCTGACCGGGTGCTCCCGCCCGGAGCTCTGCTGCCTGTTCCTCCCTGAGGATGCCCATGGGCACAGGGCCATGGCCTGAGCTGCTCAGGGAGGCAGCAGCCAGGAGCCTCTGTGCTGTGCTGGAAGCATTAATCCACCTACTCTGCTTTTTGGACCTGAGTTAACCTCTGTCCACTGCACTGCTCTGCACTGCAGGAGCACATCACCCACTTGGTGGATAACTCAAGTCTTCTGTTTTTTATTAAAAGCCTGTGTGAGACTGGCCTGTGTTTGCTCAATCTTTCTTGGCCATCCTGAGGACACCCTGCTTTTTAGAAAATCATTAAAATTCCGAGTACACCAATACTGATATCCTGTCACCAACAGCAAGTCAGAGCTGTATATTCTTGCTTTTAGGGTGCTACTCAGTTTCCAAAAATAGGTGTCTAGTGCCATTTGAGACAGCACGGGGTGCCTGGGACAACTCAATAGGGCTAACAAATACAGCACGGCTCCATCGGAGACCCTCCTAGAGAAGCTGGAGCATCTAGAACTGCACTAGATGCTCACAGCCAGGCAGTCAAGCCTTTGTCCAGTGTCAGAACTGATGCCAGTCACTGACCAAGTGGTTGCACCCCTTGGTACAGGTTTCCTGAACCACCAGGTGAGCCCAGTACTATGGCCAGACTCCCAGCAGCTAAACCAGTGGGCTGGTAGCTCAAAACCCCACAGGGACACACACAAAAAGGTGTTTGAAAACCTCCACCTGACCTAAGAAGCAAACCATCCAAATCCAGGGAGACCTGGGAGGGAAGAAACATCTAGTTTGGTCGAACAGCCACCCCTTGATCTCCACAAAGATTGTATCTAGCACAGGTATTTTGACCTAAACTCCTATAAAAAAATTACATTTTCATAAGCTGTGCGCAAGCACGTAATTACCAGATGAGCTTGAAATAGTTGTATTGAAACCGAATATTAATTTTATGGATGTGAACAGGATTTGAATAATCTCAAAGAGATGAACTACAGCTGTTTTTTAAAGCTACTAGAGAGTGTTATCATGCCAAGAAAAAAAAAATATGTTCAGTCTTTTGCAGTCCCTAAAAAATATCTTCTAAAATATAAATTACAAAAAAACATTTTCTCACATTAAATGTAAAGTGTAAAATGTTCATATTGTTGGGGGACTGGCTGGCCTGCAAAGACTCTGTGAGTTGCTACTCTGTGGTCTCACAGCTGTTTACAGGGATCTTTCAGTTACTGCTAAGTAATAGAGACATTCAGTTCCACTAAAATGGTTAGACACAGCAAGTGTGAAGAGACTATGTCAAATAGAGTTGTTTTCTCCCTTAATTTATGACCCACTAATCTAATTCTGAATTCCGTAGGATTGGGTAAATGAGGCACAGCTTTAAACCATCAAATTAAAATCTGCATTACCACACTATGAGAACCAGCTCTAAAGATCATCTTTCATGTTCTGTAGAACTAGTCACTAAATATAAATTAACACACTGCAAAGCCTGATTTTGATAATGATGCCTACTTCTCAATGACATGCTAAGGCAGGGAAATAGTATGCCCATGGTTTATGCAACTTTTATGAACAGTAAGTCTTAATTCCTCTCTCTAAACATATTTTTTATTATTTATAATTTTTACTGACTGTGAATGTTACATCCTCCTTCTATAGAAAAGGCCTTTTTTCTTTTCTGGATGTAGTCTGACCATGGACTGTGTCTCCACACTACTGCAGTTGCTGGGCCAGGAACACCAAATTTCTGTGGCTGGGTTATGCAGACAGTAATGCCCCAAAGGACAGCTCAAACATAAGTGTTATTATTGGAATCCTTGTGTGCAAAAGGAATAAAGAAATGGTGAGTCAAATTTCTTGCAGCTCCTTTCTTCTACCGGCCAAACTCCATCTGCAACTAGAAAATATCTACATGTCTATCTGACCTAACTACCCAGTAGGAAATTTGGGCCTGGTGTGCCCTGAGGTTTGTACTCTGCAAGCTGAACAGGCCATTTTGATAGAGCCAAAGTTGGGGGGCAAATTCTCTGTTAAGCTTTTAAGAAGGATGAAAGAAAAAGAACAAAGAAACTCCCTATTTGGATAATGATTTTTTAAGGGAACCAGGACTGTTAATTAAATGTTCACCTTTTCCAGAGTTCATAGAAAACTTTTTGGTTTGTTACAGTTCAGTAAAAAGACTCATGACCAGAGTATTGGAAAACTGAAATATATGTGCATGGGTATTTTTTAAAACCACAACTGAGATCTCAAGCTTCCCTCCAATCGCTAAGTGGTAAATTTTATTTCTCACTTCTTGTATACATAGCTAACACTCAAGATGGAACTGAAAAATACCCACAATTACAGAATGTGGTTGCTCACAGTGGCTGAAGCCAATAATCCATCCCCTCATAGTCTCGCAGCATTAAGAACTGCAGCAGACTCTGCCACGGTCTCCTGACAGGCAAACAGCTGCCAACCCAGGAGAAACACCTCTGTGAAGCTAAAAGGCCCAAGAGGACTCCAGTCCTTGGAGTCTGCCTAGGCTGCACCACCTGAATACAAGTGTCATGAAATCCTGATGGCAATAAAGGCAAGGAATCTTGTTAGTCACTGCAGTGGTGATGTCAGATGCCTCAGTTTTATCAACGATAAAATTAATTAACCAATTATTATAAATGTCTATGTCTGCTTGCCTGTAGGAGTCAACACAAATTATTTATGAGAATTACAAAGGTTTCCAGGGTCCGTGAGGTGTGCTGTAAGCAGCTTTCTTGTTAGAAACTCTGTTAATTGTGTGTATTAGAGAAAAAGAAAAAGGTGGTTCCGACCTGTCATGCCTCAGTGCCCTCATATCAACATACACTGTGGTGGGATCTGGTCCAGATGTTCCCTGTAAACAATAACATCAGCTAATCAGAACCTGAAGGCTGGGAGGAGAAAAGAGTTTTACCCCCCAAATAACCAAACATTCATTTCAGTGCTAATTATGCTAATCAAATGACAAGTTCTATTTAAGGTATTCATCAGTCAAAGCTCAGCTTTACAGAACCAGAACAAGCACTGGAAACATACCTACCATCAGGTACTTGTCACCTTGGGGTTCAGAAAAACATCAAGCAGTCAGACGACTTAACCAACACATGTCAACAGAGGTTTTATTTGCTACAAAAGGCCAAGTAATCAGCACATGGATACATACAAAGAATGTTAAACACGTTTTGCCATATAAAGGAAGGCGGAAATTGCTGAGGAGACACAGTTTAATGGCAGAAGCACATGGTCAGGAATGTGTAGCATGGTTTACTGAGAGTCTTCCATACATGCAACAGAGAATATACTTGAAGCTAAAGATAGTAAAGGTAGCACGCATGACATGAACCAATCTGGACTGAAGGTCTGTTAAGCAATTATTCTGATCCTTTTCAGTCTTCCACTGCATAATTTAAATCCTTGCTTTATGTCACAATATTTAGTTACTTGAAAAGAGGCAGACTAATTTTAGTTTCCTTTCATGCAGAGATGATGCAGTCTTTAGGCCTTTCCACCCACAGCTTTTCTGTAGTTTTGCAGCCTGCTATGATCTGCCCTTATCCAAAACTTCAAACTCATCACCACTGAACATCATGTGAATTCTCAATGCTCCAGGCTAGGGCTCTTCTCTCTGCTGCAGACCTCATGCTACTGCTAAGCACAAAGCTAGAAGAAAAGCACAACTTCATTTTGGAACACTGGAATGTCGGAAATTTTCTTTTCAGCAGAGGAATTCTCCTAAACCTGGTTAACTCCAGATGCACAAACTCCTTTACCAGTTATTTAGACATTTACTACTTAAACCAGCAGGCAACATCAACTCCTAGTGATTTCTTTCCCATGTGGGATACATTGTAGAGTATAATTCTTCATATTAGGAATGTCTAGGGCTAAATTTTACATTTCTGCAATGCTGGCTGGTAGCTCCACAATTTTTTGGGCACTAAAAGTTGCAACAGAGATCCACAAATAGCATATTTTTGTATCTAAGGGGGAAAAGAGTCACCACTACCAATTGATACTTACTATACAGGTACTGATCATCACCCACCACCAGAGGAGAACAGGAGTAATAGAGCTGCACATGCATGTTAGCCTCTTTAGCTTGTTATACACAATACAAGGTACAATATCCTCTCTAGCTATTAACGACACGATTTTCAGTCTACTGGTAAACTCAGCAGTGTAACAGACTAGTGCTGAGTGGAGAACTTATTTGAAATATATGCAATGTTGAAAAGAAAAAAACAAAACCAAGGAAAAATTGGTTATCTTTAAAAATAAAACTAAAGCTGATTTGATTTGTAAAATAATGGAAACAGTCAAGTTGGAAAATCAAAGAGTATCACTATGGTATTTATTATTTTCAGCGTGAATGAAATAGTTACAATGGACATCTAATATTCGATGAAACCTGCATCCAGATAAAGCTATAATGGACTTATTTATAATTTTATAGAAGGATCTGAAAATCCTCAAATCTCCAGACTCAATTTCTAGTCTGTCCCACTGTTGGAAGCTGATAGGTGGGTATTGAGGGAACATGAAAATCCCCTACCTGCTCGGCCAGCTTCCCCAGCCTGTGAGGCTATAGCAGCAGGAATAGCAGGGACGAGGGAGAGAAGGAAAGAAGGTAACACAAGACGAAAATAATAATAAAAAATGGGAATGAAGGGTGGGAGAAAAAAAAGAGGAGAATGCAAAAAGCAGGGAGTAAAATAAAAAGAAAAACAATGTCAAATACAGGAAATTTACAAATTAACCATTATACCATTAAAGGTTAAAAAAAGTAAAAAATGAGGTGTCAACATTTTAGTAGAGCAACAGAAGAGACAGCTGTAGACTGCTAACCTTGGACAAACAGACTTATATGGTTTTAGGACACTACAGACAATGTTGTTAGTGGAAAACACGTGTCTAGCATACTGATTTTTTTGTTGTTGTTGTTTTTGTTTTTGAAGTCATTAAACATTATGGCCCTGCTATTTAAATGCACTTTAATTCATTCAGAGTTCCAGGTCTGCCATTTCACTAGTAATAGAAGTTTGTAAGTGATGTACTCTGGAAATCAAAAGTAAGCTCTCTTTTAGGAAAAAATTTAAAATTAGTATACAACAGAGAAAGATACTTACACCTTCTTGCATACAGATTAACCTGATCCTAAAGTGAAATAAAATCAAGGCTTGGTGCATAATCTAACTACTGGAAGATTAAATAAATGGATTAACTTCAGAGCCCAACAAGTCTTCATTCATATTTGTTACGGTAAACAGTGTAATACATATAAAGAACAGTCAAGTTAAAAGCTGATAAAAACCCATCAGTTCTCCTCCATGACTGATAACTCAGCAAAGAGACAAAAAATCCTCCATGGTGACTAGTCCTAAGCCACTACTATCACGTGGAGTACCTAACACCAGATGGCTGCTGTGGGATTTGCCCTACAACTTGTGAAAACAAACAGCTCTGAAAGCCCTGGCATCCCACATTCCTCTCACCAGACTTCTGAATGCCAGCAGAGCTAAAGACGGCAGGAAGCTGCCACAACAGCACCTTAAGACAGGTTTATTTTGGATGCAAAGGAAGATGAAACATTTTAAAAAATTAGGATGGATCTGCTTATTACATTGGTGCCCCAAAATTGTTACTAATAATCTGGGCTGAACCCTGCAGTGTAACAGCAGGAAAGCAGGAGAATTACTGAAATCCAGCAGTTATATAATTCATTGCCTGTGACTATACTGCAGGTCCAGAAAGGACTTTGAGAGTACCAGAGTCTCATATGGCTCTTAACTACAGAATAGCTTGAGAAACAGCAGCTGAATTATCAGCAACATCCTTCTGTGGCCAGTTGCAGCTGGAATACTCTGAAAAGTATTTCAAAAGAAGCAGAGTCTAAGCCAAGACCAGAATGACTGACTCAATTTGTCTGTGCACATTTATTTTGAGAGACAGGGATAGAGAACATCTGTTATGCTGGTAACAGGGAAAAAACAACTTCTGGAGTATCTGATATTTACTTCAGACATGCCTGGTAGTGTTCAAGGAAACAAAATGGGACATACAGAATTTTCTGTCTGAAAATGGGTATATCATAAGTCACACCTCTTGGACTAAATAAATCTCCTGCCCATGCACAGGCTGCCACTGGTGAACCATCCCTGGTCTGAGCAAATCTCAGCAACATGCCAGGCTTTTATTCTCTGGGAAAACATTGCAGGTCAAAACTGCTTGAAAGACCACCCCAAAAAGTCAGCTGTAGGGCTGACCACGTGCCAGGATTCAGTCAATTTCCACTCAAGTCAAAGGCCAAGCTGCATGCTCTCCCCTTCTTCCCTCCCTGGAGAAAAAAACCAGGAACTAGGCTATCAGAAGTCCTAAGAATTTAAAAATAACTGGTTTTTTGGGTTTTGTTTCACTATCTAAGGATGTGGCCTCAGTGTTCACTCTGAGTCTACTTCTGCTCCAGCGATGCTCAGAAAAGGAATTTTTGGTGTGCACTTGGCAATCTCACCTACGCAAGCACAGCGGCTGGAGCTGTGAAAAGAACTTCATGGCATGACTCACAGCAAAGGTGGGAAAACAGAATCTGAGGGAGCTCACCCAGAGCTGTAGCACATTGCTAGGTGTGAATCATACCTCTGACACAGTGCACGGTCTCCTGCGGCACGCGTTGCAGACCTACCCTTTATTACTTTTAGTATGGAAGATCCTCAGAGAGTGTGATCTGTCACTAAGTAAAAAGAAATACTGACTTTAAGCCCTAAACTGAGTAACAAAGATTCCTTTACCAGACAGTGAGGAAAGAGTTCATTTCATGTAACTTCAGACACCAAAGAAGAAATGTGCAGTATAAGGTAGGAAGGATCTCCTGATGGTGATGGATCCCATCCCCAGATGGGTGCCTGAGATGTCTCTCGAAGTATTTCTGTGATTCCAATGACTATTGATGGATACGGGATAACTCACTTAACCTTGCAGTCTCAGTTAGAGGAGACAGAAAAGAAGCAAGATGAATCCTGCTCTCCTTAGCTTGGACAGATTTGTTAGTACATATTCAAGGTTAACTAAGGAAAAATAACAACTTCTAGAAGTTTTCCCTCAACTGAAACTGAGTAGCAGGTTGAATAAAATGAAAATATTTATTCCAAGTGTTTAAATGGAAATTAGCTAAAATCCTAGAGAACCATCTGTGCTGTTGTAAGAAACAGGCTACTTTTCATATCTATTTTTCTCTCTCTCTTGAGAATGCTAAGATGCTAGTTAATGAGAATTAAAATATGCTAGATGCAATCTTTTCATCTCACTAATCCCTGGACCATTATCTTTGACTATACAGCCATAAAAGGTCAGATATTAATAGTATTTGAGTGCCTAAAGATGGAGGGAATTATTTATTTTCAAAAGCCCATCTCTAAAAATCTAGTCTGAAATGACTACATCAAAGGAAACATACTAAATTTGCTCTCAGTTTGAAAGGAAATGAATACAAATGACAATGCATTAGTCTGTCAGTGATCACAACCTGGAGATTAAGATAATTTGGTAGACTAAGACTCTTTTGTATCAAAGGGATTATCACAATGATTTCCTTTTTAAGGTAATCTTTAATAAAATGTCAAATTCTGCTATACACACACAGAGACACACACAAACACACAGACACACACAAATGTACATTCACACCCTTCTCCTCTTCTTTTTGGAGAGGTGAACTGTAAAAGCTTTCTGGAAAAATCAGGATACCTTTCCCTTGAAACATGTGAGTCTTGGATTTGTCCACAAAATTGGAAATCAAGAAGGTTTCAAAGATAATATCCAAGTTGTGTTAGAGGTAACCCTTAGAGAAGAAACCTGGACAGGCTTTTTTTGCTGGCAAGGGCCAGTAGCTGAATACTGAGATATGTTTAGTAAGGTGATTAGTAGATACATATTTTAGAAAAACTGCAGAACAGGCTGGATCACCATTATCCCTGTGGAAGATGGTATTCCAGGAACCATATGCTGATCTCATAGGTGACATAACTTGGAAGAAAAAAAAGCAAAGGCAGATGCTATCGACTCAAATATCTTGAGAAGTAGTTTTATGCAGTGTGAAGAATCCAGAAATCATAACCATTTCTGGAACATATTTGAGACAATACTAATTGCAGGAATATTGTTGATGGGGGATTAAAATTTATTTTGTTCCTCAGCTGAGAAAACAGAATAGCCCACAAGCTATTCTGGAATACCACTAGCCATAAACTTCCAGACAGTTTGGAAAGAGCATTCAATCTAATTCAGTATCCAGTCCCTGGCAGTGTCTACTGCCAAATGCTTCAAAACACACAAGACTCTATCTTTATATTCTCCACCAAAATGACATGTTTTGTGGTGATGCTTGTAAGTAAAATCTTTAGTAATTTTTCAAACACCTTTAAAACTTGCCAAACAAGCCTCAGCTCAAATGCTTCAAAAACGATTCCTCTTGGGAGGATAATGTTACTACATTTAGCCTGTCCTGAAATGGCTTTTCCCCATTCCAGCCACACCACTCTTTAGACAGTGTTTGTCTTTTAGTTTGTCCTATGGACTGAGATGCCACATCTTAGTAGAACTCAACGAAGCCTGACACTAAGCTGTACAATCAGCCAGGCTGTTTAACCATCTCACTCAAGGCTCTCATTCTGTGCTGTTCCATAGGCACTATCATTAATAATATTCCTTCAGAGATTTACCCACTTTTACAGTTTGATTCAACAACTCAAGAATTTCTGTAAAGAATCATCTAAGAAGCAACCTTCAGCTAAGGAGTTAACACAAAAGGCAGACATACATAGTCAAGCCATAATCCTGCCTAACTCCATGCTGATTAGGACTTCTAGTTTCTCTGAGTGTAGTCAGCTTTCTGGCATGTTTGGAGTGGGTTGACCCAGTCAGCAGCTCAGTACCCACCCAGCTCCCTGTGGGACACGGAAAGCACAGGAAGAGCAAAAGTGAGAAAACCCCCAGCTCAAGATGAAGACAGTTTAAAGAGTGAAGGAAAGAGAAAAACCCAAGTGATGCAAATGCAATCACTCATCACCCGCCTCGAGCAGAACAATGCCCAGCCAGTCTCTGAGCAATGGCTACTTTGGAAGAGCAACCACCCTTTTTCTTTAATGCTGAGCATGACATTATGTGGTATGGGATACCCCAAGTCAGCCTGGGACAGCTTTCCTGACTGTGTGCCTTCCCAGTTTCTTTCTCCTCCAGCCTGCTTGCTGGAGGGCAGTGGAATGGTGGCGCAGGGGGCACAGAGAGAAATGGGGACAGCCCTGATGCTGTGCAGGAATGCTCAGCAAGAGCCCAGCCACTGGTTCAACACCGTTCAGTCACAAACCAAAACAGAGCTCCACACAGGCTGCTGTGAAAAACATTAAATCCCAGGCAGAGCAAGCACAATGTTACTTCCAACAGGCCACACTTTGGCATTGTAGCTGGCTTACTGCTGCTTAGTGTCATCCCCTGATTTTATTATTTGTCCTGAATTAAGGACTTGTAAGTGAAGAAATCACCATGAACAGTCCAGAGATCAGTGCACGTCTAAAATGGAGATTCTCATTAGTGACAAGCAAACTTCTGTAGCTAAAAATTTGCCCTTCTAATCCACAGCATCCTTCATGTCTGGTCCCTGCACGGACCAGAAGCCAGAGAAGTTGAGTTGTCTTTCAGAAGCAGCTCCACCACAGCTGCAGGGGAGAGCTGACAGGCCCCATCCTGAACTGTTTCCAATGAAGGTGTGTCATCATTTACCTCCTTCCCCTCCTTTCTAAAACTTTTTTATTCCTGGAGAATATTTATGGTAGCAATTACAGAATGGCAAACCAAACAACTCTTGCTCTGGGCCACAGAATAACTTTTAATCCTGCTCAGCTTTGCCTTGTCTTATGCTTGACAGCAATAATTAAAGACACCTTAGGCTGTAGGGATGTTCTGCTGCAGGCAGAGAGAAAGCAAGCAGTACTGGAGGTGTGGCACACCTCCTTGTATTCATATCCTGGTAACACTGAAAAGGGCAAGAGGCTAAAGCAGGCACAGACTTACTGGTCTGTGCTGAACCCATAACCTGAATTTGTCAGATTTTTTTGATAAAATAAAAAATATTTACATTTACAATCAGAAAAGGAATAGCAGATTCTTATCTGCATTGTCACTGAGAAGATCTGTTCTGACTTCCACACTGAAGCAGGTACCCATGTGACCTTGATGAGAAATCCTTCACGTAAACCAGGGGTAACTGCCAGATTTGAAATGTGGGATGGACCACACAGAGTACAGGCAAGTCCTACTGAGGACACAGTGACTTTGAAGAGGTTAGAGACATGGTAGATGACCAAATGGATATGTAACTTCCCAGCCAGAGCAGCTGCCAATGCAGAAGATTTTTCTTTTAGTATTTAAAAGGTTATTAAATTAGAAAACATATTACACCTGAGTAGGACACCTATGGTATTATTACAGGAATAATATGTGAAACTCTGGAACCAGATTTGGAAGGATAGAAAGACATCAAGAGTCATAAAAATGAGACTGAGATCAGGAAAGCATGTATTAAGATTCTTTATCTATTTATCAAAGTTAAGATGTGTATTAGAAGCATGACAGAAATGAGATTCTTATTCTAGATTCAAAAAATATAATAAAATAAAAAAGGCTGGATCTAATGCCAGATAAATTTAAACTATAAATAAGGCAAAATTAATTAAAAATGGAACACCTTAAAAAAAACCAAGTTAACTTTCATCACATGAAGCCCTCAAAGATAAAATAATATATTCCAGATCAGCCTAAAACTATTTTCTTGGTGTAATTATCACTAGCTGAAAAACTAGACACTACTCAGAAATTCAGACCAGATAGCTACAGTGCTCCATCAGTCATCAAAATCATGACTCAATAAAGATTCCTGGAGAATGGATGTTACATCCTATATTATTCTTGGGAATTTTCTTCTCATTAGAGGATCAAAACAGAAGAGATATCACAAAATAATTTTCCTTGTGTGCAGAAAATATTTATCTAGTTAAATAAGGAAGAGTTGGAAGTATATCACAAACAGAAGGAATCCATTTTGTAACATACTGAAGTAAACACTTGGAAACTGTAGTTTACATGATATGATTACATACTGCCTTTGGAGTTCAGAGCACACATTCTGTCACTGTCAGGTGCCTTTCTGAATCACTGTATTCATGGGCAGAATAAATGCTATGATTGCAACATGAGAGGGATGAAGAGTTGACAAAGTAACAGAAATTTACTACCTGTGTATACAAGAACATTAAGTACCACATGCATTTTCTTAGTATGCCCACGACCAAACAGCCAAAGGAAATACAATGAATGCTTCTTACTGAAAACCATTTCCTTAAAACAACTTTGAGCTTAAGGAGTGAAAAATCTTACCTGCAAACATATTGCCAGGTTAACTCTACAGCCAAGTGATGTGCTGACAGCCCGTGGATGGAGACCCAGGTCTTTAAATAACTTTGAAAATGACTGAGTAAGAGCTATCCGAGGTCGTTCTTCAGCCACCACTACACATGTCCGTACACGCGAAAGGTCCAGTCCCCTTGCCTAGAAAGAAGCCAAAATGTAACAAAGGCCACAAATGGGCAGATTTAATACAAAACAGAAGTTCTTAAGTGTATTATGCAGGTAATATGATTCAAGAGGACTAGCAGAACACAGGCTAAGGTATCAGTACAGTTTCCATCTTTCCTGGAGGCCGGATGGCCAGATGATATTTTAATAGCTGAAGATGCACATACTTGCTTGTCATCTCAACATTAGCACATAGGAAATGATGGGCATGCTAATTCTGAAGGGAGGGAATGCTATTTCCCCAAATTAATTCAGACGACAGTGAATAACAGCAAACAGGAAGCCGTGTCTAGACTTGGAAAAACTGATTAGGAAATTATTAAGTGAGGATGGTAAATGCTGGAGACATCATAAATATCAGCATCTCAAGATTCAATTTATTTCAGTAGCACATGGGAAATTCCAGATGATTTCAGATATTTAGCTGGCTACCTGGCTTTTAATTCTAGGGGGGAAAAGGAAGATATACCCTCCTCTCCATACAATGAGGACCATCTAGATAAAACAATGCAGTACTTTTAAGCATGTGATTATTTAACTACAGGGATCAAAACCAAACTAGTACTTCACAGAACCAGGGTATTCATAAAACACGCTACACAATGTAACACTCCTTGAGCCTCTTGGACATTTACACCTCTGTTTTCCAACATTTGCCTATCAACAGAGGCTGCAACACAGATCAGAAAGCTTAGGTAAATAAAAGCCTTTCCTTGACATTTAACAGCCCAGTGATCCGAAGAATGACTGGTATTGATACACAGCCTTTGGCAAGGAGTAATGTGGGTTCTGTGGAAGCCACCTGTGCCCTCTGATGATTTTCTCCTCACAGCAGACATTCAGCAGAGTGTACAAGGCTCCCAAACCCCACCGTACAGGCAGCAGGGTGTGCAGGACAGCAGAACCACTCACCTTCAGCGACTCTGTTTGCGACCCGAGTCCCTTAGTACAGAGCTCCATGACTGAATAGGAACAAAAAGTGTCTCTCACTTTGTACTGACTCACGGCAAGAAGCCACAGGGCGGGATTGGTCTCCAGTTCTGAGGGAGGAATCAGAATAGACTGGTGTCCTGAATAAACGCTGCAAGACACAAGATCCATTAACACAAACTAAACACCAGTGTCCGTAGACAAGCCATGGGGAACTTGAATATACAGTTTATCACAGCACTGGATGAACCATGTGGAGCCTTACAGTGCTCCACAGCTCCAGAAGTTTAACATGATGTTTAAGCCTGTTTTTTTACCGTACTGTCAGAGTCTATGATGAATCACGGGGACTGCAGGCAGAACGTGCTCCTAAACTACTAATTTACTTAAAATTCCAGTGGACTTTGCTGTTAGAACTGTATCAAAGAGAGTAAAATAGCTCAGTCATTAATGGTGTGAATAAGCAGTATTATAATATTAAGAAAAATTAAGCGTTGCTGACAAATGTGTTGGACTGAGAAATTAGCATTTTAAGAGACCTTGACTAAAAAAGTACTTTATTGCTTAATATGGAAATAACCTGTCTCCTGCTAAAGCAAGCAAGAGGCTTGCAATAATTTTCAAGGGAGTAAATTTGGCCCCAATTTAACAACCCTTGTGGCTTTAAATTTCTTCTGTGAAAGTTTAATGAACTTTTGAAACTCAAATTTACTACATCTCTTGTATACTGGATAGCCACTGAGCATATATATTGCAAAAATACACTTATCAGGGCCCTGAGGGAAACAATTATGTCAGAGCTAATTTCTCTGGCACCTAAGTTTCCCCCCCAAGGGAAAAATATTCCCAATGTGATGACTTTATTTCCCATGGGTTCTATGTTGTTCATTCATCTCACACAGGCAGATTTACCATCAATTTTACAGTCCCCTCACATCTCAATTTTTGATCTGCAGATATTTCAAATCGGAATGGTGACAGCATAAAGCCTCCAAATCATAGAAGTTCTGAGAAAGGACCATAAAAGCCCCTGAGATTTATGATGCACAACAGAATTTCATTTGTGACTTGGAAACTTGAAATGCCAGCTTGGTAAAGTAAAGTCGATGTTTTCAAATCCAAGTGTCTGAGGTAAGACATGAAATGGAACTTTATTTTCAGGAATATGAGCATCTCTGTAACACTGGACATCAGGACACCTTTGCAATTCTCGCAGATGGGCTGCATACACTCACACAGGTTCCCTCCTTGGGGAGTGAGTGCCCCCACTCCCCCCAAACCCAGATGAGAGTGCTTTTCAAAAGCTGTGCCATGTAGAACAAGGTTTGTGTGACCTGGATGTCTTTACTTGGTACGATAAAGGCAAAAAAAGGTGTACAAATCCAGCCACAACAGCAGTTAATAATCCAAATTGTTTAGGTCTCCGCTGGAGTATGAGCCTGAGGATGTTATGGAATATGTATGAACTACAGTTCAAACAATTCTATTTATCACAGAGGAGAAATTTTATCTTTGACTGCTTGTCCCCATTTATGCCACTCTGGGTGATTCGTGACCAGTGGCTTCCATGGAGTGATGTGTTCTGGGATGGGGCTGACACGACGGCCATGGCACAGGGCGGGCAAATGAACCATTCCGCTTCTATGGAATCAGAATAAAGCATCACTGAACCTTGAGCACGTGCTGCATAAACATGTGAAAAGACATCTTGGCAACGTTACCCAAGCCTGAAAGGAGAATGCCCTGAATTCAAGTGAAAGATCAAACCAGCCAGGGAGTAGTACCAGTTTTTACTGTAAATATTACCTCACTCTTCCTTTCTTAGCCAATTCTATTAAGTTTTTCAGAGAAGTAAGACCAAAAGACCTTTTAGCTTAGGGGCCCACAAACAATCAAGGTGTGCAATCTGTCTGGTAAATACATAATTCTTACAAACAGGAAGCTGTAACCACTCAAGTAAAAACCTGGGATGGGCTCCAATCTGTACAAATATGGTATACAGATATTCACTCCCAAACCCTTCCCCCTGCCCCTGAATTTCTCTAGTTGATGCAACCAGTATTGGCAGAAAAAAGTTATCTGCACAATAATAACATAATGCCAGGGTGTCAGATGTCGGAGAATTATTACTCACAACCACATTAACATCCCTTAAGTATCACTTATTCAACTGGGCAAACATACCAAAATCAAAACCAAATCAAAAGAACAAACTTTATCCCTGTACTGAAAAGCATTCCCACAAACTCCATAGTAAAATGGGAGAAGAAAGCTGCATTGCTTTGGTAGGAAAACAGAAAATTGATTCCAAATGTATTTTACCAGAAAATCATTTAAAATAGCAGAATTTACACCAAAGACAAATGTTTTCCCCCTCAGCAACACTAATGTGTGGGGATGAACTGTCTACCTCTCTTGATCAACTTGTGGACAAGAAAGCTACTTGGTTTTGCTCCCACCAACCGTCCTGCAGCAAAGCATGAGGATTTGGATGCAAAATAACCCATCTTCTTCAGACTGAGGGAAAAAAATAATCTTATGATCAGGCTTAGACTCAAAAAATTACTCCAATTAGACTGAAACAAATCAAGATGTTGCTAGCATGTTTTCTGACTTTTCTAATGCCTCAAAAATACAGTGGAGTTCAGGATCAAACTGCACAGCAGAAGGAAATATCTAGCAGGAAGGAAACTTTCTGTGGTGGAAAGCCTCACATGTGCTGCTCTTGTCTGCAACACACAAACCTACAGCCAGCTGATACCATGCCTGGAAACTTCATGCTCAACACATGCTTTGCCTACTGAGCTGTGGTTTTAAAATTCATGCATATCCTCTGATTTGCTAGAGCAGTTGGTAGAGCTACAAGAACTACAAAGGCATAATTGTGGGGTGACTGTGCCAGTTCCACAGCTGAAGTGGTTCATGCAGCACCTGGTCACCACGTCGGCCATAACTTGGCTCAGCTCCCTGAATCAGTCTCTGAAACATTACGCAGAATTTGTGTATCAGTCTCAGCCACAAAATGCTCCTCATAGCTACCTATCCTTGAAAATTCACAGATTTATATTCCCCTAAGAAGCTGTCTATCACCCGTGTTTTGGTGGAGAGAACCTGAGGAAAAAATACCCTTGTACAGCCGGTTGAAACATTTCTGCCATCCTGGTGGTTTCAAATTATTGTGAGATGTTAGAGGATGTTTGCTTAGCATGAATGACAAACGTCACGCAGAGGACCACACGCTTGAACAAACTGCGGTTGTGCAAGGCTGCTTTGGAGATGCTGGATGAAGCTTGATATGGTTCCAAACCTATAGGAAGTTCTGTCACTGCTGCCTCCATGTAATTCTAGGTATGCTAGGGAAGTTTGGTAGGTTCACCTAGGTATGGAATTCTAGATTTGGTAGAGCTAATCCTGAAACTGAGGCATTGAACAAGGTGAGGCAGTTCCAGCTCACCTTGAAACATGATAATTAAGATGGTTAACCTGTCACCTTGGCTATTCTCATACAGGAACCAAGAAAATCACGGTGAACACTGTGGCAGCAGGGGGATCAATGGGATATTGGGAAAACTTGGGAGTTTAAACATAAACTGTTGAACCTAAATTCCCCTTTCTGAGATTGCAACAATATATGATACAGTGGACTAGGTGCAAGATTTCAGTTATGTAAACACTGGGAAGGAACTGTATCAAGATTGTTTCTTCCACTGCTGCAGAAATCTGTGTCACAGAAGTATCCACCTCCTGATGCAAGTCTTGACAACAGGAGCAGATACAGTGCAGAGCATCCCTGCATCACCTTGTCACAATGACTTCTGGGATGCAGATTCAGAGTGAAATGCAGGGGTGGCTGAGGTGGGAGGTCACCTTTTAGAAATCCTGTCTTCCTTTAGGGGACTGCACAGCAATCCAGGGGGAAAAAAGCATTCATGTGGTGGACAAAGCCTTGGATTTTGGCGGTAAGTGAAGAGCCTTGTCTGCCTACACTAAGCAAGGGCTGCCCAAGGACAGGAATACTCCAGTTAAAGCACGAGGATGCATTTTGGTACGACAGCACCATCTGATCACAACACTGGCTCCGCTGCCGGCAGGCTGTTTTGACAGCATACGGAGATTCCTGGAAGGACTTCTTGGCACTTAACTGTTCCACTGAATTGGAGCCTTATCCCATATTGTGCTGAGGCAGATTAGCAGTAAAAGCTGAGGTTTTATTATAGTTCCAAAAATTTCAGCAGGTCAATAAATGCTGACAATAGCAAGTGTAATTTGCAATTGCATTCTGGCAGGTTATTGACCCATCACTGCCCTTACTCCTGAGTCCTCCTCAGGTGACATGAGCTGCTTTCCCACTTAACTGGAGGAGGCAGGTGGGTACTGCTGAATCCTGTTAAGCATATGCATTTCATTTCTGCATTTCTACAGATGATATTTGGCATTTGGTGATGAGGGGCAGGTATGGGAACCAGACGCTTGGTACAGCAAAAGTCTTCACAATCACCTGGACCAGAACTTGTAGGAAGGACAGTACAGGCTATAGAGGACAGTGTTTGGGCATATATCTCTCTTAGGCTTTAAAAGACTTGGGCCAAAATTAAATCTTCAGTTCCGGAGACCCATCATGTACAAAAAAAAGGGACTTTTGGAGAACAAGTAAAGGACCTCACACCACCTGCAGAGTCCAAAGATGACGGTAGGCACACAGTGCTCTAAGAGCATGGCTGCACATGGTAAGCATATAACCTGTCAGTACCAGAGAGACAGCAAAATGCCATTGCTCAGCCTTGAGCATCATTCTGGTTCCTTATCACCATCTCTCCTGCCCTACTGACTCCCCCATGTATGGGCATGTCTCCAGAGCTGATAAGAGTAAGTCTGCCAACTCATCTCAGAATTCACGTATCAAGGTGACTCAGGGCTTTCAGCTGCTCTTGAACCTTCCGGACTTGAGGCAGGTTTAACAGTACTGTTATAATGTGGAAGGAAAGCAAACTGCCTCTTCCACAAATTGCCACTGGCTACAGACTCTCCAGGAAACTGGCACACAGCAGTGTGTGGGCAGACAACACACCTTCACATTCCTCCTGTGCCAGTTATGCACTCTGCAAAATACATGACAGATGTTTATGTTCATATCCTTCACTTCTCATGTCAGAGTTATCCGGTTCTGATGTGGCATTTAGGCTTCTTTATGCAGTCTTGCCTTTAATTTGCTGCCCATGGGCTGGAAATTGGGTGAAATGCTCATGCCTGCCAGTTATCTCCAAGTTAGCTTAAAAAACCTGACAATAATTAGTGATTCCTAACACAATAAACCTTTCTAAAATGCAGTTATCCTGCAATCCCTTGCTCACTTCTTGCACAGTTCCACCTGTCTGGTTACTAAGAAACCTTGCAGACTTTTGCAGAAGAAGCCACCTGGCAGGACCATTGTGGATTTCGGCTTCATGCTATGGAACAGAGGCAGCAGGAGCAGGACAGGAGAAAGCACCTTCCCTGGAAAGCCTTCCCTGGACCATTTCATAGCAATCGTGTTATTTATTGCATGGCCACTGTGGACCAGAAAATTCAGCTCCTCTGGTCCGGTCTGAGTCTCACTGAGTTCCACTACTACAAGCTCAGTGTCTGAGAATATATATAAAATTGATTTAAAATTATTAATGTACTTAATTTTAATTTGAGCAAGGACAATTCTGTCTTCCAGCAGTAAAAGTAGAACTGCAATTTGAGTTGGCTTAGCTGGGCTAAAGTAGAGGGAAAATTCTTATTCTATTACATTACTCAGCAACTATCAATTAAGTGAATCCTCAGTAATGAACTGCAGAATGCTCTATTCTGCCCCACAGCGACAAGCATTAAGACAGGGACATCTTAATTTCAGGAAGCATTTCTGAACAATGGGATTTATAATTCTTTTTTTTTCACATTTGAGGACATTTTTTTCCTTTTAAAGAATGTAATACATTTTAAAATGTAATGCAATGCAAGTCAGAATACTAGGATCACCTTCTCAGAATGGATAAATGAGATTATTAAAGAGAAAAACGCAAAGATAATGTATTCTTTTATTGAATCATGAATAAGAGCTCGTTAAAATTAGGAAGTTAGGGGTTTGTGAACTCACATGGGGCTGACGTCTGCTGCCACACCCAGGACTTGCTGTTCAATGACAAAGGTTCCAAGGAAACCCTGCTGGAGCATGTGGCCAGTTTAGAGGGAACAGTTCTTTTTAATGTATTGCTCTGCTTTGCAAGGTTTCTCTTCTTTATTATTTTATAACCTTTAGGCCATAAAATAATAAATTTTTTAAAAATAAAAAACTTTGCAAAACTATGCAATATACTCCAAACTTACCAAAGGGCTGGCTCCATGCTCCAGCAGCTTTCCTAAGTAGCTTTGACCTCACAGAATGGGGCATTCTGAGGCACCACAGTGGAGCAGGCCAGCACAACATCTAAGCACCTACAACGGGGATAAAAGGTTAGTTTTTCTTTCAATTCTTTAGTCAATGCCTCCTTTGGTCTAGTTAATACAGGAATTTAAATGTACTTTTAACTGCATTCAGCACAGGAGGTTGCTCTTGCTTCTTGCTGGGCTTCTAAAACAAAGAGTTCCTATTTAACTCTCAAAAGCCCCTAACTTATAAAAAACTGAAGATCTAACTTCGTTTCCATATGCCATTAGAAATACTAATTTAGTTAATGGAAGTGGTGACAGACAATCATTAAGTTTAGAGCAGAATTCTCTGAGTTAGAAATCTGTATTGAAATGTTGGGCAGGATCCAGTTATGCTGAACCTCAAAGCATAAAATGCAAAGTCACAAAATTTTAAGTTATGAGGAGTAAGAGCCTTATAAACTCCAGGATGTGTTTTTTTCCTATGACATCAAATAATACTCATTTCTAAAATAGTAATGAAATGGAAATTAGGTTTGTAAGTGGAATTAATTAGGCTGTATCTGATGCCAGCTTTCTCCAAATGACAATCGCAATTCTAGCAGCCTGAAGTTTTTCTGATTTAATAGGAACAGGGGGATCAGTGGCAAAGAAGAGATTGATGTGATGGTTCGTAAGACTAGAGTGTTGCTGGCCTGATCTCAGTTCCTTCAACTCCCTTGTTTCCTTTCTCTTCTTGGAGAATGGTATATACAATTTCCTATTCCTTCTCTAAGCTAAAAATGAGCACAGACTCTGATTGCTTTCTCCCAGAGGCCTGCTGCCTTAATTCCCTTGCTGGTCATAAACAATCTTCTCCTTCTGAAAGGCTGAATACTGTCAGTATTGGGAAGGACCTAAGGGCAGCAAACGAGTATTTGTTGGAAAAATGGTTCTGGAAGAAAAAAAAAATTTGTATTCAGGAGAGTCTTGGGCACCACAAATTACTTGGGTTTTAGACTGGTCAACATTTATCTGTGTTTTATGGCTCTATGATGATGTTGCATAGAAGTTATTCTTGGATGCTCTGTGCTCCAGCACTATCCTATCCTATATTCCCTAGCTGAACTCTCCTGTGGTGGTACAGTCCTTCCCTGGCCTAACAGTGCTGACATCAGCACATGCTGGAACACTCAAGTCTTTATCAGAAATAGTCACCTGACTTTAAAATAATCAACATTTAAAAAATCTCAAAATCTCTGAAGTTTTTTTTTCAGCCTCAATAGTTTGTCTTTTATGTTGTGTAAATGAAATACTGAAAACCCAGAAGTTTTTCAAAACAAAGGCAACTCTAATCCCTATGTAAAATCCAAAATAGCATCAGGCAAGTATAGCTTAAATCAAGAGAAACTGATCAACAATGAATAAGATAATACCGTTAATCTTTAGCCTATTTAATATATAATAAGAAATATTTTAAAAGGGCAATAAACCATGCCAATAGCCTACTTTTAAAGAAACAATAGTTGCTGAAAAGAATTTGTTGCAGTTGTTATCAAATAATACTTCCTTCAGCTATTTAGTAAATTGGTACAAAGTTTATCCAAAGTATTTTTAATGCTGTGGATTATCTTCATTTTAGTAACTAAAAACAGCAGAACTGCTATCACCAAAGAACTTCCTGTGGAGAGTGCAAAGATGTCAGACTACTGTGACTCTGAGATGCCGCCATCAAAATGGGCTCCATTAACACTCCCACAGTTCTCTTCCTTTGCCTCTGCATCAACCCAGCTAACTTAAAAAAAATAAATCGATAGACCTGCTTTCAGTAGCTGAACTGTAGCTTCCCTGGAGTATAGAGATTGACAGACTTGTTATATTTCCAAATTTATTAACCAAAAAAAGCTGATCCGCATTTCACTAGAAATGTTTTGTTCTCTGATAAATTCGCTACTGCCATACAAGTACCTGCAAGAAAACACACTTCTGTGTCTCTGCAAAAACCACACCCTGAAAGTCCCACAAATGAGGAGGTCCCCTGATATCTACTCCTGCTTTCAGATTAGAGAATGAGAAAGAGGACACGAGGAAACCACTTCCTTAAGCTAATATTGGTAAAGCACTGCTTTCATCAAATGAAACAAGCCAGACTCTGCAGAGACAGCAGTACAGCGGCAGGAGGTCAATGAGAAGCTGTGTTGACGCTCTGTGCTTCCAAGTCTAAATACCTACGGCCATGCCCCGCTCAAACAAACCACATCCTCCATACAGCAGTTTCCATGCAGCTTCCAGCAATTCCAACTGCCTGTGGCAGTCCCAGAGGCACTGTCTGCTCTTCCCATCCTTTAATCACTCACACCATCCCTTCTGTTGTGCCACAGAGCAATGGAAACAGTGTTTCAGAAAAGGCTGAGGAGAAGCCTCACCTGCAGAGGCACCAGAGGACAAACCCAAGTCCACAGTAGGGGTCCAAGCAGATCGCGACTTCCCGGGAGGGATAAAGCTCACACTGCAGCTTAATAGAACGACAAAAGGCACTAGTGGCTGCATGAGACATCTGAAAGACAACAGCAAAGCAATTAAAATGATCAACTGTGTCACTGGAAGCACCAAGTGCTTACATCAGTTACAGGATAAAACAACAATAAATATTGACTTTATGCTTGGTGTAAGCACACAGGTAATTTATATCTTAGAAAACATAATTTTCCTTCAAGAGGGTATCCAAATAATTGTGAAAGGGGAGAGGAGACAGAATGAATGGTAAGTTTGAAGTGATTTAGGAAGAAAGCTGTGAGTGGTTTAAAGATGTTCTCCAAGCTGTATGCAAAGCTAATGAAAACATGCTACACTTTCTGGAAGAATAAAGGAATGAATGACTGAATGAAACATTTTGTTGATCATCAGTACCATATTTTAAAGTACGTATTTCTTAACAAAATAAATAAAAAATGCCAATGCACTTTTTAAATTGAAAGGAATTTTGCCAGCAAAACAATACTAAGGACCTAATCATTCAGCAATAAAAATCCCCAATAAACTTAGCAAAGTTTCTGTAAATAAATATCTGTAAAATATCTTCATGTTATCCAGCTCCTAGTTGAGAAAAAGACTCTTAAAATTTTGGTAAGAAAGCTCTCAAAGGTAAAACAAGCAGAAAGTAGAAATAAAAAGCCTGATCCAAAGGAAATTCTTTCAATGTTTTTCCTAGTATTAGGATGCTTTCCACGCTCACCCATCCTGACTTACAAGTTCTAATGACAATGGAAACAGGAAAATACCTTTTAAAGTTTGTCCTCTCTATTAGCAACAAGAAAGACACCAGTGTTAGAAATACAAGGTAAGCAAGCCTGAACAGGATTTAACTTACCAAACCTTTGATCTCTGCCACATAGGGAGCTGGTTGCTTTATATACTGCTCACTGAGAGTTAATGGAGGAAAACGGGCACTTGGAAGGTAAAATTTATTTGATCTTAAAGTAAACAGGGGAATAAAGCTCCAGAAGTGACTTTTTCTCCGTTCCAATGACAGCCACAACTGAGGCTGGATGTGTTCCAAGTCATGCAAAAGGACCAGCTCAGAATGGGTGTCTGTATGGTGATCATCTGCAATCTGCAGATTAATTCTACTCCAGCTGAACCAAGACCACTTTTTCACATGGGCTTAAACTGAACTCTATTGATACAGAACTGCTGTTATTCTGTGAATTTTTACACTGTACTGCGTGCAAGCTATTGAAAATGTTGAGAGTAAACACAAGTGGAATCTACTACTTTCGAAGTGATAACAAAACATTTATCAACTTTCCAGGAGGCACAGGAGTTATTTAGCCATTTCTTTTAATTTAGTACCACTGCATTATGAATATAAGCCTTGTGGCCTCTTTGATCCTTTTATAATTAATTAATCACTACTGATGTTGTGGATGGTAACTATTTACATAAACCTGCTGAGTCAGTGACCTGCAGGCTCTGTGACCCAGATATTAGAAGCTAATCAAGAATTCCTTGATAGATTTATCTGTATTTCCCTCTAGCCACACTAAGAAAGGCTCATCGACTTGTCCTGCCTTTGACTATCTTTGAAGTTTCCCAAATACTCACTTTGCATAGTTAGTAGCCATTTCTGCAAGTCTGATAAAGTGTAATTCAGACCTGATTTAATACAGATGACTGCATCTGAAACAATCATTTGAGGCTTCCTCTAGAGGAAATGAAGACTTATGTGACATTCACTCCTTTAAAAATAGATGTTTTAGATAAGTCAGATAAATGATACCCTAAAAGTTCCTACTTCTCTTTGTTGGCTGCTGAGGAGCCCATTGACCACTCCACATTTGTAGGCATTCTAGCTATTCAAAGTGAGATGGAATGAATGCTGCAGGAATGTCCGATATGTAACCATCAACAAGGTCAACCATTTAACCATCAGTCAGCCTCAAGCTGGTCACTTCACCAGCTCTGTGCTTCAAATTCTTCATCCAAAAACTGGGAAAATGATGTTTTCTTTGTTTATAAAGTATGCTGACAGTTTCTGCAAATAGATGGATGACACCAAAGAGTATGTGGAATTCAACATAGGCTCTGAGTGGGATAAAACAGCAGAGATTGGTAAAGTAATCATAATCCTTGGATATGCAACAAATA
Organism: Eulacestoma nigropectus; assembly: GCA_013397775.1. Taxonomy (NCBI): domain Eukaryota; kingdom Metazoa; phylum Chordata; class Aves; order Passeriformes; genus Eulacestoma; species Eulacestoma nigropectus. The sequence goes on along the minus strand of VZTE01000432.1, from coordinate 1,384,045 downwards.
GGAGGAAGGAGGTAACAGGTAAGAATAACAGAGTGATTTTACTGTGTCTTGGTGAAACCAATAGTGGGATGATACATAAGTCAGCAGATAGCTAAATAGATTTGATGAATTGTGGCTAGAGGGTTGGAGAAAATGGCAGAATAGATTTCAAGAGCTCAAGATGCCTGAGCTTATCAAACAAATCTATCAATGAATTTTTGCAGCTTACTCTAGTACTGTACTAAATGAATATACCAGAGAAATCATCATGTCCCTTAACTGCATGAAGAAGAGAATATTGAAAACCAATGGCCAGTAGCTGAGTTGCAACAAGAAGGGAGCAACGAATGGGCACTGGAACAAGTAGAAAAATGATGACAGTCTAATTTCCTTCATAGATTGGAAATAACAGATGCCTAAGTTGAAAAATGCTTCAGGCAGACAAACTAGTGGTCTATGCACAGGAGTACTGGTATGAAATTTTTAGTCTGAGGAGGAGGAGAAGGGCTAAACCCATGACACGCAGTCCCGTAGCAAGTAGAGAAGAACTAATTTAATGTCAACGGAATCAAACAATGACTGCAAGGGAGGAAGCACTTCAATTCCTAGTTCCAAAAATCACAAGGAGTCACAAATTAGGAGCAACCACCTGCCAGCCAGGCAGGACAGCAAGAAGGGCAGCTTTAACAAGAAGTCCCTACCTTTACCCCTGCCAGCATGCCAGTGGTGGAGACACTGAAGTCAAGGTAAGCAAGCGTTTCAGGGTTAGAAGGTTTGTAGATCTGTGCAGGCCGCTTCTTTGGCAAATCGTCTGGTGGAGACAGAGACAGAAAACGTGTCTATGTCACTGACAAACACGGTGACAAAAGAGACAGAGGTCCCCTAACCCCAGCACTCACCTGTGTCTAGGACTGGAGGCCATGTCCTGATATCCACTGCTGCCGCTGCCTCCCGCGACCGTAGCAATTTACATATTAATTGCGTAGTCATTAAGCAGGCAGAGCGGCTCACCTAGAAATTCATGAAATAAATAAAAACACGATGGGATACTAATTAACTCTCCCATGAAAATGGGCAAGACTGTGACTTATTTTCTGCCAGAACAGGACACAGGTGTATCAACTTTATGTTTTCTGATCAGCAGGTGGGAAGCTGCTCAAAAAATGCAGCTCATGAAGCAGACAAAGTCCTGTGAATTTTACAACTTACATGAAAACTGCACTTTGAGAAGAGCTTTGTAATGAAATTAAAGGCACCTTAATAGCGAGAATGTGATCTTTCCAACACACTGTATCAGCTCTCACCCCAAAGTGCCAGTAGAGAACACTGTCCAAAACACTTCCTATGTGATGATAATATATCTTGTTTATAAACAATATTTTCAGATAAACCAAAACCTGACATTTTATATGAATAATTTTATTATCTTAAGTCAGTGTTACGTTAGCCATGTATTTCCAGTTCCTGTGCTAGTGATAAACCACTGGGAACTCTTCTGATACTGGCAAAAGTAGCTCTAGAACAGAAATTGTGCAAGTGGCACTAAGAAATGAAATGGTGAGCTTACTGCAAATACCATCTGCACCAAATTTTAGATGATACATGCTGAATTCTCCTTTTAGATTTGCTATTTTTAAAAGTTCATAGGTATCAACCACAAGAATATTTCTTACTGATTATAAAAATTAATATACTTAAGGAATTCAGACAAACATGAATATGAACACTGAAATCACTGAGGACAAAACACAGGAAAAACTGAAAAGGCAACAATCTTCTTCTTTTACCCAAACTTGGAAAATCTGTGCAAATGCTGCTAAGAGTATTTTTTTCTTTAAGGAAAATGAAACCTTTCATTGCACACTAAATTTCCAGTGTTTAAGCTAATGAAATCAGTAATCATATGTACACTAAATGTTACCACTGAGCAGAGGAGAACAGCTTCTCTTGACAATAATCTCATGGAAGTCAACTTTATACAACACCAGAAATTGGGAAATTTGGACAAACATCACTGAACCAAACTCTAATCTCTTGACACTCTAATCTCATGACTTCCCTGTATAGAGAGTCTAAATATTTCAAGGTAAAAGTGGATACAAACAAAGCCACTGCAGCACCCCTCAATCCAATCATTTTCACTGTCATGGCAAGGCAAATTAATTCTTACAAAGCTAATTTTAATCTATGAAAACCTTGATTTGGGACACTAAGCCATAAAACAAAAGGAATTTCAAGAGTTGGTGGTTAGAAGCTTTCTCAGGAATTACATAATCTGGAAGATCAGAAGGTTCATTAAAATACAGAATATCCATGCATATCAGAGATAAACACATAGGGATGGCGGGAAGGAGAAAGAACATATCTTAGCTACAGGTTAGCAGCTGCTCAAGATGGGGCTCAGCTCAGTTATATTTTACAACTACCAGCTCATCACAAAACCACAATTATGTAGGCCAAATTTTAGTCAGAAGTCATTCTTACTGACTTCAAAAGGTGCCGTGCAGAGGTACAACACGTTAGAGCAGGCACTGACCCCATCACATCAGGAAATTGGTGTGACTGCATTGGCAATGAAAGAACAGCCGCAATATTTTAATTTCTACAAGGCCATTAATCTCAAAATTGAAAGAAATTCTTGTGTAAAACAGAGCTGAGAGGTTTATAAGTCAAACTGGCATTAATATGGCTAATAAATGTCAACATTTTATTTAAAGTTAGTCTATTGAAAGGACAATGAATACAAGTCAGCTTAGATCTGTCAGGTTTTTATCATGAAATCAAACAGATCTAGTTTAGCTATTAAACATCAAGGGAAAAAGAAACACATTTTACATCACTTCTGTATGTTAACAGTTGATGTTTAAAAACACCAAGTGCCAAAATATTAAATAACAAGAATCCTGAAAATAACAGGACAATTTCTCATACCACTTCTGATACTTTGTGGCATCTGATGCCACAAGGAAAGCCAAAAATTACAACTATCTCTACTACTTGTTAATTGAAAATATCAAAATTAATTAGCAATGGTAAAAACACATTTGCTTAAACTTGTTTCTTCAGAATTCCAATCAATATATTAGAAACTGACAGGTGTAAAGGGCTATCTAATTTCAACTTTTTTTATTTCCCTCAGTAACAAGCACATTGCAGTTATTTATGTGCAACAAAGGCTAAACATTGTTAGATAAAGCCAAAATACTGAAAGAAAGTACTGAATGAAAAAGTCTGAGTAACACCTTCCTAGATGAAATGAAATACCGACCAACATCTTCACAACAGAACTTTGAAACTGTTTTAAATGCAGAACAGGTGGATGTTCAGAGATGAGCATGCCATCAGGTGAGGCTAAACTTCCCACTGAGGTTTTTCTCAACAGTCAGTGTGGTGCTGCCTGTGAGGAATCCTACCCCTCTTAGCATATAGCTAAATACAAAAAAGCACTTTAAATATATTTCTTGAAAGGAGTCACGTAACCGGGGCAAAATGTGACAGCTCAAGTGAGCAGGTTGTGTGTTGTCAAGCAGTGTTGATTTTGCAACACACTGAAGTCCAGAGTCCTGGGAAGGAATACAACTCTTCAACCCAACCACCACTCAAGTTACTCCAGTTACTGTTCCTAACGACACAAATCCACCACCCATTTCATCTACTCATGCAATCTGAGGTGTCTGCTCACCTCCACAATCATCTTCACTGTGGGTAAGGTGGTGGCAATGTTCTGGGGATGTGGAGGTCGCACGGTTATCGGCACACAGCCCGCGTACAGGCATCCGTAAAACGCGGCAATCAGGTCTATCCCTGCATGGAGAACAAAGCAGAAAGCCTGCCCTGAAAATCAAATCGTTTAATCACAGACTCCTATGTCAGCATACATATTACTTGGAACAGAACCCAGAAGGTTAAATGAGTGACTAAGCCCTTTAACAGACTTCTTTTTCAGCCCCTTGTCAGTATTTGTTCAGCTTCACTGATTCCTCTCAACCACACTGTTCTGAGCATGAAAAACCACAGGCGACACACAAAACTGCAGCCAAATATCAACATTTAGGAGAACTCCACTTTGATGTTCAGGAAGTAACCTGTTAACAAGACTGATTTCTACAGATTAATTATCTTCCTAAATTTACATTTATAGAGTGTACAAGAAGAGAGATGTCCCAGGAAAAGGACGAGGTGGGATGATGCTTGGTCCTATCAGTTGCAGAAAGAACATCTGGAGTTTCCATAAAATACTGTCTTTCTCTTGCCATTTTTAACCTCACATAGGCAGCCTTATCTACCTGAAATTTTACAGTAAAAAAGGGAGTAATGATTTTGAAATCCTGCTTCTAAAATTAGGTGCTGTCCCATAAAAATATTGACTGCAGGTGATGGACAATGGACAGCACCCTTCAGGCTACCTAAGGAGGCTGAACAGACAACAGTACAAATAGATCCCTTGAATACTCCTGTCTGACACCTCCCTGGTGCTGCACACAGGCTGTGATAAGATGACAGCGGGGACTGGTTTATTCTTTTCAGAACAGCGGGAGCAGGTAATTGTTCCTTCAATAAAATGCTTCATTCACGGGAAGTAAAATATAGGAAACAAACATTTAAGTTTAAAGTACTAGTCATCTTTTGTGGAAAAGGTTTGCTCATAATAACCATTGTGAAACTGCTCCTATAACTAATGTCTTGCAGTCCTTACAAACAATATCACATTACAGACCTTAAATCAGACTGTTTATTTCAACAACACACAAGAAATGTTAGAAGAGTAGCACTTGATCAGAAATAATTTCAAGTAAATATCAAATATATTATCAGTTAACTCAAGCTTAAAAGCCCTGATGCCAAAGGATGAAAATTCAAACCAAGAGAGCAGTCTAGATTAAGAATCTATAGAGAAAATTATAATTATAATTTTGTATTTCTTAATCATTTGCTACGTATCAATCAAATTTCTACTCTAAAAAACCCCAATGAATTACTTTCTGATTATTGTTGCTTTACCCTCATGAAATGCAGCCCTTCCAAGAGGGAATCGAACAGGTGTATCTAAGAACACTTAGCAGATGGAACTGCATGCTTATAAAATAGTCTATATCCAGCAAATTAAAAAAAAAAAAAAAAAAAAGAAAGCAGTAATTAAATTTGACTGTTCATAAGAGGTTTTAAAAACACAGGTTAGTCTTAATCTGAACCCAAAGAAATAAAATCTGTGTATGCACAGAGAGACATCCTTTTAAATATGTTTGACTAAATTCAAAGAAATGTACATCAGGCAAATATTTTGTGTTTTGCCAATTAACATGGTGTACATGGTAACATCACTGATGCAGCACCGTTCTGAAGGATCTTGATGAACTTCCAGGAGTACCAAGGTACTGCTACAGCAATTCTTTACCTGGTGGGTAAACCAAAGCCACGTGGTCTCCATCCTGTAAATGTCCCCTCTCCATCAGCATGACAGCTATCTTCTCAGCTCGTTTATGCAGCTGGACACATGTCAGCGAGTTGGCTATTGTTCCCTGCACAGGAAGAAAGATAAATGTCACAGGAGATAACATGATGTGCTGAAACTCTATTTTCCTCTTCACCTTAGAAGCTGCGGGATGAGGGGCAGCCACAATATGTCATGCAGTCAACTTAAAATACGGAAACATACAGCCTTAGGCCAAACTGTAGTTGGAAGGAAAAAAGATGTTTGTAAGGCAGAGGAAAGTTTGCTGTTCCTTTATCCGTACCTTCTGCCCTCAACAGTGTTTCTGCCCCAACCAAGGCAGTACAGCAGTGTGCTGAAGTCCTGCCCATGTAACCTGCACTTCCCTTGCTATGCAGGCAGCATTCCTGCTGCAGCCAGGGAAGTGCCTTTATGGTCTCTGTGGCAAACTGGAGCATCCGTAGGGAGCAATTCTGAAAACTGCATTTTCTTGTCTGCACACTGGAGTGGAGCCAAATGGCCCAGCAGAAATACTTTAAAGACAAGAGACAAAAAAAATAGGAGAAAACAATACTTTGTGACAGAGAAAAGAATTAGTCTGGAACAAAAGATAAGCACTTATATTGCACAAAAATGAAAGAGAGAAGAAAGGCATTTGTTAAATTTGAGTAAGTCCGGTCAGCATGAGCTTGGCATTTTTGAAGCACTTCAAATAGTGTAAACCCAAAATTATCAAATAGTCAGTGTTTTAAATTCAATGAGTGTTACAGTTCTTGCACTTTCTATATCTCTCTATATAAATCTATATATATATATCTATATTTATGTGTGTGTGCGTACATATGTACACACACAAATACACATTTAGAAAAATATACACATCTGTATCACAAAATTCACTATCATTGCAGCCAGACACCTCAGAAGTCTAAAAATGAATGTACAGGACAGACTGGTTGCACCTAGGGCTGGTCAGGCCAGGTCTGGGCTGGAAGAAAGGGACAGGGCAGCATGGGAAGGGCTGCATCTTGGCTTGTGTACTTGTTCTGTGGTAAAAGAGGAATTTGGTCTCCAGTACCTATCACAAGCACTAAGTACACTTTAAAAAAAGTGATTCTGAAAAAATTGGGGGGAAAAAGGTAAGAATATGTAAATATATACACATACACTAAAGTAGAACATACAAACACTAAAATAGAACAGTGCACCAAAAGTGCAGTGTAATACAATAAATAAGTATTGCACCACTATCCTTATTAAGAGAGAAAGCAAGAAGGTCTACTATTTTAAAGAAATGTATTTCACACTCTATTTTAACAAGGCAAGGAATAAAAAGCATTTGTTCTGATGCTGGTTTCTATCCACCACCACCACCTCAAATACCACTGCAATGTTTACTGACCAGGCTTCAGTGAGAAGGGAGCAGTTCGCCACAGGGCAAGCCCTGCAAGCAGTGCCATGTTACCAGGATCACCTGGCATTTACAGACTTCAGTACAAACTGGCAACAAAGAGCACAACCCAACGGAAAATAAAATGAACAAAGTCAGGGCTCAGCATTCCTCTTCATCATCCTCAGCAACCACACTCACTGAATTGCACTCCAGGCAATTTTAATCTGTCTTTTGATCGCTGTGGAGATCATTTCACTAAGTAAACTTCCTCTAAAGACATATGCAACTCTATGGATGCTGGACCAGAGATGACTTCCATCTGCCCAGCCTTGAGTATGCCAAAGCAACCTGAGGTCTGGCTGTCCTGCCACTGCAGACCTGTCAGGAGGAACTTAAACTCTCCATTTCTTCTTTCAAGAAATTGCCTGTTTCCATGGCTATGAGAAGAAGGACCCTTTATATCCCCCCACACATCAGAAGCATAGGTTCTACCAACAGACAAGGAATTGCTGCAAATCATGTGAATTTGTGCAAAGCTTGTTTAGACTTAAGACTTTTGGCACTTGCTGCCTGTGAACCAGTGGGAAGTCACTGTTTATATGAACTGTAGGGAAGGAGAATCCTGTTGTTGGACAAGAATCACTTGCAAGCATCAGACAACTATTCCCTTTGGGCCTTTAATGAGCTATCCTGAAATGTGAAGGTGTTGCAATCCTTCATGACACACACTAAAAACAATGTACTGCACTAATTTTGAAATATTTCAAATTCTCAAGGCTTGGGTTACAGGAAAACACTAATCTCAGTGGACTTTTATTAGTCATCCATTGCAGGATGCCTGAATGTTATAGAACAAAGTGTACAGACAATGGCCAAGGAAGACAAAATAGGAAAAATTACAAATCAGAACTAAAATTCAAGATGGGCAATAAAACTTGCCTAGGGCAAACCCCACCAAACCTGTCATCCCTTTCTATAAAATATTAATTCTCTCCAAAAAGCATTACATCTTTTAAACAAATTTCATATGATAAGATACTCTTCTCTGAGAGTAACAGAGAAACTGTATTTCAAAATCCAACTATTTTTCACTTCGTATTGTTAATCCTTGTTTTGCACATTGTGTCCTTACTTCCCACTGTTTGAATCCTTCTTCCAGCATGGGATGTTTGGCTTTATTTAAAGCTCAAAAGCAACGCTCTTGTGTGGAAGAGATGGGACAGTACATATCAACTCTTTCTCACAGCATCTTTGCTCCTAACTTACAGGACACAGTAATTCAATACTTTAATGGTGTGACTTGAACTTATAAACAGCATTGCCTCTCAAGATTTCTACTTTGCCATAAAAAAATATGTTAGTACTTCACTATTTATCTGTCAGGTTTCACATATTCACAAATATGAGCTATTAATCTGAATTTTTTAAAAAGTTATTTAATGACTTACTGGTAGCCTCAAACTGAACTTTGTACCAGCACTGTAAAATGGAGAAGCATATTCTAGAAATACTGTAAGTGGTGACTTCACAGAGGTTCACAAATTACTGGAGGTTTAAGAACCCATGCAAGTTGCATAAAGACCACAATGGGCTGAGACAACATCAGCTACTACTCCAGGGAATAGCACTATTCCAGGCCTCCCCTCTCCTGGAGACTCTCACACACTACGTATGTTTCCCAGATTTGATAGATATGTGTAGATGTACTGTGATGGAATGGTTTGAAATCAGACTTTAATTCTCTCCGTGGTCTTGAGAATTATTGGTTTGTAATCTGCAGTCATCCAGGAAGTAAAGAAGTTACACTACAGAAAACAAGGAAGTTTTACTCTTAGCAAAGCCAAGTTCTGTACTCGTCACATTCATTAATCCAATTTTAGTAAGCAATGAAATGCTTTGCCAGGCTGGCACCCCATGTAGGTTATGCAGAGAGATTTATCAGTGATACTCTGCAGACTTGATTGTATTCTGGACATACATTTTCTTCTCTTCACCTCCTTTCCTCATTCTCACATCTCCCTCAGATGGTCCAATGTCAAAAACAACAGCCACTGCTTTATTTAGGGAAAATGCTTTGGTTTTGCCAAGCCTGTGCTTTTCAAATTGGAAATCAGGATGGCAAGCAGTATTAAACATTGTTATTCAGCACAGGGACAGATTTGAAACAGATTCAACGGTATTGAAACAGATCTGCAGTGTCAGCTCACACACAACATGTATGTGGTGGAAAAAGAAATGAGAAATGTGTAAGGCACACTGTCTGATACAAAAGCAATCTATATCTTGACAACTGGCAATGATCATTCTCTTTTCCTTTCTGCCTCAGTGAACATTAAATATAACAGCTGAGTATTAGTGGGAAAAGGAAGAGAAAGGTCACATCCAGCCACAGCACAAGCAGGTGCTGCTGCAATCCCAGTGTGCCTTTTCTAAGCCTGTCGGAGCCATGGCCTGAGCTTCTTACCCTGCAGTTGAGCAGCGTGTAGAGCACATGGTCAGGGGTGGTCTGAGCTCTCCACTGCAACACTTCCGACAGGAACAGGAACTGCAATGAGGCAGAGTGACAGTCATGACACTGAACAACTTCTTAGCTTTACAATCCAGGTCACAGTACCCAGAAGCACTAAACAGGAATGAATTCTCTTGTTGTCACACATTTATAGCAAGGTGCTTTTGCATGGTAGCAGCAGCCTCTCTGGAAGTGAAGCCACTGCTGGGATGATGATATATTACTGCATATTCTTCCAAAGCAATAACACAGTTTTAACTGGTCTCTCTGAATTTAAGCACTATTTAATTCTTTAGCTTCCTCTCTTTTTTTTTCTATAAATATATGAGCACTTATAAAGCTTAGAACTTACTTACTTACATACTTAGAACTTAATTACTCACATAAGCTCCCAAAAGAGCCGAATTTCAACTTAATTTTCCAGGATTGAAATAACAACAAATAAGGATAGGACCATATATGTAAACAAAATTCTCTGGATTCCACTTGAGCTAGTAAAAATTATATAATAGAGGGTGACTTCTGGAAGAAGTTCCATGAACACTTCCCACCACATTTTTTCTGTTGTCCCATGTAAACTTATTTCAAAAAATCCATAAAAATAAAATGCAGTGACCTCTCCTCACATCTATTTCATATTTATCTGTAAAGGAGGTTCTGAAATATTAAATACTTGCATTAATTAAAAATAAGACATCAACAAATTTTGTAATAATAATAATAATAACAACAATAATCATCATCTATCATATCTCTGTACTGCTAAGTGTCCTGATGTCAACTATATGACATTAACTCTATATATGTATGAAGTTAACTATATGATGTTAAATATAAGCTGTAACAGAAAAGTTTAGCTTACCTTTCTGGCCTGGTCATTATCTTCTATTTGCCCCAAATCTCTACCGCTGGCCTGTGCAATTCTTTTTCCAGAGACCAAGTTCCCCACCATCACAGAGGCAGGGCCAATTTCTAGAACAAAGCAGAAATACGCAAACCACAATAAAAATCCTTTGCTTGTGGATGAAAATTCATGTGGTTTCTTTCACATTACATGATGTTTTCCTCATTGCCATCCACAAAGCCAAACCTTGAGCCCATCTCTGATGATACAAACTTTGGTTGTGGAACAGAAGCGGTTGGCAGATACGTAGGGCTGGATTCATCCTCTCAAAACATATCTCATTTAGCATGGGCTCTCCACAGCCAGAGACACATCTTGTCTTGATATGATGAATCTTTGGAAAATTTAGCTCCTACTGTAGGCATATCCATTCAAGTGCCTCAAAACAGAGGGACAACATTCCTATTTCCCTCTTTGGTTCCCTGGGCCAAGTTGCATCTGTGTTAGGACTTCTGTAATGCTATAGGCATGAAGTGACAGGGATTAGGAAGGCACATGGTGCATATGATAAAATATATGCAAGCCCTCTAGAATAAGACCAAGAGTGAAGATAAACAACTTCAGAAGAAAAGATGTCATGGCTGACACTTCTCCATGAGGTGGATTTCGCTGATGTTTTGTTGCTGCCATTAGGGGACAATACCTGTCTCACAGATACCATTTAAGTTCATGTTAGCATTTGTTTCCTGCTTCTCCAGCACGGGTTACTGATCAACTGCAATTGATACCAGGCTTTACTTCTAATCTATGATGTCCAAGTGATCGTTTGTGATGTAAGTAACCAGACAATGTGCAATCAAAAGCACCTACAGACTACTCTGCTTTAAAATTATAAAAGCAATGTCCTTGGGGTATGTCACAACAACACAAAATGGGAGAACATGATACTATCAGTTTTGTTTCTGTGCTCCTGACATTACTTTTACCATAGTAATATTTAATGTATACATAACATATCTATAACAATCTCCATTCATTCTAATTCAGTGATTATTTTGCAGTGCAACAATAAGGAAATACCAAAGTGAGCACTGCAGTAAAAGGCCTCATTGCTTTCATTAAGTTAGTGCAAGTCACTGTTAACCTCTGACATTCCCAGTATCCACAAACTGAGATTATGGTTTTGATTCTGAAACACTTGTCCAAAGGTTTTAAAAAAAGCTGATGGTTTAGCCTAACTTGCACTGAGTTCCTGATGGTTAGTCTCCATATTTGAGATCCAGAGAGCAAACCCACTTCTAATTCCAAGGTGTTTCTCACAGTGGAAAATAACCAACACTTAGTCTAATGTAGCTGAATTCAAGTCAAGCCTGAGGCTACACATCCAGAACTCCTTGAAAGTAATCTGAGTACTAAAATCTGCAATTGGATTCAAAGGCAAAAATTTGTTAAAATTTGCTTGTATGTTGGGCACGAGTAACCAGTGACTGGACTATAGCAGGCTGCAAGGGCTTTCTTGGTCTCTTGAGAAAGTGCCTTGCTGTACCATTTCATCCAACACTCTTCATGAAGAGGCAGAACTTCTGAAGAACCATCTTAAAACTAGTTAGGATTTTCCCTCTAATATACCTGCTGTAAGAGTAATACAGAATCTCCTCACTCAGGTGGGTGATTAAACCACTCATTCTTTGGTTTAATTTATTCGTGACGAGTTTTTAAGTATTTGCTCTTCCAATGCTGTTATTTAGTGTCAAGAGTCCTTTTCCTCTCTGTTTCTAGTTTACAAACTCAGCCTTCAAAATAAGCCAAGATTTTATCTTTCTCTGATTTGGTCTCAGTCCACCCTCTTTAAACATAACTGAAAAGGAATTTACAAAGAACTCCAGGTGTGGTCTCAGCAGTGCCTTGTAGAGTGATAAAAATGTCATCTTTATTGAATTAGCACTTTCCCTTGCACTCTCTGTGAAGGTGCTTCTAGCTTCTGGCAACACCAATGATGTCTTTGACACACATGGAGTATTTAAGAGGAAAGCCGACCAAGCTGATTCTCACCTGCATCAGCAATTACTCGATTTTGCTCCATTCCAGTACCATAAACACACAGCACAAAGTCAGAGTCCCTTTGCCTTCACTCCTCTTACCTGGTTGCTTTTGCCGTGGTTTAGGCAGGTTTGTTACGCAGGTGTGGGGACACATCAGCACGTTACAAGGATGCAGAGATCCTTCCAGGAAGAGCTGTTTGGTTTCTGACAAGTGTATCCCTCCCAGCGGCGTCTTGGGAAGCGTGTTTGCTGGGACAAGTGCTAGGCAGTAGACTCCCACTTGATGAATACTGTCAATTGCCTAAAAAACCACACAGGAAGTCGATTTTAATGACAGGCTAATTTTTCATCATTCTAATTCTGTTCTGAACTACTGCATAAAACAGCCCTAATAATTAACTGGCAATGGAAAGACACTTCAGCTATGTCAGTGATAAGGAGGCTCTTTTCACTGGGAACAGGTGGACAGAAATGTTGTTACATTCATTCCAGCAGATAAAGAAGCAACCAAAAATCTGGTGATAAATACACACAAATCTATTAGGAAATGCTACCTTGTTATCCCTCTTAAGCACACATTAGTAGCAGATACCCTGACATTTATTACAAAGATGGGTTGGCAGACCATATGAAATTGCTTTTAATCTGTGCACTTCTCAGAGCTAAAGTTCAAAGGATTCCTATCAACTTAATATCCAGTCCATCTTTCTGAGCAAGGCAAAATTTCAAATAACCCCTCTACCTAATGATGTACATAGCTTGTGAATTTTTAAAATTTTTTTGTAAGGTAATAACTGTTTCATTCCCTGATCACAGTGTAAAAGATTTTCAGGCAGGAATGGGAAATATATAAAGGAAAAGTATGAAACTATCCACTTGAAAAAAATCTGTTGGACAAAAACCTGAAAAAGAATCATCTTTGAATCTTATAGCAACCATGTTCACTACCTGACAAGTTAATTAAACTGCATCACTTTCAAGAAAATTGTAGTGTACAGTATCTATGTAATTTATTGAGTTAAATATGAATATCATGAATATCCATGCACTTAGATTTTAATTCCATACAAATTTGAAAGAGTTCTTTTCCTTATAATGGTAACAAAAATTGCAGCAATGGTGTTAGAAAACCAACTTCAGGCATTTACACAAACTGAGAAACAAATTAAATAGCATCTCTAATGAGTAGTTAAATGTTCAAAAATATAATTTAGTTATCTTGCTTTTTAATTTTAAACTGTGAGAAAAGTGAATTGATATGTGTGCTGCCTTGAAGATACAATCTATACTCTGAGATTCAAATAATGACTTACAGTTATATATGTACTAAAGTGTAGACCAATAAATTACTGCTTACTTCTACACACTAAGCAATGCTTTGCTTTTGGTTTCTGTTTGCTCCATTTCTTATTGATTTGACTGCAAAATTTCATAACAAAGAATAATAAAATGGTGACTCATTTAAAAACATTGGAATTTCAGCAGTAGTAGCTCTCACAGCAGAATTGGAAGACCTTGCTGCTGGTCTACAGACACCACCCAAAAGATCAGTGAGAGTGAAATATTTATGGCAGCCAACATACAATGTGTCATGTTCCTGGCAGAAACCATCACAACCTACTAATCATAATGTTATTTGTAGGTTCTGAAAAGCAGTGATAAATCATGGGATCCTCACCTGACATCAGTTTGAAGGAAAACCATCACAGGGCAAGTAACCACTTTTACTCAAACATAAAACTCCGTGGTTCATACAGCTGGTGAGTGGAAAGCAATACCCAGCTGGGGTGGGATGAGGGGTGTATGCAATGATTTCCCAGTAACTTCTGAATTGTCTCTGAGAGCTATATCTGCTACACAAGGCCACATAAAATACCATGTGTCATTCAGATCTGTCACCTTTCACACCTTTGAGTTTGGCACATTTCTGACGCAGGGAATGACTTTGTCACAAGGATGACAACTGGTGAACTGAGCCTTAAAATTTTCAGGGAGAAGAGTACCAGTCAATTTTAATACTGCTGGCATTTATGCCTCTTGATGAGATGGCTTGGTTTTTAAAATGACTCTGTCCAGCCAGAAACAAACAGTTATCTGAAATCTCTGTCCCTCTCTTTCATTTGAAAATGGACAAGATATACCCAAACTTGCGCAGAGTCCAGACTGCTGTGTTGTTTGAGCTGAGAAAACATCTCGTTCTGACACAATTCTCTGGGTAAACACTCTCCAGTGCTGCAGTAGATCTCCTGGCTTTACTTAGTCCTGTCAAGTCCTGGCACTGGTAAAATGAACATTCAGCCTGCCAATACAGGAACCACAACCCTGCCTGAAGGGTTCAGTCTGCAGCAGATGAGTATCTAGGATCTATCTGACTGAACTGCTGAGTGATCTGGGATCTTCACCCCTCTACTCTCAAGAAACTCCATCCCCAGCCTGACCACTCCCTCCCAACCATCCTTCTGCTAAAGCCCACAGAATCAGTCCAGCATAGTCCCATAGGTAGAGCAGCTCTACCACCCTTCAGCTCCCTGCCAAGGGGCAGGATGGGTCAGAAGAGTCAGAATAAGTGCAAACCACTGGAAAAAGAGGTTCCGCAAATCTAGACAGCTCAACTGCAGGGAAGAGACAGCAAGGCACAGCAGAAGCAGGCAGTGCAGGGCAGGGCTGGCACAGGGCAGCACTCACAGGGTGTCAGACAACTCACAAATAGCATTAGAATCAAGTAGGAATTTGATAGAGTTTGTTATCGTGGACTTCACTGAGAGTCATGACACAGGCTGTGATAGTGTTATGTTGTGCCTCACTAGCAGATGATTCAGATACAGCTGGTTACCACTTCCTGACATCTGTCATTAAAACTCTGATTGGGAAGAGGCACAAAACATCCCACATGTTCCTGGCTTCTGTCCTTCCTGTCTGCTCTCAGCTGTGGTGGAAACAGAAACTTCTTGTTCACATAGTGGTGCACGCCAGAGTTGCAGGCTTCACACATGGGTGATGAAAGCAGCCACACGTGTGTACTTTGATACATGCCCTACTATTCTCAGACACTGCTGGGACTTGATCAGACTCAGAATAATAGGGCTGACTCTTGGCAGGAGTATTGGGACACAGGATTCCTGCAGTTTTCAGTAGAGAATTCTACAGGCTATGATTGTGTAAGACATTAGTTCCGTAAAAGTCACAAAGATGCTCAGCTGACTGAACAGGACAAGTGCTAAGTCCCGAGTTTCAACCCTTCTAGGAGCCTGCTTCTTGACAAAAATAATCGAAGCATGGTCAATCCAAAGCTTTTTATTCTACAGTTGCCCTAGGTGCTACAAGGTGTTTCAAGGCTTTCTGTGTGATGGACAAGCTAGAGTTTCTATCTTTTCTTGGTATTACTTTAGATCTACTGTGAATATGAGATGGCTCTAACGGAATGAAATGTAGCTGTCTTTTGAATCAAGAGCAGATAAGCCTGTCTTGAGATGGATGAAAACTTATTTTTCAGTTTCTTGAAGGATACAGTAGATAGATTCCCTTTCTTATTCAGTACAATGCAATGATGAATAAAAATGTCTCTGAATTGTGTGGGATCTTTTTATTTGGCTCTTAGGTAAAGCAAAAAATATGTTTGCAATATATTTACTGAGAAGAGTCCTTGCAGAAGGACAGGAAGGAAGGTAGGAAAGGGAAGTGGAAGTAACAGGAGACCAACTGTAGACAGAGTTGAGACCACTTCACAAGCTAGCAACAAACAGACTTAATCTGACTGCATCTCCATTAAATCTATTGCTTTTGAGTGTGAATTGGCTTAACCACAGAGATGAAGGAGATGGAAGATGATACCTATCTAGAGTATCTAATTTTTTTGTGTGTGGACATCAGAGTTGAAAAAACGCCTTAGTATTGATATTGCCAGCCTGCTGGAATGGGATTCTTTGCAATAGGTGTCCCTCTGAGAAGATAACCTCACTGTAGATACATAGATCTGAGCTACTCAATCACTTCATTTCAGTGGAGGGAAATTGGGATTTTTAGGCCGAGCTTTATTTAGTTTATTTTAGCTATCAACATGGTACACTAGAAACACATCATTCCCTCCCACCCATTAAAAAAAATAAATCTGAATGAGGCCAACTCTGTAACCATGCTTATAACGATTTAGTAAGAGACTCTGGTAGCTTTTGACAGTAAGAGTATATAATGTATCCATTCATTCCCCTTTCAAAGTAATGAATGGCTATATCCTTATAAACCGTATGCTACTCTCTCATTGCTATCATTTACTTCAATTCATTCCTGTTTTCTTACAGTATTTTGATTAGGAAAAGATCACTCTCTGGGTGTGTGCAGACCAGATAGGAACTGTCACTCAGAAGAATCTCATTTTGTGCTCATTAAGAGCAAGTGCAACTGAAGGTGGATTCGCAATTACTCAAAGACAAATGTCAGTTACCTTAGGGGTCTGAAAGATCAATAAAAAGAATATACAGCAAGAGAAAAAATAGCTTCCAAACGTACATATAGAGCATTACCTGGAGAACTCTACTCATCCACTGAAAACTGTCTTCTTCTGTGGAATCTGGCCTTTGCTCAGCAACAATAACTATCCTTTCATCGTGCAGCACGCTCACGGAAAACACTGCTATTCTATAGAAGGAGAGAAGAGTATTTAGTGCCAGAACAGAGGGAAAAACCTGTCTTCTACATCAATCTTCTACAAGTACAATTTCTTTATTTATTAGCTAGACTCCTGGTGTGTCAATTACTAATATATTTATGGGGAAAAAGCTACAAGAACAGTTTTAGATAAGTTATGGAGTGGAAACAGCAGGCTTTGTTCTACAGTCATGTACATACAAGCCTGATGTCAGAGCAGGATTGAGAAGTGAACATTCTTGGAATAAGAAAAGCACTAAATTTGGGTCACACCAAGGTTGTTGCTAAGCTGTTAAATAACAGCCAGCATAAGTACCTTCCTTGGCCCCAACTTAGAAGAAAGTAATTGCAACATCACTTTGTGAGAGGTCTGACATGTGATGGAGTGTGAGCACAGGCTCTTGCATGAGGCTCTTCAGAAGTTTTAGATGTCTCCTGTTCAGTTTCAGCACATGAGGAAGGTCACACAAGGAACCATTCTCACATTCAAAAACTTCAGTGTGAGGCATATTGAAAACCTTAAGGTCCCACAGAAAGGATCCTGTTGAGCCAACACCCTCAGAATTAACCAGCTGTTCAACTGGAAATTTCAGTAATCACAGTTTCAAGACCTTGATATCCAAATTCTGCCTCAACACTGCTTTGGGCTTCCCTCAGCTGTCTCTTGGTTCAGGCAATATGAACAGAACTGGAGGGAAACCACAGTGCAGATCAGGCATTGATTTCTGAAAGCATCTGAATCATTTACACTTCATCTAAGCAAGATAAAGATTTCTACATAATATAAGGAAAGAAAGGATCAAACCTCCCCCTGTAGACAAATTTCATGGGTTCCACGGCCAGTGCTGTTGCTACAATGTCATCAGCATTATGTCTTCTTCCACTGACAACCATCAAACCATCCATTTTGCCAATAACAAAGACAAGTCCACCTGGTCCTATAAAGCCTAGAAGTCCAGTCCTTATAAAAGGATATTCGGTGATAGGGCCACCAGAACTGGTCATAGGAAACACCTGCAAAACAGAAACACGGGTCTTCAGTTCTGTAAATAGAGATCAGGGCTGCAAAGTATTTCAGGCATTTTCTCTCAGATGTTTATTCTGAAACAAAGTAAATAGGTCACTGGTGATGCTCTTTATCCTTCACTGACCATGAAGGGAGTGTCAGGAAACTCCTACACTCGTGTGTACCTGAGTTCCAGCAAATTCAATCCCGCTCTGTTTAACATATACATTTTTGGTAACCGTGACCCTAAATCATTTATGGCCTTAAAAAAACATAAAAATCAACATCAACAGTATTAAATAAAAAACGATGCTGAGCAGACTGCCAACCTGAAGCGCTGTGTATAGGTTAACTGAGAGCTTAACTCATAAACATTTCAGTAGAGGTTTTTCTCAGTACCTCATGCCCATTTCCAGCACACTGTAAGAAATAGGCAGGCTAGAAGAGAAGCTATTTTAAGGTACAGCATATTAATGACTCTTTCAGCTGACCACATTTTTGTTTAAGGTCAATTAAGTTCTCAGAATACTAGTGATAAAGTCTTCTGTAGCCCACCTGAAAGTGAAAATACAGCTCTGTAGAGCACCTCTCTAAATGTCTGAACACCAGACATACATGATTTCCAAAGATAGATTCCTATGGCTTTTTCTATCCTAATTAGCAGTGTTATCCTTTTGGCATGTGAGCTACTCTAAGCTGCATTCTGACACAACCACACTTTCCTGCAGTCATTTCTTTAATCCTAAATAGTCTAAAGGCAAAAAGACAATGGCAGGTAGAAGACCACGGCTAATAGTGTTCTTGATGGCTCATCTAAAAAGAAAGGTCAAATTCTGCTGCCAGATGCCCACGGGTGACTCTTATTGAACAGATTTAATGCTTATACATCCTTGGCCATAATTCATTTCAGGAAGACAAAATTCTTTGACATTCTAATACCTGCAACACGAATTACACAGTCAAACACAATAGAGATTCACTTGGAGAGGACTCTTAAGAATATGCTTAACTTTAAAACTGAGTAGTCCTGCTCACTCAATGGCAGTTTATTTGCTTAGCATAAAATAAGTCTTAATCAGTCTAAATATGCTGTTAAACTGCTGACAGTTCCGAATTATGAATGATATCACAATTACAGCAAGTACTACGAAATGAACGCAAGTACCTTTCTACCCCGAAGTGTGTAAAATCCAGGATTATCACTCACACTGGGTATTGCCAATTGTACTTGCAGCACAAAAACCAACTATCAACAAATTTCAGATCACAATTGCATAGTAGGATTCCTGACTTCAACAGCAGGATGTAAAATAATATCAGTTTGTCTGCATTAATTATATAATGTGCAGTGTTTACAACATTCAGCTCTGCATTTTGCAGATGTTAGTCACATTAGTCTATTAAAAGTGGTAATAACAGAGAATTTGTTAAGGGAAACCTAAATGTATTTGTGTTAATTTTTGCCTTAAATGTTAAACGAGAAAAGGATTGTAGCCTAAAAATCAATTTTTTTCACTTTTTCTCTAATTTGTTCAGCCTTTCACACTGTCTTCAGCAGAAGTTAATGATAACAAGTGAGCAGGTACTACAGAGCTATCAGTACAGCTGTGTGCACTGGAGTCAGAAAATAGATTCCACAAAGCCAAAAGGCTTTCACCTAAGGCAATTCAAACAAAAGGAGGTGGAGACTCATCAGGAAAAGGTTTCTCTGCTCTTCAGATACCTCTCTTGAAGACTGTATCTGTCAGGATTCTGTATAAATACAAGCCTTAATGCTGGAAGTGCTGTGGAAATGTTGAAAACTGCTTTCTAGAGATACCCAGCAGCTTTCTTAGTGTTTGCAATAATCAAATTCTGCACATAGACTTGTACAATATTACCTTTTGAACTTGATCTTTCTTACTCCTTTCCTTCTGATTTTTTCAGCTCCTGGTATCTTATTTGAAAACTGAAGTAAAAGCTCTTCAGAGCCAAAACTAAACTCATATAAAGATCTACTACTGCACTTAATGAAATGGGCTTCAGTGCAGATTATTTGGCTGGAATATAGGTCCCAAGCCACAAGCACTGATTAATATTACTATTCTTACATTGTTACTATCAATATTTTATGTCAAATATTACCTTGAAATAGAAAAAGCTCAAAAGAAAGGATTTTATATAGGTCTTTTTGTTCAACTTACCTCAAAAGTATTTTTGGTCATGCCCGAGAGTCCATAATATGATGTACCCGTTGCAATAGCACATACACAAAGTTCTCCTATTTCATCTGTTTTACAGAGCTGAGGTATTCCATCTGGCTTCACTGAACACATTATAGCTAGAGGGAAAAGAAAGGAATTGAAAAAAATATTATAAAATGAACCACAGAATAACATCAATGCTGTGGGAAGGACATCATGGTCGAGCTGACATACAGATTAATTACATGTAGGTTAATGTCTAACAATCAGCCTCTTGAACATTACGGTGTTCAACATTATCAAGTGGTTTTATATCATAAATAATATTTATATACAGAATGCAAGGATCTTTATGTAAACTCAGTCTTTATATTGATAACAATACCTATTTGCTTTGCTCTCTGAAACTGCAGCTCATCTGTAATATTGCTTGAAATGTGACTGTGTTCCCAGCTTTGCCTACTGAAAACCAGATTTGCCTCAGTCAGTGCAAAATGAAATACCCTAACGGAGCCCTTGATAATTACTATACAGCCAGGGAGGCAGGCAACCACGAAATCCACCTCTCAGAAAGTAGCAACTAACACCATATGAAAGATCAAGATATTCCAGCAGACTAATATGGTTGTTTTACTGAGAATTTATCAGAGCTCAGACTCCCTCTGTCTGGTCTTACAGGCCTGCAGAGACAGCAGGAGCTAAACAGGAGGGATTAGAAAGCACTGGTCTGAGAAAGAAGCACTATTTTATGTCAACCATTTGAACAAGAATCAGGAATGCTGCTTTAGCTATAATCCCTGGAGTTGGAGTACAGCATTGGTAGGTTTTGTAGTGGCAAAGAGGATATGATGATCAAGGGAAAGCAGAAAGGAATCAACACATCTTTTAAGTACAAGTCTACAGAATCTTTAATGACCTTTCTCTCTGAGGATAAACAGGAGCATGCATTTTCATTAAAACTATCAGAACATAACGTGAAGTGCAAGATGGCACATCTATTATAATATCTTGTACGACAACTGTTAAACAACAATCAATCCTATCTTTCTTTATTTTAAGTTGTTGAACTGAAATTTCATAAGGTGCATCATTATGTTTTATTGCTTTGGTCCATAATAAGCATTCTCTTATGAAAAACTACAATATTAGCCTTTTCCAGTACCCATAGCATCTCATTTAAAACGTAGCTGTCTTATGAAAACTGTAATCTTCCTCTTCTGAAGCACTGGTTTCAGTTTGAATTTATCAACATGAACTTTTCAGTCATACCTCCTCTATAGAATAACTGGGTGATAGCACAAGACCTTGGGAAAAACATTCTGCAAGCTTTCAGATAGCAATTTTGTTGATCCTTAGCATAGGCTATGAAAACTTTCCCTACTGAAACCTTTTGTTTTGGTCGGACTTACGGATATTTATAGCCACAGTACTTTAACTTCCTTATTTTCTCTACCAGTAACTCACAGTTAAGGAACAGATGTTCTGATGTGGTGGCAGGTTGTTTAATACATGCTGCTAATGCAAGCACAGACACTGAGGGAAACGCAGACAAGAAATCTTGGGATTTCCAAACCATGAAGTTTTGTATGGTAATGCTTTTGGACTAAAATGTTTTCAAGGAGCTTGTAGTCCCAAAGCTTGTAGTCTGGCAAGAAAGTACACTCACCTGCGACTTTCTACTGCCAATTACTTAAACTGATGAATCATACTAAGTTTCAAAGGAAGTTTCTCACCTCCTGGCATCACTAAGCCAACATCCTGGACAGTCAGGACGGACAGCTTTTCTTCAGAGTCCACTCGAATCACTCCGTAAGTGAGACCATGCATGGACAGAACTCCTCTTCCTGGCGGCTGGTTGCTGTCATCTGTTGGCCTACAAACACGGGTTAGAGCATCAGTGCACCATCAGGCAGGCGTAAACATTTACTTGTGCTTAATGGACTACTATTGCAAACACTTTTCTGTTTCAGAGTTTGAAATTTCACCTTCTTTTCCCAACCTATTAGGCCAAATAAAATCCCGTTTTTCGGTCATTTCTGAGTAATTACATCTGTTATCTCTGTCATTCAGTACCCACCCACATATATGGGGCTGCTGCGATGTAACACCTAACATTTACGCAAAACAGCTTGTATTTAATTTTCAGATAAATTTATAAAGATTGCTTTACCACCCAAGTAAAGACCTTTTATCTCACTTTCAAAAGACTGAAAGATGGTGCAGAAATTGCACAAGGAAACTGCACTACAAATATTTGGAACTGATCAGTAAATAACTTGATAAATTCTACATGTTATCTATTTTGAGGCAACCTGGCATAGATTTACTGTCAAGTATCTGGAGAAGACACAAGGACTTTACCATCTTCATTTTAGTACATATAATTGAATTCTTCCTGTTCTAATTTACCACATGAAAATTAAAACAAATTACACCTTCATCAGTCATGGTCAAAATGTTGTGGATGCAGCTTCTCGGTAACGCCTCCGTTTGCTCGGATTCGTTGCTTACATGCTGTAAAATGCCACAGCATCAGCACAAGATGCCTGTCAGCTTGTTTCAGTATAAAACCACCTGCTGCACCAGTGGATACCATTATACCTATGGAGAGTGTGGCTTGAGTAAATGGGTGTTGATGTATGCAAGTTACCAAGTCAGGGGAATATGTCAGAGCTTTTCATGTCTGGAAGGACTCTCGCACTGTCCTGCATTTTAAAATGCAAAACTGGAAGGTGACGTGGTGCTGATTTGAGTTCAGATAATGCATCTATGAAGAGCAGACTGCAGCTTTTTTCAGGATGGATAAAACAGCCAATATTTAATTCAAAATTCTGCATTTTCCCCAAATACTCCATCACAACACAACTATTTTTTAATAGATAATGTCCTTTGATATGACATTTCTCCTCTACTGTGCTTGAAATACTAGATGGGCCTCAGCCAGTCCTGCTCATGTAAGCCTTGCCCTGATGGGCTCCATAAATTTCAATTAATAGGTTTTATAAGCCATATTTCTCAAGTGACATTGTCAACAAAGAAAGATGTGAGCATGCTTGAAAATGCATTAGAGCATTACAAATGGTGCTAGTAAACAAGCACCTGTGATAAATAACACTCCCATCATGTAAAAGGAACTTTCATTGCTCAACTTTCTCTCATCCCTGCTCCCCAAAACACACATTTTGTGCTCATGAGAATAAAGGCCTCCTGCAGGCACACACAGCTTCTCACAGACTTCTAGAAGTAGAGGCCATCTGGACTTTCATCACATCTATTTTCCTGCACTACTTATCACCCAAAGCATTTTGAGAGCAGCTCCTACTACCATTTACAGATACAAACTATTTGACCACTGCTTTTTGCCAGCCATCTAAATGGGAATAAAACCTGTCCTTAAACTTTTGCATTCCCTTAAGCAAGTGGGTTCAGACTAACATGCAATAAACCAAAGGGGAATAACATGAATTATTTGCATGACAAATCCCTTTGAATATTAGGCTTTGTAATTCAGCTCTAAGGCTGAAGTACCTCTAGTCTATTACTATCTTTTTCTAAACTATAAGGGTATTTCAACTGAGAACTGGTTTTGTTACTCTTCCTCGTAAGAAGTTCAGTAAAAATACACCATAGATTTTGAAAGCCAGAACATTAACAGGGAGCTCTCTGGATGTCTGCTCTGCAGGGAGTCATTTTAATGCATACTTCAACAGTAACTCTTTGGAACTTGTATGATAATGACTTTACTGTCAGTGGAGATGGCTTGAACAAAGTGAAAAATGCTACATCTCCCAAGTTCATCTAGCATTATCCTACCATTAAATAGACTCCAAAAAAAAAGGAGATATGTGTTCGGTAACATTCACTGCAGTAAGAACTGCTCTGTAATTACACAGCGATGCACTGAAGATAAAAATGCCTTTTTTTTATTTTGAATTATCCACAATTTTATGTGCTAATAATTTTTTTTTGTAAGCTCTCAATGCTAGTTAATTTGGAAATGAATTTTTAGTGCATCAGAGGGCTACAGGCACAGAGCTTACGTCTCAAAAGGGCACACCAGCCATGCCATTATGAAGTTCTCCCACTTTATAACCTGTGATTTAGGCCAAATTTTTCAGGGCTAGCCCAGGAAATTAAAAACTTGCTCAGTGCTCAGCACAAGCAAGGTCTGCTCCCCATTCATCTCCTCTCTGAACTTGCAAGCAAGAGCTCATTCCAAGGCAGCAAAGGCCTGCACAGCCTAAGGCAGGGAAACGCATCTAAGGGAAAGACACTTGGTACTTCTTGGTATAAAGCTGAGAACAGGCTGATGGAGCTGAATGAAGGGCTCTCTGAAGTCCTGTAGTTCACAGAAAGACAACTAACCTGGACAAGGTAAGTCCCTGATGGATTGCTTTCAGATGTTTTAAACTAATAATGAGGTGGCTGAAAGTCAACCACACTCTTGGCCTCATGTCCTTCTTCCTGTAATGTTCTGTTGGAAAGCTAATTGAAAATCTAGTTAAATTTCACTTGGACGGTGTATTTAAGAATTTGTGGCAGGAAGTATTTTACTTAATGCTATTTTAGTGCTTTACATGTTTACACTGCATGTTCTAACATGTCCAACAATTATAATTGGCTGCAGAAATACAAACTTAAAAACAAAGTGCTTACTGTTCAAAGAACAATTTTTGGACAACTCTGCCAAAACAGACAATACCTACACCATTTACTGTGTGCTACAGCACTCCTGACAGGATTCTACTAGTTAAGTCTTATGAGAGGCTGAAGGTGCTGGGGTGGCTCAGCCTGGAGAAAAGGAGGCTCAGAGTGGAACTTATCACTCTCTACAAATCCCTGAAAGGAGGCTGTAGCCAGGTGGGTCTCTTATCCCAAGGAACAAGTGACAGGACAAGAGGAAATGGCCTCAAGTTGTGCCAGGGGAGGTTTAGATTGGATATTAGGAAAAATTTCTTCACCCAAAGGTCATGAAGCATTGGAACAGGCTGCCCAGGGAAGAGCCTGAGACACCATCCTTGAGTATTTACAAGAGATGTGGAAGTGGCACAGGGACACAGTTTAGTGAAGGCTTGGCAGTGCTGGGTTAATATTTGGATTCAAGGATCTTAAAGGTCTTTTCCAACCTGAACAGCCCTGTGACTGTATATCCATAAGGCTTAACAATTTTCGTAGCATTTAGCAGTTTTAGTGGAATTTATCTGGTTTATTTCTAAAAATCCCTCAGATTGAAAGAGCACTTCCAGATGATTATTGAGAGTCTATGAATGGTTAAAAAGTGCCTGTCAGCCAAAAACAACCTGCAGAATGTCATAATTCTCTTTAAACAGACTACTTAAGAATATGACTTTCCTCGATGGCAATTCCACTTAATTCCCACATTTTAATTAATTTTATACTTACAGTGGCATTTTTACATTTTTATTTACAGAATTTGCTTTCGCATTTCAATTTATTTAATTTAAAATTAGATAAAATTACAGCAATGGGAACCATAAAGCATTCTGAAGTGAAATCATTACTCTATAAATTCTTCTTGTATGTCTTCCTTGGACATAAACAAACATTGCAAACTATACATATCATATAGAAGTTCAACATGCAGATTCATACTTGAATAATTTTTTCTTTTTTTTTTTCAAATTACCACATATACACATTCAGTGGGTCTACTTCTACTGATGTAACATGTACCTTCGAATAGCGACAGTGAGAGCTTCTGGTGAACTAGCACAGGGACAAATCACCTCCTGCCTTAGACCTTTACTTTGGAAGACATTGAGAAATGCATCACAGGAAGAAATGGACCCTGGGGTAAAGAAAAAAAATAACAAACAATCAGAGGTGAAAAATAATTTGATTTCTGAAGTGATGCTATTCAAGCTGTAAATTTACTATTTAATATCTAGGCTTTTCAGGAGAAATAATTTAAAAAGGACCCATGTCCACTGGGAAATACATCATAGCTGCTAGAACTATATATATATGTAAATGCAGTTGTACATATGCATACAGGGAATAAAGACTAATTTTTGAACATGATGTCTTTTCATTATGCTTACATAGAAAAGCGATTACTGCTGGATTTACAGTATCAATTTCATTACAGTGTTCTTTTTTAGGATGAGGGAAATTAAAGATTTAATACAGAAATTCCAAGCAAACTACTAAACGACTACAAACAAGCAGAACACCTGTACACTTGTATCTTAAATAACACAGAGAAACAGCTCATGCTATTAATTGTCATGAAGTGATTCAGATGTGTTTCTCTAGAGTAGCATAAGTATTCTCCTAAAATTCTCAGTTACTTCTGCATCTGAGAATCATCATTCAGAGGATATGTTCTGATCTTTTCTATAGCTTAAGGTCTTCATTGCTTCAAGTTTCATAGCTTCAGTCTGTATACATGACTGTGATGTTAAACAAAACTGGATTTACTTCAATTTGCATTATATGGAATATCAAGTTTGTTTCGGGATGAGCTGAAGAAAAACGTATTTTGAAAAAAATCCCAAATTAATTACTGTTTCCATAAATGTCACAGAGTTTGTAGTAGACAAACTGTATTTTGCAAATATTTTAGCTAAGATGGCTGAAGAGCGAAACTTTAAATGCAAGACAGAAACCCCTTCCTGTTGTCTCCTGAAGTGCAGCAGCAGAACTTACATGGGTTTGCACCATCAGCCACTATCAGCATTCGCAGCGAGGAGAGGTTGATGTCCCTCTGGTCTCGATGTGCCACCAACGCCCAGTGCATGTCTCTGGACTTCACACAGGCAACTTTTGCTGCAATAACAATGACAAAATTACTAACACACCATATAAAAGCTAGACAGATGGGATGTGTTATCAATTTGCACTTTGGATTTTGACTATCAAGCAAACTTTTGTATATTCTTTGTTCCTTACCTTTGTATTGACAGACTTTTTGTATCCATGACAGTGGATTCACTTTCATTAAGGAGTATGGAATACTTATAACATGCATCATGTTCATGACACTCTGAAATCAAAAAAATAAAAGGGTTTCATACAAAAATTGTGGTAACTACTTATATTGTGTATGGGCAGGGGCATCTATGCAAATCACTCTGTGCTTATTCTATTGTCAGTGCTGGCATTCATCTTTTCCTTTCTAGACACCTACATTAAGATGAAACAGACACCCATTTTCCAATGCTTTAATTAAGGATTAATGATTTAGACAAATCAGACCATAACTTTTAAGCAGTACTGAAAAGAAACTTTTTCTTTCTATTCATACTCAAAGAGGTTCACTCTAAAAACAAAAAATATAAAAAAACTTTGGGTGAAGAATGTCTACATGTTTGCTATATAGGTTAATATTATCCCTAAGCCTGATAAACTGCCATATATATGAATGCTGTACTAAAAAGCTCAAGCAGCAGGATATCTGTCTACAGAAATCCATCTCTAGGAAGACTAAAAGCTACCAATGGTAGTGGGGCACAGTAGACAGTAGACAAAGAAATTGAAGTCCTAGACTAAGCAGAGATCAATTTATTTTAACAGAAAATAAATGAAGGAGGTTTTAGTCCCTCTCCGGGTGAGCTAATTCCAGTATTTTCAACAAGGTCATGAAAAGTTCCAGGAAGTTTAGAAAAAGCAGCTGAGTGAAACCAATGAAAAATCCAAAACTGATCTCTCAGTCTGAGCCCATCAACTGCGTCAGTGATTTCTCAGAGTTCAACAAACAGCCTGTAAATGAGCTGCTGCTTTACTTCTGTTACCATTTAGAAATATCTCCTGAGGGCAACACGCCTCCCTTCATAGCAGCTCAGGTTAAATACAGTATTTGTTTTGGAAAACCTAGGTTTAAGAAAGGTTAAGTGTCCCAGTGGATTAGCCATCTAAACACTTGGAGAACTGCAAAAGATAGTTCTCCTTTCAGTCTGGCACTAGGTACAGGAAAAGCACTTACAGGCAAGCACTGAAAAAAATGAAGTTCAGAACAATAATAATAGCAAAGGAAGGCACAGAAAATCTCTATTAGACACTTGCTTTCAATCAGTGATAAAGATGGTTTTTTAACATGAGATACTTATGGGTGTTAAGCCTAATTGTTTCTGCTTCAGAAATGTTGTTACTGCACTTTGATAGTAAGAACAGTATAACACTGCATGGGAAAAACAGATCACTGGGAATCATAGGGACCCCCAAAATCACAGGACCCCCAATGACCCTTCAAGACTTGACATCTGTTCTTAAAATGATCAATGAATAGTAAACATTTTGTCAGTCACTGATTGCAACAGCACCTTTAGAAGCAATCCTTAAAAACATGTCAGTTGTCTCCCATGTCTATTGAGGAAGACATTCTAACATCAAGTAGAAAATTAATGCAATTTAAAGTACTGGGAATGCTTTAATGCTAGCAAAAACAACTGCTGGTGGGAGTTTTGACAGGGGAGCTAGTCAGGGGCAATAGAACTATGCCATTGGATCATATCCCTACAGAGGCAAGTACTAATTTGATTTGTTTCTGCTATAAAGTTGATCTCAAAATCACATACTGGTGAGATAACACGATGAGAATGGGACCACAGTACTTGACATGATACATAAAAATACACTGACATCTTTACCATGCTCATTATGGGTAAGTGCACTAGGAGAAGCTCATGGGTTTAAAACACAACTATTTTGCTTTCAAAGCAGAAAAAATTGTATTAGAAGAAACTGTAGGACATCCCAGTTTGTGACAGCAGTAAGCATATCAGGTTAGTTTATTTTCAAATACTCACAGAGAATAAAAAAACATACTTACTGTAAGAATTCCATGCCATAAACCAACATCCTTCTTGAAATCTAGTACATTCACAATTGTTTCAGCTGTCCAACAAAAACAAAGCAGAATTTATTTTTTAGAACATGGCATTGACCCAAGGCAAATCCACTCAAAGGAAGGAAGCTTCAGTATAACATGACTGATGACCTCAAAGGTTAACTTTCAAAGTAAACCTCCACTGCAGGATTTATATTGGTTAAGATATTATTTGTACCTTTCCTATAGATATTTTAAACATGAACATATTTCCTGAAACAAATGAAAAAAAAACCATGTTTTTAAACCTAGAAGCCTTTGGCACCGAACTGTGTAAAACATAAGATAGGAGACTGATGAGAAATAAATTACAATTCCCACTTGATTTTAAGGATGATGCAAGGGGAGTGCACTCCATACCTTCTGTGTATCCACATGCCTGGGTCAGAGCTTGGCAGTGTGTCAGCAGTGCAATCCTTGTCACAGTTACCCCAAGCACACTTCCATCTTTACATGTTTTGTACTAAAATGAAATAAGTAGGGAAAGTCAATGTGAAATAATTGCCCTATTTCCATTATTCACTATCTATGTTTAAAGTGTTTCCTCTGCAGGTGAATGACGGACACATCTAATGACTCTATTTTAAGAAGGCAGCAGTACTGGAGAGTTTTGGAGGCGTTTCTTTGTTAAAAAGCAATTTTTTTTCAGATAGGCTTTCTCTTTTGACTGAAGCTTCCCAGGCTTGATATCTGAAATCCATGTGTTGTTTGAAAACAGGCATTACAGAAACATAATTCTAACAATTCTGATCATGTCAATGACTAATGGACTGGCTAGATTCAGCAGAGAATAACCTAGTTCAGTCTGTTCAGTGTTTACATGTTAGATTTTATAGGCCAACCACTAAACCTAAGCTTCTTCCCTCTGCATCTTGTATGGCATGTGATAAGAGCTGACTGCAGAATCCTTGCTGGGTGCTGTGATAATAATCTATATGTATGCAGTCTGGAAGACACAAACTCTGATCAGAAGAATTTGAGACTCGTGGGAAAGCAGCAGGAAAGAGGTGGGAGGCCATTGGTGATTATTGAAATAAATTTTGTAACTTTATGCAAGAGTATGAGAACTATCAGTGACAGATAATCAACATTTATCTTTCTCCATGATAAAGATAATCAGCAAGATTGAGAATGAAGACATCTCTGCTTCTCTAGCCCAGTGTCCTGACTGCACAAAGACAGGAAACACCTTTGGTCCATTCACTTGCACTTAGACCCTTTGAAGAATCATTTAAATTCAATACTAACACCACTGAATTCAAAGCATTTGAGTCTGTGCAGAAGGGGGAGAAAACGATGGGGGGAAAAAAAGGAGGAAAATTAAATTCAACAGCATTGCTAACTTTCCCTTCCTGATGCTGTTCCATTGTGGGGAGTGTGACTCATAAAGCAGTAAGTGACAGGCAAGCATTTGAACAAGAAATTCTTTCTCTTTCAAAAGGTCTGAAGGCTGTGATATGAGAACTGAAGCTTCACTGTGAACCTTGTCTTCTATCCATCCCAAGGCTAGTGGGCAAGCCCACAATGAACAGAACCAAGACTGGTCAAGGCAAATGTAATATAATACTGAAGCAGCCACATAAAAACGTTAATGTTAGAAACACCCAAAATGCAATTTAACATTCCATTGACTTTTCTGAAATCACTGTTGGTCGAATTTATTAGAAAACATTACTCTTTAACAGGCTAAACCATGATGTTCTTTGCTTCTGTGACTACTGAATGAATAATGATGTTTACCTAATCCAGAAGTGCCATATGTAATGATTCGAGGAAAAGATGCATCTTCATTAACTCACCTCAATGTAAGCTGTGTCATTGTTGGCATCCTTGATGTGTGGGAACCAGTCACGAGGCGGCTTGGAGAGGTGTTTAGACTCTGTGACAAACCACAGCAACTTTGGCCAGCCTGAGATACAAATAAAAGCCAGCTTTTTTTGAGCTTCTGCTGGATAAGACAAGACAAGAGCCTTCCCTGCCAGAGTTTTATTCTTGAAAGGTCTGTGTCACCATTACCTGAACACTGCTTCCTTTGAACCCCAGTACAGTCTGGGAAAGAAGATTTTGCAGAACTGCTTTCTTAACACAGCTATTGAGGTCTTTTTAGGCAATCCCTGAGGGAATGGCTGGGCAGTTTAAGCTGTTATTGACCCAAGCAATTTCATTACCACTCCCCTGTCAGAAGTTACTGCCCCTACACTTCACTAAAGGGGTGAATCATATGAATACTTCTCATCTACTACAGTCCTAAGTGTGTTGGCTTAATTTTTGTGGCCACAGATGGTCTCAGCATCCTGGCTGAGCCAGAAGAGAACTGGGTGGGGAGCACTGCTGCCACTTTCCATCCACGAGGCCGGCGCAGCCACCACTGCCAGCAGTGACACGCCAGGACAGCGGTGTCCAGCAGCCACAGCTGCTCCCGTGGCAAGTGTTTCATCATGGGCCTGACCCTCACCCACAGCCTTTAAACAAGTGCAATTACTTGTTGTCATAAATGACCAGTGAGAGCCACGATAAACTACGGTTACATTACCTTTAAACTGTGGTATCTCCCCTGTGGGGCTTTTAGGCAGTCCTTTATGGCATGCGTCGCTGGTCAAGGCCACAGTAACTCCACAGCTTCCAAGCAAAAAGCCTATTTGTTGACTTCCTGCATCCTAAGAGATGACAAAATACACAGAATTGATTAGAAGTTATTACAAGCTGAAATAATTTTTGTCCTTGGGCACATTATCTTGAGAGGAAAACAGTCTCTTTCCACTGAATTGATTTCCTTTTAGGTGACTATCAAAACTCATCTGTACATTGACAAAGGAATTCCACAAGCTAGATATCCTCTTGTCTGTAGCAGCATAAATCATAAAGAGAGCTGAAGCCATCAGATGGCATCTGCTCTTGCATCTCTTCAGAAATGACGAGTGGCTGGGAGGAATGTCTGATCTGACCAAGGGTTGCTCCATCCAGAGGATCCCTGGAGAAATGGCCAGACAGGGCCCTCATAAAGTTCACCAAAGGCAAATTCAAAGTCCTGCACCTGTGGAGGAACAATCCCCTGTACCAGAATGGTCTGGACAGCAGCTTTTTGGTAAAGGACCTGGGGGTCCTGGTGGACACCAAACTGAGTGTGAAGCAGCAACGTGCCCTGGCACAAGGAAGGCAAATGGCATCCTGAGCTGCACAAGGCAAAGCACTGCCAGCAGGTTGAGGGAGGTGATCCTTCCCCTCAGCACCAGTGAGGCACATCTCCAGTGCTGGGACCAGTTCTGGGCTTCCAAGTAGAAGACATAGAGCTACTGGAGAGAGTCAGCAAAGGGACTCTGTGATAATTAAGGGACAGGAGCATCTTTCCTATGAGGAAAGAGTAAGAGCTGGGACTGCTCAGCCTCAAGATGAGAATGCTTAGCGGAGGATCTAATCAATGTGTTACAATCACGTGAAGAGAGAGTGTGAAGAACATGGAGTCCGGTTCTTTCCTTTCTTTGCCTAGCAACAGGACCAGAGGCAATGGACACAAACCAAAACAGAGGAGGTTCCCTCTGACTACCAGGAAACATTTTTTTACTGGGAGGGTGACTGGTACAAGGTGCCTGTAGAGGTTGTGCAGTTTCCATACTTGGAGATATACAAAAGCTACCATGGATATAGCCCTGGGCACCCTGCTCTAGGCAGCCCTGTTTGAGCAGGGAGGCTGGACTAGGTCACCTTCACACATCTCTGCCAACCTCAACCACTCTGTGATTTTGTGACAATTTTAGGAAATAATATGTATTACAGATGCTTCCACCTGGAGAAAGCTTTCAACCTTTAAGATGTTATGATGGATGTACAGTGGTGAGAGTTTCACTATTTATGCTGATCTAACCTGATCTGTCAATAACCATTTCATTGAGCAGCTACAGGCACGTTTCAGGAGCACTACATACAGTCAAGTGCCCATTAGAGTATGCTCATTACATTTTACTTTCATCAAGGGGATAGAAGCAGTGAGATTAAGAAGTCATATAATGGTTTCCAAGTCTAGGCCATAGCTGTTCTTTAGGAGATGCTGAGCTTCTACAGCATTATGTCTGCTTTATGTATAGTGTCTTGTCATTGCTCTTTTATGAACATTACATCTATCCACTAGGCTCTTCAACAGAGCAAAGCCCTAGATGTAAATGCACATTGAAGTATTAACCCTTTCTTCACAGAATGATTCTACTGAAAACTGCTTAAAGAGACTTAAAAGATCAAATTAAAGTATCTTTCAAATCAACCACAGAGCACGCTTATCCATGGAAACAACCAGAAATACAGAACAGTTGCCTTAATCTATTGATTTATTCAAAGCAAAATTGTATGATGGAAAGAAAGCCCCAGAGCCTAACTGACTAATTCTTAATAAAATTTTTGTGTATTAAAATAAAACCATCTAAAATGGAGAAGCAATGAGAACAGAGGAAAAGCAAAAGCTTACTTTTCCATACCACCTCAAAATAGGTATATGGCAGCAATTATCAGAACTTTGATAGCTGAGCAAGCAATGTGGGACAATGAACTGATTTGTCAAGTCTATGCTATGTAACTACTTCCATCTAGAATTACTGCATTTGCTTTTGCTTACTATAGCCAGAATGCTTATAAAACCAGGAAAAAAATGAAAAGGTATTTTTTCAGCAAGGCTTTTTAAACTTAAGCTTTTGTATCAGCTGTTCCCATATAAAACCAGACAATGAGAGTATTCTTTGAACAACAGAGAATAATACTGGTGTCTCCATGAACAACACTTTGGTGAACATGTTGTTGGCCCCACCACACCTGCACCAGTGAGGCTTCCAGGACTTAATGGGCTTTGTCAAGCATTAATTACTGTCCTTACTGGCTCTCACATCAGCTGGTCCACATCTGTGTTGTCAAACCTACGGGACAAGCACTTAGCCAGATCTAATCCTGGTTCCATATGAGGATGAGACCTCCTGTCTCCACTCTTGGAGTCTACTCAGAGGAAGGAAATGCGGGTGCCTGAACAGTGCAGGAGAGATGGCTCTCCCTGAGGGTCCCTCGAAAGGAATGGCAGGAAGAGGAAGGCTAGACTGCTCCATGGAGAACACCACTCCTTGGTCAAGACACGGCTTCTGAGACCTGCTACTCTATCATCTGTAAAGGGAGGTCATGAGTTCCTTAAAATATCAGATTCATACTACCATTGCTCAAAATTTCCCATTAAATTTAATCTAATAAATATTTACTATTTATGTATGAATTTCTAACTACCAATTAAATAAAGGCATATAAATTTTATAATTGAATGGAGACTGCACTAATCTCAATTTTAAATTAACA
Organism: Eulacestoma nigropectus; assembly: GCA_013397775.1. Lineage (NCBI taxonomy): Eukaryota > Metazoa > Chordata > Aves > Passeriformes > Eulacestoma > Eulacestoma nigropectus. The sequence goes on along the minus strand of VZTE01000432.1, from coordinate 1,349,844 downwards.
ATGTTGTTGTAACTGTATACCCTATAAAAGACTGCTACAAACTGTTTCACCACTATATCAAGAAAATGTCAATTCTCAAGCAATGAAATTCCATTTAATGCAGAACTTCGTAAGCAGAAATTAACCTAACAAATTCCACTAAGAAATTTAACATAAGGAAACCCAGTAGAAAGTGTGGACCTTAGAGCATCAGCATACCATGTCCCTGCGGGATGCATCAGCTACGAAATCATCTGTCAAACTCTTCTTACAGCAAAACAAAACAACAGGGAAAAGAAGCTTATATTAACAGTGTAGAGTTTTCTAGATAACACAAGAAAGAATGACTACGCTTTCCCTTAGTGCCCTATCAACTGTCCTAGAGTATGTTCACATAAATATTAATCATTCCTTTGTAGCAGTTCACACACATACATAGATTTCTTAATACAATCTATGCACATGTCAGTTTGTAATAGCAGACTGCTTTACATCAGGACAACCCACCTCAAACAGCATTTAAATCTTCACCCCATTCTTTTCTGTACAGATATTCTTTCAATTGTAAGGAAAACATGACTGAACAATTGTGTGATGTAACACTGCCACAGGAGATGGGAGGAATTTCACCAGGCATGGGCAGTGTGTTTTACAGACTTTCAAATCCCACGCCATGCTTTGGTGGCCACACTAAATCCTGCCTTGCAAGAAAAAGGCAAATCAAGATACTGAAGCAGAGGTGCTGTGACAGACACTGTTCTCAAGGGCCATAGGAGCTCCAGTTGAGGATTTTGCACTATGAACACAATGAAGCTTTCTGGAAGTCTCCTACTCTGTGTCCATCGATTCCACCGTCAGTCTCAGTTTCTCACACCCCATAACTAGTTATCCGCACCTTCTGCCTGCTTCTGGTGGCTCCATCCTGACCCAGAATCTAAAAGTACTGCAGAGAACAGAGACATAAAGAAGGGGTCAACATCCCTTGCCCCATCCAGGTGCTTCTGTGATAACTGCTGCCCCATAGAACTTGTTTCTAACTACTCAAGCGGCGTTGAGATGCTGGACTGACAGCCAGGAGGTGGAAGATCTGAAACATTTACACATCCCCCAGACACACCACAACGTTACCTACACACTCAACCATGTAAACACAACAGTCTTTGCTGTGCCTTATACCTCAGCATGACAGGCCCAGAACAGTGAGGACCTTGGGCAAAACTTGTTTTGAAAAATGAAGTTTGAGTTAAAAGTGCAGTCCTTTGCCTGAAGCAGTCAAAGCTTCCATGTGGGCCACAAAAAAGGCTACTCACATTAAAGGGAATGATTATTTCAGATTTCACAGACAAGCTATCGGCCTGCCTTTTGAGTAATGTGAAATGAATGGTTGCAATGGTGAAAACTACTTTGTAACTAGCAAAAAGACACAAACAAATAATCTTCCACAAAAAACCCCGAAATTCTCCTCCCTTCTTAAATAAAATCACTCTCCTACCTGAGAAGGGAATAGATTTTCAGGACACACTGGTTTGTCAGAAGTGTTACTTGCTATTTTGGTAATTTATGCTGATCTGCTACTTGGCAACCCTCCACTTGCCATAAACACTTTATTTTGCTGAATGTTGTGGGGGTAGCAAAAACCTCAGGAAGCCAGTGGAGACCAGGTGATACAACTCAATGCAGCCACAACTGCAGACAGGGGCTCATTGACTTGACAGAGATGCTCATTGTCAAATCCTCCACAATTCACAGTTTGAAATGACACGTAATGCAGGCGGAAGGCAAAACACAGAGCTGAGGTATTGTAGCATGAGGTCTGAGACCAATTGCTGACTTTGGAACTATCATTTTACATTTCTTGAAGGCACAGCACTTGCTGGGGTATGAAAAATGAGGTGTGCATAGCTTTAGACTATGTCTGCACACACCTAGAGAGATCAATCTTTCAGATGAAGCGAGCCGGAAATCCTCTCCGCTGTAGGCAGCCATTCAAAGTTCTCTAAAGACTTTTATTAAAGGTTCCCTAAAGGTTTTCACCAGTACCTGGAGGCAAACTGTCTTCTTCCTGCTGCATAGAGTGATAATTCATTGTCAGGATAAAAAAATCCCACGTGTAGTTGCATTTCAGCATGCTGTTAATGTCATTTCTATAATGCTTTGTGAGAGTATCTGTGTGAAGGAAAACAATTATGATCCTGTCTCTGTGAATGAGAGTGCATGTCCTTATCTAATAAGGAAGGAAGGAAGAGACAGCCTGTGCAAAGGTTGGCCTGATAAAGGTTACTTCTGTTCACTTGCAAATCCCAGACTGCTTTCAAAATGAGAATTATGTGGTGCAGCATCACAGACTGAACTAATCTTGTTTTCTGTTACAACGCTTATTTGAGCTCCAGTGCCCTTACCCCAACAAAAATGTGCTAGTAAAGAACAAATAAGGCAATGATCAGATGTAAAGGCCAAGCACCACCAGTTCTGAGCCAAAAGTGAAAAGGCACCGAGGAAATCCTCTTTTTTAAAAAACACAAAGACCTTAGTAAAAATTAAGCACACTGCAGACACAATCTGCATAACCAGCTTTAAGATGAAGAAATTAGTTGTCTCTTCAAACAACAGCTTTGGTATCTGCCTGCAATTTGCGTGTGAAATCTGCAACTATGAGCATCTTAATCTCCAAAAATCTTAATAAAAGCAAGACAATGGTTATTTTTGGCAGGGGACACTGCATGAAATATGATATTCTCTCTAGGAAACGATCATTTCCTAAACTTGAAAATATAATAAGGAAACACAGACTTTAAAGGACGTAAGATTCACTGTGGCAAACAGAGCAAGAACTTCTTAGTGCTCCACTGCTGAAGTGCATGAAGAGAGATGGACAGGCACAAGGCTTACAGGGCCCAGCAGTGTTCACATGGGACTCAGATGGGGCTCAGGGAACTTATATTCTTTGGGAGGACTGGAAAACTATGTCACTGAAAAGAATATATAAAACATTTTATACTTATTTTAAATCTGGGGGAGAAAGAGATGCATTGTCAAAAGATGTGCAAAAGCATGTAGAGCTCCAGTGTTTCTGGCACACTACAGCCCTAACACGGAGTAAAGCTGAGAGAGAGCAAAGCTCATTTTATCCCTGAAACACTAGGAATGATGTCAAGGTGTATTTCCTTTGGCCTAGAATTCTTCTTTTAAAGAAAGATATGACTGGGACAATTTCACTGTCTTGGAAGACATATACCTCCCTGGCTACTGCTGAAGCTTTAATAGCCTTTCAGGATTAAATAAAAAGAGCTCCTGAAAAACAGCTTTTACCCTATATGAAGCATCCTTTTAAAAAAACCCCAAATGTCCTGGAGTGGGTATCTCCAGATTTCCTATGACAATTCACAGGCACAATTCTTCCAAACATACTGTGAGAGCCAGCATCTGGAAGAGCATAGAAATGCCTGCTGGAAGCACACATAGCATTAAATCTAACAGGCTAGGAAATAGCATTTTAAGTGAGAAATAATTTTTACATTACATTGTCACACACACCCTGCTACAAATTCTGCCTATGATAAGGAGGCCGTGAAGATCTGTGAGGGATAGCTTTCTTCCTATGTTCACAGCATGTGACTGAGCGTAACTATGACTGTGCTTGGAGGACAAAAATGTTATTTTTAGATTAAAACTGATTAGCTCCCCTGACTGTGTCAGAGCAGAATAATAATATTTTTCATGGCGCTGATCAAATGAAAAAAACATTGACCTAAAAAATATAAAGAAAAAGAAATCAAAACCATATTTTAAAATCTTTTCTTAAGGCACATAGTAAATCACTGTTGGAACTAGAACTTGACATGTTGAAACTCCCATCTCATCTACTTTGATGGCACATCCTATGACACACAGTTTGCAATTCACATCATATCACACATACAATGAAAGAGTTTGTAACACTCCAGCTTCAGACAAGATTAACAAAAGTGGCAGTTCTGAAGGAAGAGATGTTGTATAGGACACATTGTTTGCTAATGTTTGGGAAACATAAGCAAATTTGGAGAAAGGGATGCTATTCTGAGAGAACAGAGCCTGTAAGCCAAGGGATGAGGATTAGCTACAACAATTTTGGGGAGTGTTGATGATAACGGCATTGCAATGGTATTAAATGCAGGGAAAGGAGGAGAAATAAAAATGCTGCTTGTTCTCTTGTTGCAATGACTGCAGAACCCCTGACTGCAGCTTTTAGAATGAAGAGTTGGTTTGGGATTTCAGTTTTTAATTTTAGATTTGATGTCCCAAGTCTAAAGAGGCAAAACCATGCTGCACAAATTCCAATTTCCAGTTTTTCTTTGCCAAACACTAGGAAGCATTCTGGGAATAAAACTGGAGAATGCTGCATGGTTGCTGGATGGTCAGACAATCCATCCCAGATGCCAAGTCACACATGCCCTGAAGTCCTGGGGTGTTCTAGATATTCTGTCAACACAAAGGTGGGATACAGAAGGAAACAGCAAGGCAAGATGGACCTCCACCTAATAATGAACTGAGAAGAAAATCTTGTCAAAATCTTAAAAAAAATAAATAATTTTTTTTATGCTACAAAGAAAAGGGAATGCACACAAAATCTACATGCTGGTAAAGCAAAAGTCTTTACTTACATATGGGTATAGATGTCTGCAGAGCCAAAAGTCTACCTGGCTGCCAGTTTTAAAATGCCAGGGACAAAATTCGGCACAGAGCTGTGAAAAACTCATCTTTATGAAAACGTAGAACAGCATTAAAGCTGCTAATACAAACTTTTAATATTAGAAATAGCTGCTAATATAACTACCTGAAATAGCTCATCCCATATCAGCTTATTACTCTGTAAGCTTATAGTATAATACAATAGAAAATATAATTGCTGGTCTATTTGCCAGTTCACATCTCTGTCTTCCAGAAAGCAACCCAAAGGATGTCCACGGCCAGAATGTACTGAAGCATGCAGAAAAGAGAACGAATAATGGGAAAGCATAAAAGAACAGTCTAGGCCATTGTGTGATGACATGAATGACATCTTCCCACGGATGCCAGAAGCAATCCACTGTCATTTGACCAGGCAGAGGTATTCCTTCTGGGACTACTCAGAACACGATTTTCATCTCATTGTTTCCACTCCAGTTGCCTTTCCATATAAACAAATGCAAAGATATTTGCAATAGTATATGCTGTGAGATTGCATAGTTTTATTTATAGAGTATAGATCATGTTGCTTTTTTAAGTGACATTTCTGTTATTGTGTTATTAATTTGATATTTAAACATTGTGGCAAAAGATAAAGAGTTTGAGTCTGTATATATTCCTTTATATAAATATATATATACATATGTAAGTGTATATTTATATATCCATATATAGACACATATTTAAAAAAAAAAAAACAAACACCCAAGAGGTTCAGCCAAATTAGGGTAAGTTATTCATTTGACACAGAGTATTTACTTGGACAGTTGGATTTTACAGTTTACTGGATGGATGTGGTATCAGATGTTCCAAATAAATCAAATTTACGCCTATCTACGTGATTTAAAATGTCATTAAACCTCAGAGAATAGTAACAGGGAAAGACATATTAGATTTTTTAACCCTCAAAACCATGTTGCTTTTTTTCATGGAGTGAAAGCAGATTTACCCATTTGAGCACTCCGTTAGATCTTAAAATGTACATTTTCTGCCAGCCTTATTTTGTTGATGCACATAAAATCTCTGGTTTTTATCAAAATAATGCACCACGTTATGCAACTGCCTCAGACTACAGGTACTGCCCTCAGATGTACAGTGAGAGCCCAAGGCAAATGCAACGTGTTTCTACTAAAATCATCCTCGTTCTACAGCCATGTCCACCTCTCAGTGCTCTCAAATACAACATTTTAGAAATGGAACAGCATAACCCTACTCCCCAAAGCAGGATGGAGGTCCCATCCTCTCCCTTCGCATGGCCTTTCCAGCTCACCTGCATCTTTCCTCCAGTCTCAGACAGTTTTAGTTGGAGCACATCCTGTCTCCTCTTTCCCTTGGTCCTTCCTTCTGCTCAGTGGCTCTCCAATCTGCTCAGCTGGATCATGGCCTATTGTTGTCCAATCCACTCTCTCCCTCCCTCTCTCTCTCCTCCTTCACCAATTTATCAACCTGCCCCTTCCTCCGGCTCCCACGCCTTCTCTCCCTGCCACCTTCTGGTTTCACCATGGCAGGAGCCCACCACAGATGTTGGCTGGGACATATGTGATTGAAATGGAGAAATGCTGAGGTCAACTCAGCTTCCCAGAGGTGAGGAAGGATCAAGCAGGTTCATTTAGGAAGGAATCTCCAGATATTTGGAGCTGCTAATTTGCTGTGTGAGATGTGCAAAGCCTTTGTGAGGGCTTACAATCTTGTTTTCAGGGCTTTCTTTTGAAAGGCAAGGTACCTGTCCATGAAACAAAGATTTGAGCTTCTGCTCCAGGGTGCTCAAACACTGGAACATTTCAAAGAAAAACCCTTGATAACTGGAACACTGAAAATGTTTGACCAAAGCAATACATTTGCTCAGCCCTCTCCTTGGAAACATCTCATGGCTTCAATTAACATTTTCCAAAACAATTCACTTTAAAAAAGAAATCTTGTAAGGATTAAAGAACACTCTTTGTGTGGACAAGTCCAGACCAAATAATAAAAGCAAGGCATTATTGGTGCTAGCTAATAAAAAAGTGATTATACAAGGGGTATGTGGGAGCAGCCAAACATGGTAAATTAAGTGGATACAACCAAAAAACCCTTGCAATGAATAAATACATTTTGCTGTATTTACAGCCTTCAAGGCACACATCCTCAGGAAAAAAAGCAAGTTCTGCAGAATCTATGTAAGTGACCCAGCAGTGGTTCACCTCCACCACTGATCCCCCTCCTCTCACTGCCCCCAGATACTCTTTCCAGCTGGAACTGCTTTGTCTGTCCCCTAACACTTCTCTGGGATACATTGTTGAATCTTTGAACCAACACTGGACATGAAAGGCTTCTGATTAGCAGTGGTCAGTTTTCTCTATGAATGTATGTTCTGTGGCAAGAATTCCTGAGCTGAATTTGTTCCAGTGCCACCCTTGGCAGAGGTGACCATGGTGACAGAAGCTTTGGGATACATATGCACATATAGACACAGGAGAAGGCATTTCCGTAAGTACTTTGAAGTAGCATAAGCAGCACCAGTGGCATTATAACATAGCTTGGGTTGCAGGGACAGGTGGAAAACCAGCAGTTGTTGCCAATGATTCTTTGTCAGTGGCCAACATCAGAAGGCTTTAAAAGGCAACAAAGATAATCCATCTACGACTGGCAGAGCTGTCCCCTTGAAAAATTTTCCTCTCATTTTCCATGCAGACCTGCATTTGCTGAAACTGCAAACACATATTCAGATTTTCCGTAACAAAAAAGAAGGAACTACATTTATTCACCACACAGCACTATCTTGGTATCCTCAGATTCAGAGCTAGCCAACCACAAAAATGTACTCAAAAACTATGGTCAGTTGTGATTTATTCTGACGTAAGTTCTAAAATGGAGTATAGAGAGAAGAAACTCAGTTCCCCACCTTTCTTGTAAGCGGCACTTCAATAGGGACGGGGACAACTTCAGCAAGCAGGCAGCCATAAAATGCCACCATGAAAGCAGCAGGATCATTGTTAGGAAACACGAGTGTTACCTGAAAGAGAGAGAAGTACATCAAAAATGTTTTATCCTAGGTGTCAGATAATGGTAATTGGAGTTCCCATGCTTCCTTTTGGATGGAGATGATACTGGAGCACTTCTAAGACAGCTATTCAAATGCCTAATGACAGATGAATGAGGAATCAGAAGGAATTTATTCTGATAAATATTCCTTTTATGAATATTTTCACTTAGGATGTAGTCAAATATTTTCATGCTGCATTGTTTCCTACATTGACAACACCTTTCATCTGGTTCTGAATTAATTGATTGCTTTACCGGTGTTAAATAACCAAGCAAATGGAATTAAAAGAATTTTAGATTCTAATGTAATAATTTGCTTGAAGTTACTAAAACTTAAGTGTACATGTGACCAATTCAGATTACCCAGGCTTAAGATGCCATTATGTCAATCATTAACACACTGTTTTGTTTCACTATACTTCATTCATGCAACAGTTTTGGTTTAGGACTGTCCTGTTGTCCAAGTGTAAAGTTTCTGTGTGCTGTGTGCACACAAAAGACTGGTATCTAGAAGCAAACATCACATCCAGAGCTGGCTGTATCACATGCCAACCTAGGTGTGGATTTGTTGAACTTCACCGCTTCAGGGATAGGGCTGGGAATTATTTAGATAAAAGAATGCCAAAACCAATCACAGATCACTGGAATGCTCAGTAGGTGCTGAACTGGGCAGCTTAACTCCTTCAGACCCTGCCTGAGGCAGGACAATGCCTAAACCCTCCAGGCAAAGAGGAAGGAGAGGGGAGGGTTCACAGCCTTGCTGAGGATCTGGCAACTTCAGAGAGCCTGCAGCTCTCCTTGCAAGGGCAGGGAGCAGTAATGCTCTCACTGGTGAATGACCTTAGTGGCTGGATCCTCTCTGCGGTTTTGTTTCAGTTCAGTTGGATGGGCGTTCTCAGCTCATGTCCTGAACAGCTGTAACACAGCTGGTCACTCCTGCACAGTCAACTGCAGTGGCATGCAAAGGCATGGCAAATGATTCCAAACCTCATTCCCCTGGGCTCACACACAGGACAAGGCTGTATTATCACAGCACCTTGAAATTTGCTGAAACTACTTGGTAGCTCTTGAGTTTTGGCTGCTTCGACATCCATAGGAGTTTTTTTGAAGTAAAATCGTGATGTTTTCATGTATGCTCCAAGGTTCAGTTACTGGAGATTTTAACTGTTTCCAGAATTTTCACATCGCTTCAAAGATAGTCACCTTACATACACCAACTTGATTTCTTCAAACTAGAAGAAATCTAACCAGCCTTGTCCAAGTGGGTCCATAATATCTCTGTTTTTTAAGCTGAAGACTTTCATCTCATAACTCGTTAGAGTCAGAGCAAATACACTGCTACTTTATCTGCACATTAAACAATCCGAGTGCTGGAGATGGCTGTGCAGTGCTTACTGTATGCAAATAGAAATACAGGGATTTTGCCAGGTGCACAGAGGGGATGGTAGAGATTGCTGAGCCCAGCAAACATCTGAAAGATCCCAAAATATACTTTGAGGGTTGTTGGGTTTTGCACTGGTCTCTGCTTACACAAAGGCAGTGAAGGTTTGGCTGGGAAACTTTGAAAAGGAGCTGACAGAGGTGAAAAAAATCTCACTGAACTCCAGTGGGAACGAGGCATTAACTTCTCCAAAAAACATTAATCACTTGTACCAAATAAATAAATAACGTGTGTAAAAGCAAAAAGGGATAAAGTTGAAGGAAAAAAAATCATAAAGTGTATATTAACAGAGAATCTGGTTAGCTAGCAGATATTTCAGAGAGCAAGATTAATTTCTAGGCAGCTGTCTGGGGTGATGCAAAGTTAAATTTCTGAAGTTACTATAGAAGGCAAATGCAGTTTGCCACATATAGTATCAGAAACAGGGAAAGAGATGCAGGCACGTTCATTTATGTTTTGGCTCAGACAAAGAACCTAAGAGGTGAGGTAACTGTAGTCATTAGGTAGTAATGGTAATGAAAAACAGAGATTGTATTGATGTAGGTGTTTTTAAAAGAAGATATAAACTATTTTATATATATCAAAATAAGGAAACAAATACATTCTTGTTTGGAAAAGACCTGAAATATGTGCCTGTATTTCATTTAGTATTCAAAAACTACCTTTAAGTGTTGTCACACAAGACACATTATGTAGAATAAAGTCACCTTCAAAAAGGTCAGAAAGCTTTTATGTTGTTACAACAGAGGTGTAACAGCCAGAATCACAGCCTAGAGCATCAGAAGTGCTGTAACACCTCATCTTCAATGTGAAGCTGCCTCAAATGATAACGTTCCTGTTACACAGGGATGCCAGGCAAGACGTTTTTACAACACAAAGCATATGCTTTCAGCACTCAGCTATAAACATTTGTTTCACTCTAATCTAGCCGGATTTATTTTAGAAGAGCTGCAATTTGTTCCTTACGTGTCCTGTGCTAGCTAAACTTCCAGCTTTCAGCCTGAACTATCCACAGATCCTTTCTTAATGTTAGGAAATGCCAGTGACTACTGCAGAAAATGACTACAAAGATGGGCAGGCAGCACACAACAGATAAGCAGAGATGCACATTGCCCATATGTGAACTTTATTCCTTCGGAGTTTTCTGGGTGGACTGTTTTGATGTGTACACTTGAACAACTTGCTGCTTCTGCTGTTGCTTAGAGACACACTTGTAAGTCAAGTAAAAGAGAGTCTTCAGATCCTAGTCCTGGCTGAATGCCATCGTAGGAAGCAATTTAGATTAAGGATCTAGAGATCCTTTAGTTAATTTCTTCATGATTTATTTCAAAAAGAAACACAGGAAGGCCTGTCACTTTTTTTTTTGTCTTTTTTCCTTTTGGGAAGCATTATTGCATGCTCTCATTTTTGAAGCCCTAAGATGTGTAATGCAAGCAGACATGTTTCACACGTGTGGCACAAGAGGATCAAGTGAACCACCAGTCTGAGAATTACCATCAGACCCTGGAGGGGGGAAACTTAATCTCACACTCACAACTCTAAGCACTAGGGCAGGACTAAAATTTGCTTTTCTGACAAGTTTGTTCTGGAATATCCATTCCATGGCTTAGATCCAAACTGGAATGGGACCTGTGGAATTTTCTATACACACTCTGGCAGAGAAAATGAGCAGCAGGCTCAGCCAGCCTTGGCAGACAAAGAGGTAGGTTTGTAAGTACATTGTTAGCAAAACCATAGGATGTTCTTGTCTTCATTTAACATCTTCAAGTGCTACCTCTGCAACTCTTGCTTTCTGTGGGCTTTATCCATCTACTTAGATTCAGTCTCTAGCAGTAGCTGCATCAGAGTCAGAACCAGGAATGGAAATATTCTCTTGTTACCAGTCAGCGTCATTTATTTATTCAACTGGCTGCCAAAATGTGCTGACTTTGCTCGTCTTTGTCCTCCACAATGCTCCTCTTGTTTTTACCCTCTCAACAACTACAAAGTCATTAGCAAGTAAGTTTTTTATCCACATGACACCTCCAGGCTCCATAAGCAAGCTTTTGCTAAATAGATAAATAGGTTCAATGTCCAAAAATCACTTTCCATGGGAATGTTTATTGTTGATGTTGCCACAACTTCAAGTTACTATTCAGGGGGTACCAGCTCAGGTTACTTATTATGCAGTTCAAAACATCTGTCTGAATGATCAGTCTTAGGGAGTAAACAGTAGATTTTAGCACCCCACCCCACACCCCATTATTTCACTTCACTGATTTCCTCCAAGCACCCCAAATACCTCAGTCTCTCTTTGTCAACACTGGATTTGAACTATTACAAATAATCATTGCGATACTCACCCTGTCTCCAGGTCGTACCATTGGTTCTTGTTTTGTGCCTAATTTATGTAGTATATTGTAAGCAACCTTCATACTTCTGGTCCAAAGTTTGCCTATTAACACAAAATTTCCTAAATTAATACAAAAATTCTTATGCTTTACAAGATTATTAAAGAGAAAGAATATCTAAGAAGTGGAAAACACACAGTAGGAACATTAATATTAGTTTTCCAGCTAAATATGACACCATTACTGGGACTAGTGGAAATACTTAAATACTTATCAGAAGTTTTCTTTGAACTTCTTTTTTCAAGACAGCAGCACTTAAAAAAAAAAAAGGAAAGTGAGAATGGTTTTCCTTATGGCAGAAGTTTTCTACTTTGGAGAAAATTGGATCTCGCCTCTGAAATTAACAGTTAGAAGGGGCTGGTACATCATCAAGTCCAGATATCACCTTAACACCTTAGCTGTAGCAAGCTGGACATGGCACATTTCAGCACAGACTGACCTCGAGGGTGATGTTCAGTTTCACCACAGCAATTCTCTCACCAAGGAAAAAGGAAAGGAGTTCCAAGAAGCAGAGGCAAAGAAAAGAAAACCCCAACAAACAGAAAACACCCCGCAGCTGAAGGGGCACACTGAAGCAGCAGGGACCCTCTGAACCTTAGCACATCCATATGGCTGTTTCACTTTTAATCCTGGGCCTTCTTCCATTTAACTTGGCTTTTCTTTCTCACCTGCTCCCATACCCTCTCTTCTCTGATTCATTTCACTTGCCCCAGGTACCCCCTCCTTACCGTCTCTCTTCTCCCTTGCTTCACCCTTCCAGCACCACTCTTACCTAATCCTTATCAAGTCCTCACCTCAACATTCAATAAAAAAAAATTCTCTCACCAAGACCTCTTTTCCCAGGCCTTTCATTTATCCTTCAAGTGATAGGCATCTTTGCTCTTCCAGATGCCCTTTGTTTAGAGACCTTGTTACTTCCATGTGAACAATACCAAGTTTAACAGCCCTCATGCTTGGCTGGCCCCCAGGTACTTTCTTGAAGCACTATTCAGTCTGACAGTAACAAATCTTTAATTCATGCCCACCAATAACTGAAACGATAATAGGTTCTGACAACGGATTACCTATGGAGTTCAGCAGTTCAGGCCCCCAAACATGCAGTATTGCTATTTATAACAAAGCCAAGCAGTTGCTATAATAAGTTCCTCCACATCCTGGTTATAAAATGCAATACTACTGAATCATTTCTAAGTGCAAATCCGATGTAAATATAAAGTATGATGAGAAGGCCAGATTTTCTTTTTTTCCCACCTAAGGAAAATTGGAAGGGTCACTGCTGCTTGTTACAGAGAAAGTACTAAATGCTATTATTTCTTACGAAAACAGTACTATTTTATCATCAAACTATGCTTTGCAAAGTTTTTAATTTATTAAAATTACACCAGTATTTGCATGTTGAACTGTCTTGCTGCTCAGAAAGGAACACAATTCTGTTTCACTGGAAACTCAGCACAGATACAGGAGTAGGTCTGCAGGATTAACTCTCACAGAATTATGACAGAACTATATGCATTTGATGGAAAGAAAGTCTTTGAAATCATCCCTGCTGCTACAGTTAACACTTGAACTTGACAAGTGAGGAGCATAAAAAAAAGGATGCCTTAAGAAAGCAAATATTCTTTTTCCTGAAGTTTTTCAACATTAACGTTTCAGTGGCAACAAACTTAAAAGAGCAATTAGTAATGATACAGAATATTGAAGAATGGAAATCAAAAGCCTGGCAAAAGTTTTGAATTGCAAAAGAGAACCATCTTTACAAAAAACACTTTTAAGCTTGGAATGAACATTGAAGGAGCTGCTGTGAAAAGTTATGTCTGAGCTATAAAGATTAAATCTGTTACAAATCTTAAATTTACATTTGTGACACATTCACACTAATTTTTCATCTATCAAATGTGCCATCAAATATTTTCTTTAAAATCTAAGGGCTATTCACATTACAGTATCTAGATGCATTTTTTCAGAGGTACCCAGGTATGCAGTACCATCATCTCCATCTAAGAGACCTGGACAAATGCCAAAATTAAGTTCTCTCAAAGACTAAGAAAATTTAAAGTACTTTCTAGTAAAGTTTTAAATAAGTTTGAACACATTTTGTCATGATGCTCTTTTATTGCCAAAATTTTATTTCATCTTCTAAGACAGAGATAATATAAGGCTGCCTTCCTATTTCTTCACCTTTCTGTTTGAATACACTTTGAACTGCACAAAAAATGGCCATAATATTTTCTAGTGGCCAGAAAAGACTTAAATTTTCTGTCACCACAGCCCTTTCCTTCTCTATTTACTGGTGTGATCCCAACCTGTGTTAAGTATCTGAGGCACACGTGCCTCTGAGTATGAAACTGTGGAAAACTGGAGTGAAGCAGCTTGCTTGCATTCAGCTGGGAAGGACCTTACAAGCTCTATAACGTCACTCCAACCCCTGCAGGCTCTGCCTGCCCTCAGCTGCTGCCAACTCTGCTCCAGTGTGGGCTGTCAGGGGCAGGCAGGGAACCTCAGGCACCCTCGTGAGCAAATAGAGCAAAGTCCAGGCAGAACTTGAACTGAATTGTGTTCAACGGGAAGTCTGTAATTTCTTTAGCAGAGTATATAGCTGTGTTCCAAAAAAGTAAATTAGAAAAGGGCCACAGAAGGACCAGTAACCCAGAAGCTGGAGCTAGGAATGTATGGATGATCAGGGCCAGATCAGTGGCTGCTGGATGGGGCACAAACCTCTGACCAGACGTGGACTGAACCACGGGTTTGTTTTGTCACCTTGGCTGTTTGCCCTCTCCGACCCGACACCACTGAGAAACACAAAGCACTCCACGTCTGCAGGATAACAGCCCTGAGGAACGGAGGATGTTATAAAGAAGGAAATCTTTGAAGTGTTTCCTTCCTTGGTTCTGCCTAGGCTGCAAATCAGAGTAATTCTTCCTTTGCAAACTTGAGAGATTAGACGCTGCTGGGAAAAAAGCCGATTGCTAAAACCTCTCCCACAAATCCCGATGCTGCGACCTTGCCGTGACCTCCATGCAGTGCCACATCTGTGCTGCGGGAGTGGGAGGCCTGGTGAGGAGGCCAGCTGTGCTCCTCCCAAGGCTTTGGCTCTGAGACGGGGCTTAGGGCCCATCCTTGTGCGGGATAAATCGCTTCGATACACGGGCTCCCGGGGAAATCTGTTTGCGGTCACCGGGGATTCGTCCCATTGTCCTCAGCCCGAGTTCAGTGAAGCACCAGCCCTCCTCGGATAAACACAGTGCCATTAATCTTCTGAGTTGGGTTGAAGACAGGGGGCAGATGTAGGAAACTCAAGCAACAGCTTCATTTGGTAGTGAGTGGAGCAGCCCGTGTCCCAGCTCAGTGCCAGAGCTCCTCTTTCCCAGCCATGCTGCTGCTGCAGGGAGCTGCCCTCGGCCCTTTCTGCAGCACAGCACGGGTGCAGAAGCCTGGAGCTGCACTGCTACTTCCCTGCCCTAAACACCAGACTCTGTGAGCCCTCCTGCTCCTGACATTCTTGCCCCCATCCCCACTGCAGCAGGGTCCTTACAAACAAACATTCCTACCCACCACACCAGGACAGGATTTGTGCCTGTCAGGCCTTGATCTCACTAGACAAACATTAAGAGCTACTTTCATGCATTTTAAAATGAAGGTTTGGTATGTCATCTACAGAAGTGTCCAGTGGTGTTTAAGGCATGAGAGTTCCCTCTGGAAGGGGCCCTGGCTCTGCAGACCCAGTGCTGGGACTGCCAGTCACACACATATCGTGGGTAACATGGGGCACTAGATGTTCAAAAACATGAATCACCCCTCAGTTTTCAGGTCACAGAACTATTTCCCATACAAAGCAGACTGGTAGAGTTCCCCTAGCTGACTTTGGAAAACAAAACCCCAACAACAGGCAGTTGATGCATACCATGTCACTACTACAATTTATTAACCTTGTTCCTACCTCCCATTGAGCTGCTAATTGTGGTGCTGCTTTCCAAAATCTTGTATAACTCCACATGTTGGTAAGAAACTGAGCTTTTCTCTCCATCTATCACTGCCTAGCTTATAATTGCTTATTTACTGAAATAAATCTTCTTCTAAAGATAATCACATCTCCCTTCGCCACTTCTGTCACTTTGCCAGAGTGCTGCTGCCAGACTCTCATGCCCTAGCAGCATGCTTCTGCAGGGAGGCCTTTCAAGTTCTTCACACACTTGCAAACTGAGTGGAGAGTTCCCACTGTCCAGTGAGTAACAGCAAGTACCACTCTGCCTCTGAATCTGAGCCATATCCGGCAGACATCACATGTGCAGAAATGCTCGGCAGGACAGGATGGAAAACGGCATCTCGCATTCTGGCAGCTGTGACAAACACTGTTAGCACCCATGTGGAGCTAGTCCCTTTTCTCTTGCCACTGGAGTTTTCATTTAGTTGAGCAGCAGCAACTCAGCATCAGCAATGATATATTTTGTATTCAGTCATCTTCTTTTTTTTAAGTCTACTCAGATGGCAATAAAATTTAGCAAGTGAAGGTAGTTTAAGCAACACATTACGAAGGTAAAGGAAACCACAAGGCATTAAAAACCACACCAAAAGGGATCTCTTAACAAAAATTAGATGTTTTCCACATGACACTGAAGTAAATACCCTTCCTCTTCCTTTCCAAATCTGTAAAAGGACTAAATGTTTGTGTTGAATTTAAAGAAGGTTTTAATAGAAAAGCTGTATCAGGGAGAAAACTCAGAGAGGAAACAAACCACAACAGATTTCCCGATCATCTTCACGACGCTTTTCAGAACCACACAGCACTAATTCAACAAAGCCAAACCAGTGGTTGCTTACCAATCTCCATGCACAGCAACTGCGAGACTGCCAAAGTTTAACTGCAAATAATTTTGTCAAATATTCATTTTCTCAATACCACAGTATGACATTCCTTGTATTAAACAGAAACAAGAGCATTTATTAAATCTAGTGTAAATGGCAAACTTCCTAATGCTATACAGGTAAAGGGGCTTTTTTTCTGCCTTGCAAAACAATAGTCGCAGCTTTACTACTCCGGTAACCCTTTCTTCATTAATCCTTTAGATCCAGCCTAAACAGCAAATGCAGCTGTTGTTTTTTGGGATAAAAAATCCAAAGAAAAAGAATAAAAATGTTCTGTTGCAGAGAATGAAGGACTGCAGACATACTCAGAATAGAGATAACCTTGTGCTTGATAACAATACAGTGCTTGATAACGCCGTCTGAATCATATAACAGCAATTTTCAGTCTTTTTATTAAAGAAATAAAGGTTTAAAGTATTGAACAATCATAAGATTGATATCCATCTAGGGATTTAAACCATGACTATCCATACCTCTGTGAGTCTTGCGTTATTTCAGAGGTAAGGACAGTCTGGTTGTGCAGCTACTTGGTCAGAAGCATCTCGAATCTGTCTCTTTCCTGCTGATAACTGTGAAATTCCTGGCCTAGGAGATTCTTACAGAAGGGTCAGGGATGGGTGTAGGTTGCACACCAGGTGCAGAATGGCTTGGGGTTGGCTATTTTTGGCCTGTTGTTACTTTTCAGGCATGCCAGGATACCTCCAGCAGGAGTGACATCACCCCTGCTGAGGCAGAATTACTTTGGCCTCAAAATGTTTACAATTGCTTTAAAGTTATTTTTAAAATCATTAATTCATTTGGAAAAAATTTCCATTTTCCAAGCATTTCCTTCTCCACGGAATCCAAATGGATAAAGGAAAAACAGTTCTCTGCCCAGAGAGTCACCTCTGCTCTTTTTTGTAAGCCTTGCTGTCTTCTAGTGGGCCTCTGATGTGGGAAACACTACATTGGAGCTACTGAAAATGGTTTTAAAAAATATGATTATAGATAGTGTTAGATAAAGGAAATGAGATTCTTTGAATCAGACAATGTCAACTAGTACTCATTTTGTTGTTCTTAGTAATGGTTACAATAAGAAAGCTCAAAACTTGTTTATTGATAAATTACTTTCAACCCTTTACTTTTTCCCCAGCTTTTCTGGTTCTCCTTAGAATAATCATTTTAAGTAAGAAAAGTAGCTCTGATATCATAACAACTATATAGGATTTAATTGTCCTTTATTCAAGTTTCTCCTCTAAGAAATCACTAAGTGCTTCATTATTAATACTAAAACCAGATGCCTCACTACTCTGATTAACTTTGTCTGAGCCAGAAATTGTCTTCCTTTTCCTCAAAGCGCACACTACATTTCTAGTCAGAGTTCAGACTCCCATAAAACGTGATAGACATATTTCCTTCCCATATCTCAGACATTTCAATTTATGCATATTCAGTGATTTGATTTATAAAGGGGTTGAGAATAACTTAACTAAGATATTCTCCACTTAAACAAGTTCCCAGAGGAACAAAATATTTGAGAAATAAGTAATATTCATAGTGCTTCATTCACTAGAAAGAATTAAGAATTTTGAGTACATTAAATAAAGATTACAACTGGGGCACTGAGAAGAACTTCAAGAACTGAGGCAAACCGCTTCAAACACTTGCTTGAAAAAAAGGATCAAGTCTTCAAGTGCAGTTATACATTTATTCTATCTAAAGTAATCTGAGACACGGGGACAAAACCAGTCCTGACATGCTATGAAGACAAGAAGCTCAAAAAACATGCTGAAAAAGACATAGGAGATACAAGGCATTACAAATTTGATGAACTCTTGCAGAGAAATGGGAGGGCAGCGGTGATTTTAAGCAAGAGCTGGAAGTGCAACTTCTTTAAACTAGCTCCCCTTCTGGCCCAGAAGCCGTTCATAATCTAGAGCTCTCACCACCCAAAGCCACACTAACACATATCCACATCAGCACCGTTAGGGGGAGAAATTCATTCCAATGAATCACAAAAGGTGGTCCTGCAACACTGATCCACCCCCGTCTGCCACGGCAGATCATAGCTTGGCCTCTGGTCTGAGCCCTCAAAGGTGTCTCTGGAAGGCACTGCAAAGGAATTGTGAAGAAGACTTTGGAGAAGCAGAATTTTGTGGATTCTCAGAGCTCCTTTCCAGCATGCAAGGCCACCCAGGGCAAATAAGAAAGCATCCTGGACAGACCCAAGAGGCCAGCACTATGTTTTTCAGGGCCAGAAGAGAGCCTGATGTAAGAATCAAGACCAAGGTCACAGATGGGATGAGATTTCACCATGCAGATGCAGCAAAAGGCCTCAATTTGAAAAGATTTCCTCCTAAAATAACCTGTGAGGTTTGGACACAGAATGGCTGTAAAATAAAGAAAGAAACAAGTGTCTGGGTTGTGTATGGTATTCTAGTTACAGACCAAGAGATGGATGGGAAGGCAATACTGTCTACAACAACCCATGAAAAAGGTAAATATGCTTGGTATTGAGGGAATTAGAACTCCTAGTCAAGATGGGCCTTGATCTAGCTGATAGCTACAGAGACACTCCAGGAAATCATCTTGGAAAGATGGAAAAAAGTGGCAAGGCAAACCTGCAATTCATCCATGCAGGGACAGAAAACCAGAAAAGATACTGAGAATAATAACAAAAGACACCACAGAGAAGCCTCCTCTTAACCAGAAAGTTGGAGGATAAAAGAAGAGGATTTCCATGAAGACAATGGGGTGTGAGAAGAGACTGAAGCAAAAAGAGTAAATAGAGGTAAAATATTCAAGAGGAGGTGCAAGTGATGACAACATCTCAAAACCCAAAACTCTGAAAAATTAGCATTATTCTTAAAACTCATGAATATTTGTGAAATATATGAAAATTCCTGGTAAAGGTATTGCTTTAAATTAACATAGAACTTGAAAATAACTGTGAAGTACAAACTAGAAGCTACTGAAAATTGTCAGGGTTGATAGTTAAAATTTTAGCCACTTGATCATAGCACGCACCTGAGGAAATTCAGTGTCACATTAATACCATGTGGTAGGATTGTGGCTAGGCTCATCTTTCAAGTTTATTACTACCGTGGCCAGTGGGACTACGCACAAGGATAAAAATTCACGAGTAGGAGTGTCTTTAATGATTTTGGGGCTTAATGTCTATTAATGTTCGAGTTTAAACAATGCCATGCCTGCCATTGCTAGAAAATATTACAGGCAGAGAAGGTGGACTAGCTACAGCAAAATCATTCATAAAGCCACCAGTGAAAAGGCAGGTGGCTGTATTGTTAATGACATTTCCAAAGCAGTTTTCATTTAAGAAAACTACTATGGCATAGTGAATGAACATTTCCCATGAAAGAGAATGTCAGCGTGAAAAGCACCTAGCAGAGAAGAATTCAGTAAATCTAGGAAATGTTTTGGTTTGTAATTTCTTTTATCTATAAAAAGAAGAAGGAAAAAAAAAAAGAACTGATTTTTTTCTGACCTCAAGAAACTACTGAAAGGCAACAGGAAAACCACATCCCAAAGTGCTGCCAAATGAAAGGTGCAAAAACATGAATTTTAGTCCTACTTTTCTCAAGATCCAGACAATGTAGAGGAGGAAAGAGTTATTTTAGAACAGAGAAGCAGGCTAGGTGGCTCCATGAGCCACGTAGATATATGTTCCTCGGGTTGATTTGCTCACCCTACAGCCTCAGGCAAAGCAGGACATATGCTCAGACTCTCTGGACAGAATCCCAAATTCAGAAAAATGGTCTGATACTCAGTAACAGCTTCATTTCCTTTCCTGTCCAATTTATTTAGGGTATTCAGTAGATGACATGACTTCTGCAAACATGTAATTGCAAACTTTAAAATTCTTCCCTAGTTTCAAGTAAATGTCCTTAAGGAAGAAAAACATTCATCAATGGTGAATTGTATGTTTGCCCCTGAAATTAAATCACTTCTTAACTCTGAAGTACCTGAAGGGAAAATGTTTCATGCATGACCCTCAGTTGCAAAGGTTCTCTTATGCTTTAAAAGCCTTTAACTGTATTTGCAGTGCCAAACTTGCAGCAGACAACTTTTTGGCCAGGGATCATCACTGAGTCTGACTCCTGAATGGAAATGAACGTTCAGCACTGAACAAAACAGACAGACCTCTATATCACAGCATGTAACAACATTCTCTGCACAGAACTCCAAGTTCCTACCCTGAGAAGGTAGAAATAAAAAAAGAAAAATAATTTTTTATATCCATATCAATAGCATACAGAAATGTTCTAACTCGCTTTCAAAGTCTGACAGTTATTCATAATAATTCCTCTGAACATCTCCCAAATGTCCCCTGAACATCTCAAAATTAGAAGCAATGTGGGAGTTATTTGTCAGAGGTATCCTTATGTTTATTTTTATTTGGCCTTTCTTGGTTGCAATACGTTGTCAGGCAGTACACATTGAACTACATCAATGTATCAAAGGTCACACTGAAATATATCCTGACAAATCTCTTTCTAGGGGGTACACTTGCTAGTTGTACAACTACCCATCAGGAGAAATAATTCAAATCACACTTACTACAATGTTAGACAACAAGGGAAAAAATCCTATTTAACTTCTTCAGGATGCTGATGAATTTTGTACACCAGGTTAGGCTTTTGCAGAACAAAGCCTGGGCGATATCCAAGGGCAATGGATTTAGACATTAATCTTCAGGAAAATCTGCCCTAGGACGCATTTCTACTTGAAAGGTGGTTTTAATTTATAATCTGTTATTCCATGGGTGTATCTACTCGGCTCTTTTCCTGTGTCTGAAATAAATCACACTATAACATCTCAGCAACCCTTATTCAGATATCAATAGCTTCAGAGTTGTCTTACCCTACTCACAAACCGAACAGATGCATGATTACAAGGCTTTTTTCACTACATATTTATGCATTTACTATACACAGACACTGTACAGAATATATAAAAGCACAAATAGTTCAAAGAGCGCTCACCATAAGTGAGAATATACAGTGGTTTTCCATTGGTATCCATAGTGGTTAGGCAAGGAGCTTTCGGTGAGATGGTCCCCCATCGCTGCAAGGCTGCTTCCAGGGAAGGCGGCCAGTTTGTAACCACACCTAATTGTTCCCCACGCATAGCCAACATCTGAGCTCCTTCTGGCTTTGGCTGGTTTGGATCTGGCTGTTGAACTTATGATTATGAAAAGATATACAGTTACCATGTGAATTCTATACCTTGTGTACACCTGTGTAATCAAGAGAATAAGTCACCTTTGCAAAATATTCTGAAAACAGTAACATGCAAGAAGGTATTGAGAAACAACAGAGAAATATAACAGAATAATTTAACTTTGACACAGATCAAGCAACTGAAGCACCTCAGGAGTGAAAAGTCCTTGTTCTTACACTAGTTCTACAAACAGGGAAAGAAACTGCTAAGGCAGCATGCATATATTTATCTTCAAAATAATCAACCTTTCTTTATTCCTAAAGAGAGATGGAAAATACTTTTTCCTGGGAAAAATGCAGTAATGAGATGAACTGCAGGACTACTGACAAAAATGTACTTTAACAAGTAACAGATTGATTAAAGTCATGTTCTGTTACATGTTTTCTTATAAATTCCTGAGAAGACTATTTAAATTTCCACATCCTGGCAAATCTTAATTCTCAAAGCACTGGTCTTTTAAAAAAAAATTCCATTTATTGACTGTATCTTTGTTTCTATCTTACATTTAGTTCATTTTTCATACTTCACTGTTACACAAAGGATGTGTAAAACATTTAACATGCTCCCTCACTAATAGATTTTCTCATATTGGTGTTCAAAAGCAATGGCTGCAAGCCACAGCTGAATGTTCTCAAAACAAAGCTTTCCTGCACTCTCTTCTGTCATTTCTTTGCAAGCAGAACCAGGAGCTGAGCAAACAAGAGAGACTTTTGACTCCACAGCACTATGTCCAAGCTTACTACAAGCAGTTTCCACTGAATACCAATGGTTTTTTGGTACTTGCCAGTACAGGGAGGGCTTACTTGGCTTTCTACAAAGTCAACGTAGGAGACAAACATTTTACAGAGTTTTAATAAGCGATCCCCAAACCTTTTGAAAAACAGTCATTTTACCTTCTAACAATTCCTCAAAGTCATCTACAAAGAACTCTCGTAATGGTGGTCGTTTGGGCCGTTTTAGTGTATTGACCAGCTGCTGAATCTTTGCTGACACTCTGCTGCTCACTGGTACTCCTGCAGGACAGGGATCAATGGAAACATCAGTCGACAGCTACGCTGTACCCACCAGACGTCAAGTGGGGTAAGAAAATGTCTAGGACTGCAAGGCCACCACAACTACAGTTTCATGCCATACCGTGACTCAAGTATTTAACATTAAAACATACAAGCAAAAAGGAACAATGATGCCTAATGTGAACAAAACCAATACAACAATGTCAGAGTGAGGTTGCAAAATTAGAGGGGAAACAGGACACAGACTGAGGGAGAGAAGCACAGTGGAAAAAATGTCCCTACTGTAAATGTCAGTACCCTGAGAGAATTCCCTCAGCAATGGTCAGTGAGAAAACTGGCACTCCCCATGATCATTGGCCATACCAACGCTGTCTGACTAGACTGCAGCCCGGAGAGGGGTGTGAGTCATAGGCTCTGCCCCGTCATTTATTCTGGGTTATTTTTACACTGCAGGGGACATCTGTCCAGTACCCATCTTAAACATGGTTCACATCTTTGTATTACTTCAGCATGACCCTGTATTGTCTGAACATCCCTACAGCCAATGCCACCAGCCAGCAATCTCCAAGGGGAGCATGCTTGCCCATACAGCACTTCGGAAAATACAGCTCTGAGCAGCAGCCTGGGGCAAGGGGCATTTTTATAATATAGTCCCATCAATCACCTTCCCCTTCCTTTTCTCTAGTCAAGTGCAAAGCCTCTCCAACGTGCATGTCATCTGTTCCTGAACTAATAGCTTTCTGTCACTGCATTGCAGGAATTTCAACTTCTTACCCTTCCACAAGGTTGGCTCCAAAACATTTACCAAGGGGTGTTTAGAGTTGAAGCTACTAAGTTTAGATACAGTACACTTGGTCAACAACTCCACGCTGTGCTGAAATATTGTTTGGTAAGTTTTAGAAAAGAGGAGTGGTAAATAAGGAAGGGTTTACAAATAACTGTTTTTCAAAAAAAAAAAAAAAAATCTCAAGAGAATAAAACTTCAAACATGTCAATTTTCAAGATCCATCCTAGCATGTCACATTCTTTGCCATTTAAAAAAACAGACTAGCTGTAGCCAGACAGCACGATAACAGCAAATCTAAAGAGATTCTCTGGGGGGTTTTGCCAAACAGTTTCTATGGGGAGTCAGCTCTGCTGATTAAGAAATATTTCTCTATGTTATTTTCATTGATATCAGCTTATTTTAGAACTGTAAAGGTGCTGCAACTTTGTGTTTACAAGTGAAATGTGCCCAGAAAAAAAACCACAAAGAACACCCAAAAACCAAGAGCAGATGCATACAGTAACCACTGAAAAGGTCAGGATACTCAAAATAACCCCAGTTCTGCTTTGTGACATACCATCACCAGTCTCCATAAGCTCAGCGTTGCCATACTTTGGTGCCACCCGTGCCGTTGATCCTTGTGGTCTTTCTACTTGTATTGAGTGTTCTGAGGTGTAAGTGGTAACATCTGGAGGGGCAGAATGATTTTCTGTGAAGAGTAAGTTGAAAGGTTTAACCGTGTACCTCTAGTGTCAAAAGGCAGAAAAGCAAAGGGCGGAGGAAAGGTGACCATTTGATTTTTTTTTTTTTTCTCCAATATCTGAACAGGCATTAAAATTAATGCACAAAATTATTGTACTGAACTATAATGTGTAGTATGATTTTAATAAATAAAGCTTGCACTGATTAAAACAGGGCTGTATATTTGCAATCACGTAAGTGATAGGCTAAAAAAATTATAGAATTAGGTTGTAGGTTCTCCACTGACATCTGATTTTATTTAAAGCTTGTGCACATCTGCAAATAGAAAAGACCCAGAGATATACACTTCTGGTGGATTTTTGTGTTGGTTTTTCTAAGTAAAAAGAACACAGCATGTTGTCAATCACTTGCAAGTGCCAATGCATATCACTTTTATAACCTCTGTATTTTGAATGTGTCAATTTTAGTTAAGAAAGGAAAAAAGTCAATCATAGCAGGTTTGGAAACTAGAGGCAAGAAATAAAATGTAAAGAAACATGAACTTTGCATTCTTCATGGACACTTGCTTGTCTACTATTTTTACAGAGAGATATTTCAATTCTTCTGCATAACAAAGCCTTGCCTTCCAGAAGGCAAACACGATTTGGTCTGACTCATGCCAGCACTGCTGAACAATTCCACAGAGCTAATCTTTCTCTTTCATGGCCTGATAACTCAGCATGCTACCACAGTTCGTCTTCCCATGTTTTCAAGTCTGAGTCTGTATTTCCTACATATTTGTACTATTTTTATAGGTTGTCTCATAAATTTTTTGCAGGTTTTTATTCGCATTAGATTAGATGGAGATAAACGTCACAAGCAAATAACAACTTTTCTTTCAATTGACATAAATGATCCCCAGCAGCCTCTGAGTTACAAAAGAAGGCAGGTCGTCATTCTGCTGCCAGAGAAGTGAAGAGAAATGCATTCTATTTTACAACACGGTAAGAGTCTTTCAAAATGCAAAAATTCTGGAAAAATGTCATCGTGTTCCAGTACTGTTTTCAAGATGCACTTTTTACTAAACCTTTTCTTTAAGCATTATAGTGCCATAAGTACTAGAACACCAACTTCTACAGTAAATTTAATCTCAAACATAATCATAAAGCATTTTCATTTTTTGTGAGTTTTGAACTTTGAAACACTGTGATTCTTGTGCATTCAATCCCAAATTTATGCACCACCAACACAGAAAACTAATTTTTTTTGCTACACATACAGGAAAAGGATGCTATAATAGATGCTTATTTTACATAGTTTTCATTTAAAGGTAGCATTTGACAGACAATCATCATGAAAATTTAAGACATGACATTAATGTCTGCAGCTGTTATTTAATGTTTATATTCATGAACGTCATAAGGGCTCAAGTCTTTCATCCAATCATATTATCTGGTTGAGGAAAACACGAAATGGCTTTTTTTGAGCAACTCAAAACATCTTGCATTCTACAAATGTCCAGTTGGAGCTTTTGCTTCTGATCATGTCCATTGTTACAATTTTACTGAAACAAACCCCTTATATTGTGCTATAAGTGACCAACTGAAGTGCAACAGACGGAACAATTAAGCTTATGCTGGTAATTGCTTGAATCATGTCTTCATTTTAAGTTTCTTGTCATTATCAATTATTTTAGACTCAGCACAATTTTTTGCCCTTTCCTGTTAAGTGGCAAGAGCTTTTTATAGATCATGATTGTATTACTCAATAACTAAGTCAATTAAAAAATGCTGATGTTTATCTTTCTCTTTACTTATAATGCCGTTTTGCTACACATATGGGAGATCATGAGTAAGAAAATAATTGTACTTAGTCAGCTATTAGTAACATGAGAAAGTATTTTTAAAGTGAGCTGTATTTGCTTACATCTCTCCAGTGAAGTATTTCCATCTTTCAGACTTTACAAGGCAAAGTGAATTGGAGTTAAAGATTAATTTTTTTTTAATGCATGGGGCAGAAGATACATGAGCAGGGACGCTCTCCTTTCAGAACTCTGTGCTTAAAACCAAATCCTTCTTTGTTACACATGGTGCTGAGCAGGGAGAAAGAACATAGCAAGAGTCCTGCGCTTTTGTGAAAGGGTTTCCTTTTGAACAGACAGCACTTGCACTTGAAGTTGACTAAAAGAAACTCTCTTCCCAAGGTTGCCACCACAGGTCAGTCAAGGAGTTCTAGTTCCCTGGCTGCCCAGCTGCTATTTACTTTTATCCAGAAGAAGAAGAGTATTAAGGCTTGTCTTGACATGTTCCTTTATAGTATCTGCGTAACAGATGTCTTCTCATGGCAGTATCTACAGCTCTAAGTTTCATCCATTAGATTTACAAATCTTTGGTCAGTTCGTGTCTCAGAGTCAGGCTTGGAAAAATGAAAATCATACACACAAAACTTAGGTCTGAATAACTTCTAAAGAAAAAGATAATTGTTATGTTATGTGAAATGTACCCTTTTTTTTTTAATAGAACACTCAATCCAAGCTTTGGCTATGGGCACAATCTGTAGAGAGTTACTTGGTCTTATGTCAGGTAACTTAAACGATTATTTGAGGTTTCATTAAGAATCATGATCCTGACACATCTGTTCACTAAAAAGTAGAAACTGTGACAGCTGCATGACTTCAAAGCACTTCCTCCACCAAACGTACATATTTGCGTCACCTCCTTCTCCCATCTCTTCCAGTATCCTTGCATTAGAAGATCACAGACAGAACAGCTGTTTCCAGTTAAGGCATTCTTCATTTCTGCCACTGGAGCGACATCATTTACCCCGTTTCATGAAGATCAGAAAGGCCCAACAAAGCAGAGCACGTTCATATAGGGAAAGAGCACGTGCATTGACAAAGCCCCATGTCTGAGGAGAAGCAAAGAAGTGGAGGAATACTTTCAGTGGAGGTTTGGAAGCTCACATAAGCACCAGGTATTTGAAAAGTCTCTGGGAGCTCAAAAAGCATTCCTGCAACACTGTACTTGAAGAAAATGCAGCTTTTACTCCCAAATAAGCTGGCTCTTCTGGTTGTCAGGGAAGGGAAATCCAGAGTAAGAGATGCAGCTCTTGTAGCTGGGTTTTTCTTGTACTGATGTCTCAGGTGACAGACTGTATTTTTAACTACTCTCCTGTATAAGTTAACATTCCCCTTAGAACACAAGAATTTTCAAGTTGTCTGAAAACTATGAGCCACGCTCATGGCACACATTTTTTAATTTATTTGATTAGCAATCTATGTAGCCTTTAATGTGGATAGAAGCCTTTGATTTTCAAACAGAAACATTTGAAGTATATAAAAGAAACATTAAATGCACGTATAGGATCCAAACTTTGAAGTGAGATGATTAACTTTATATAGATTTACTATCATAGGCAAGCACTGTGTAATTTTCATTGCATGAACTTTGTGAGCTTTGGGCTGTGGTTTCTGTCCCTAATTTTTATATACATAGAAATCCAAACCATGTAATACCAACAAATGAAAGGTTAAAGATCTTAGAAACATGCACAGTACTGACCCAAAGAAGGGTCAGAACATTAAAAAACAATTTTTTACAGATTTCACTGGTTTGACCTCTAAATTCAAGAATTACTGAACACAACTGTGATACCTATGCAAAACTAAAGATTTTTCCTGTAGCTTAATGCAGACAGCTGAGCATCTTAAAGCTGAGAATAAATATTAAAATGGTATCTATCCGAAACTAGAACTTTGACCACAACAAAGCAGCAGCAGTCAATTAAATGAACAGAATAAGATTAACAGCATATAATATCTTATGCAAATTATCCAATGATTCACAAAGATAACTCTGATTATATTATAGCCAAAGCTTTTTATCAAATCCCTTTTCAGGCCCGCATTAGTATGCTTAAACTGGAAAAAGACTCCCTTTCATTATGTGATGCACTCTGGAGGTAAAATCCTAGTGGATATCAGAATGGAGGGCTTTTTTGGGTTATCATTAAAGTTTTCCCTGTTGAACTTTGAATTTATATGTTTTTAAATTGGCACTTTCAGAGTATGGCCATACATATTTACAGTTGATTTCTCTCTTGCAGGCTGGCCTGTCTCTGGAGAACAATTCCCTGGACCAAACAAACATCAAGCCATGGTAACACATCTTCTTTGTGACCAAGAACAAACTGTCTCTGGTAGCTGAGGAGCTTTAAGGAACGGGATTACTCTTCTCTCTTCTCTACTACCAAGGATGT
The DNA here is from genome assembly GCA_013397775.1 of Eulacestoma nigropectus. Lineage (NCBI taxonomy): Eukaryota > Metazoa > Chordata > Aves > Passeriformes > Eulacestoma > Eulacestoma nigropectus. Next base: position 1,321,509 of record VZTE01000432.1, on the reverse strand, counting down.
TTATTCATACACCATCACTGGCCCACTGCCTTGCAAAGAGCCAGGCTTTGTGTAGGAATACTTCAAATCTATTACCTCTTAGAATACATTTAAATGTAAAATCTACCTTCTTGGATGGGAAAGAAACAAAACAGCAATTTAATTTCAAATTCTTAAAGAATGCAGCTCACCCATGCAGAAATACATTCTAGAGTTATCAACTGTGCAGCTTCTCTTACATTTCCAGTGATTTTATCAACAATGACTGATGGCAACCATAAGATCCAATCTCATCACTCATATTTGGTACCCAAATGACCTTTACATTACTACACCTCAACTATTGTCGAAGAAGAGATGCAATTTAAGGTGTCTGATTGTCAGAATGAATGAAAATATGCATACACTGAGGTAAGCTCAGCTGCTTCCTTCAAAGGCAAGATCTGTCTAGTCAACAACAAGGCACAATACAACAAGTATAAGAAATAGTAGTTTCCCTCTTCTGCAGAATACTGCCATCTTCATTTAGCTCTATGAATGCTGTATTATTTACCACAAACTCAGTGATTATAAAAGAAGATTTACTGTGCCAGATTTAAAATTACTAAAATGTCAAATTATAAAGAAGCTATATTTAAAGACACATTAAGACTTGGTGTGTGAGTAATGCAACCTTTCAGAGTTTGGATAAATTTAATTCTCTGTGCTATAATTTCCTGTAGCATTTCAAGATGAAGTCACAGAAAATAATCAAATGCAATGATTAATGTGTTTCCAAGTGTATGTGTTTCTAAAACAAGGTTCTAAGCATTCATTTAGCATGCATTTATGAACACAATACAAGTTCTTCCCCCAACTGCAATTCAGCAGTTCCAGATCATGATGAGAGGATTACTGAAAATACAGGGGTTACATCAAGCTATACTCATAGCAAAAAGCAAGGGATATATGTACTCTTGTTCTAGCACATAAAACCAGGAACACTGAAGAAGCTTTCATGTATTTCATTACACATACTTGAAGAGGAAATGTCAGTTGAGGAACAGTCACACAAACTGTAGTAAGGCAGTAGTAAGACTGCTTTATCTGTTCCAACATAGACTTCAACAGATTTTCAGTGAGAGCCCAAAATACACACCCCAACAAGAACATACCCAAAGCAAATGCCTTGTATGATGAGCAGCTGAAGAGTGAAGGGAAACCAAGCCTTGCTTTCCACATATCCAATAAAATAGCTGCCTCATGTCAATAAAGACTAGTGTCAATGGCACAATATTCAGAAATTATGTCTATGAAGCTTAGCCCTAATGGAAAGAAAGCTTTGACTTCCTAGGATCTTTGCAAAGGAAATAAACAAGCTATTAATAATAACAGCTCCCTTCTCTGACGCTATATAATGGTCTCTCCCACGGAGTATAATCGCTATATATCCCAGTTCAAGTATTCTAAATTCAATTAAGGGCAGAAAAAAATATGTTTAAGAGGACTACTGTTAACAGAATTATCAAAAATCACTCAAGCTATGTAATTAAAGTGGTGCAGCAGTGGGGGAAACTCATATGCAAGCAATCCCTAATGATGCATGCACTGATTTTCCTTACTGATGAATCCTACAGAGACCTTTAGAGTGCTAAGTAATGGAAGTCATGCAACTGTACATTTTAAGGTATTTGGTAACCAATAGCTAGACCCTGTCTGCCACAACCTAAGTTTACCCAAAATCTAAACAGCTATTTTTTACCCCTCCTGAAATAGGAACGTAGGACTATCTCTCCATATTTAATATGTAAATATTAAAAAGCAAAGAAGAAGCGCAGGAGAGACTTCTGTAAGACTTCATATAGCAGCATCAGCTGAACGTGAGAGTCAAAATGCATGTTAAACTGGACACACTCAACACATCTGTATACTGACCTATATGTGTTTGAGCCATAACATCAGCTAGTCTGTGTGCAGCACCACTGCCTCCACTTTGTGTCGAGGAGGAGGAAGTGGTTGATGTGGTAGAGCCGTGGATCGCTTGACTGATCCAATGTTCCATGTTTATACTCCCCTGGCTTGAGGTGGGAGTTCCCTGGGAGTCGCCCTGTACAGAGCCTTCGTCTTCTGAACCAGAAGAAGTATCTAGTAATTAAAAACAGCCTGTTAGCTTGCAGTGCTTTGGGGTTTTCTTAATAGAAATAACTCATATTTATATCACAAATCTAAAGTGCCATTAAGAAAATCTCAGGAAGGCAGGCAAACGTAATGAGAAAACTGCAGTACTGAAAGCCCTGAAACTAAGTCTGTTGCTAACTGTGCACATCTCCTGCTCTAAGGTCATGGTGTGTGTATTACTGGACAAAAAAAAAAAAAAAAAAGGATAACTAAAGTCTTCCTTTATAATGTTAAACACAGAATCTTCCGAAGATTTACAGCCAGGAGAGAATATAAAAAAAAACTTTCCCGAGCTCACTCCACAGAGTCTGTGAGACACTTTTACAGTTGTACAAAGTCCAATCCTCAGTGAAATGGGAGTCTCAGCCGGATTCAGTGAGTATAAGAAGCATGAGATAGGAGGTATTTTCACAGTCTAGTAGATAAAAAGAGCAGATAAACTTGAAAAGGAATGGCACAACTAATTGCTAAGACAATGTTGCATTACATTGTTAGGGAATAAACCAGAAACGTGAAAGGAACTTAGACTATCACAAAGTATAACAAGCTGGCCATAGTTAGGTCCTTGTAAGCCTAAAAGGACCAGCGCAAGCTAAGGTATCACCAAGGGCAAAGCAATCATGTGAACTGTCCCTGTTGACTTTTCCACTACTCAGTTCACCTTCTTTTCAAATATACCTCAGTTAAGCTTGGTGTGCATCAAATGACATTTCCATTACCAACTATGCTGACAGGTTAGCAGTTCATAGCAGCACAAAGAACCATTTTTTAAATTCTCATAAAAATAGAGAGATACTCACCCGGAGGTGTGTAGGCATCCATTGATGTTTGCACCACCAATGAACGTCGTTTTGAGGGCATGGGGACTGCCATTTTCCTTTCTTTATGTTTAGCAAGGGCTGCCTGCACTGCTTCTGTGTGGACATCTGGAAGGAAAGAGGTTTGAAGCCAGAGTTAGACAGAAAGGAGCTGTTCTTTGTGCATCCAGCACAGCTAGCGCAGGTTCGTGCATGTGCCAGCTGGGCTGACAACGCACATCCCGTGATGGAAGGCCAGGAACACACCGGATCTCGGAGGAACTGCAGGAGTTCTCCTCACTGTAGAAAAAGCAGCTACAGTGCTGTACCAACAAACAAGCCCTTTGAGCTGTATGATATTCCCAGAATAGTGCTGCAGTATTTGAAGAGCAGGAACAGCACTTCCCCAGAGCAAACCTCTGTTTAACCAGGAGCTGTTACTTCAGTGACCATTGCTATTTTCAGTGAAACTGTGGTGTATTAACATTGTCGATTTTTTAAACGAATAAGGTTTCCACTTTACACAAAAGTCACACAGAGTAAGCAAACAAGAACATTTGCTTGAAGGGTAAGAGGTATGTAAAATGCCACAAAAGAAATGGCAACAGGTCCCTCATTCCCAAATCCTCCTCCTGCCACTGTCACTTGGCATTATTCACAGAAAAATAAATACTATTTAAGGTTGGCCTGAGGTGGAATGAGGAAAAAAAACACCCTAAGCACAGACTTGGTGCTTTGCAGGCAGGTGCTGCACACAGCTCACACCAGCCCACTCCACAGTATCCAACAGATCCCTTCTCCTTGGGGATGTAGCCAGTGAACAGCTTCTCTACCTTTCTCATGTATTTATAGCTGCCTGCCTCCCAAAGTTTGAAAAAGGCTATTTATCATGTCTAAAAGATGTGACTTTTTGATGATGACTTTATTTTAAGCACCATTTTTTAATTACTACCATAACTACGTATTGAAATAAGTCTGCCTTTAGTTTACCACCTTGCACTGTTTGTCCGCATATTACTGTGGATTTGGGACAAGACTCACATGAGGAGAATGTATGCAAAAGACATGGCAGCCAACAGAAGTTTCTTGAGGCTAAAGAAGTTGCCACATATATTGACCATCTGACATCTTCTCTTAACCAGTTGCCGCTGGTCAGCTGTAGAAAATACAGCAATTTGGGTGCATAATTTAGCTATTTCCATCTGTGAAGCAGGAGCACAGTGAATCAGGTCTAATCCAGTGATCCCACTTCTGCTGCTGCTGAATCTGCTTGAAGACCACCCTCACAGGCTGGGTTGGCAGCACACAGTCATTATCCTACTCCTGTATGGACATGCCGGCAGCTCTGAACGGGCAGTGTGCCCCAAGAAAAGAAAGAGGAAACAGAAGAGTGTATATATATATATATATCCTTATTTAAAGAAGCATTGGTTGAATCACATCTCTGTAAGTAACCTGTGAGTAACAACCTGGAAGGATGACTAGAAGCATTAGACGATAAGCTGCTGACAAGCTGCAGTGTCTCATTTCCAACAATGGTGTTTCCTATCTTCTGCCAGGGTTTAAGCACCTCTCGGTAGAAGTACAACAGGGAAGAGGAAGAAAAAGAGCATTACCAGCTGCTTCTATGAGTTGCTTTCTTTTCTTTTGTTTTAAATCATGAAGAGGATGAGCATAGCAGCAAAGCAAAGCAAGAAAAGCAAACAGCAAAGCTGGAAAACCATTCTCAAAAGATAAAAGAGCCGTGCAGCTGATGGACCAAAATGAAGGAAGACCAGTGTTATTATCAACACAGAGAACAATTTCTCTCCTGTCATTATTTTAAAGCAGAAAGTTTAAGGTCTTTCTTATAATTAAAAACTGATGAAAAATGAATGTGAAAAGTACCAGAAAATTTATGTGAACAGTATCAGACTACAAAAATAAACAATGTAAGTCTTTACCTAACAGCATGACCCCAAGATAAATTCCTACCTACTCACTTCATACCAATGTCAATAATGTAGACAGGACTGAACATGCTCCCAAATAGTTTCTTATCTGTTAAAGAGGGAAAATTCTTGGTTTTCCTTCAAAGGATAGCAAACAGATATCAAGCAGTTAAAAAAAAAAAGTTTCCCTTTAAAAAAGCTCAACAAACCAACACTCTACAGAAATTTTTTGAAAAAAAAAATTTTTTTGGAAGAATATAAATTTTGCTGATCAACACATGAGGAACTATTTGTATATTATTGTACATAGGATTGTTTTTTAACTTTGTCAGGAGGGAGAAGAAATTCTTCCAAAGTTTTTTAAAGGAGGACAGATGACAGAAAATCATTAAAATGCTTAGTGACAGCTGGACGCTGAATCATAACTTGTGAATTCCTTGATTTCTTTTTTGATGCTGTTTTGATGTAAGAAGGTAGACTCATCAGCTTAATTAAAAACACTCTACAGGGTTTTAATTTTCAAACGAGTCCATGGGAGTCCAGGAATTTAATTGTTTTCTCAATAAGGCACATTCTTGATATGTTTATTTGTAATGGGCTACCATGCAATAAACCACACTATAGATTGCTAAAAAATCCAAACCCAAAACCTCCCAGGAAAGCTAAAACAATGTCAAAGATAGGAAACTCTGAATAAACAAGAGGGAAGCTGACTGGGAAGAAGGAACATGCACACCTTTACCCAGCCCAGCCTGCAAGCTCAAATATTTAGAAGGCATTACTCAGACTATGGAGGCCACCAAAAAAACCCAGGACACATGTCTAGAAAATGCTGAGGACAGATAATACAGAGATGGTCCAGAGAGCATCAACAAGAGTTTACAGGGTTTTAGGGTGAGAGGAATAAAATGCAGCATAAACAGTCAAGCTTGGGTGAAAAATCTTTTCACTACGTTCTCTCTCAGGAATGAAACTCTTGGTTAAAGAAAGTGCCTCTATGCATATAAAGAATGGCTAAGGATTAGGTAAAGAATGAATAACAGCCTATATAGATTGTATAGACTTCCTTTTGAGTGAAAGCCTATTGGTGGGTTCTGAAGATGCTCTTAACCTGTCTGGACAGTCTTGTGCAGAGTGGGACTTGGATAAGCTAACAAACAGCTTTCAAGCCATTCATGCCTAGAGACCAAGACCCAAAGTATTGAGAAATCAGAGAGGTGAGGGAAAGCCAGACTGATACTTCAGAACTACACTTGAGAACAACTCATGGGTTACAATATCTGTCCTGTAACCACAGCAAGACAGAAACAGTAAGCAGGTTTGTTCCCAGCAATATCAGCTTCAGATATGCACTTTGCATACACATGGTTTGCTTTTCTCTAGGTTTTAGCTTTGCTTTTCTGATCTACAAACAGACTTTGCTTATGTAGCACGGGGAATGTTAACCAAAATGCAACTAATAATCTCTTATTGTACTTTCATGAAGCATGGATTTAAATCCAAGTTGATACGTACATTCGCCACCAGTGTCCCTGGTGATCTGCTTCTCATGAATTTGAACAGGAATGTGGTAGCTCTTTCCCTTTACCTCGGTGAAAGATGGCCTGTGGTGTCCATCATTTTTTGTGTAACTCACTGCTTCCTCAAATCTGTCCCTAACAGCTACTGAAAAAATACAAGGAGACTTGCAAAAGGAATTTATACAATAGCAACTGGACGCTCTTTGTTCTTTAAAGAAAGGAAACCACATTTGCGATGCACATTGGGACAAAGTGCAAAGACACATCCAAGTTCCTTTGGGACAGGAAACTGCTATCTCCCTGAATCTCATCATCACAGAGCAGTTTTTATTCTCCACGTATCACACACAGCATCAGCAGGAACATCATATTAGAATTTCAAACCATCTCTGGTAGGGGATGCCCCTGTCTTGCAGGTTTGACAAAAGTGTCTGAATTCCTTGTGTCAATCTACCCTGGCATGCTCAGACCAACTGAATTCGTCACACTGTTATTGAGTATTGCTATAAAACACATTTCTCATTAATTTTTCCTGAAAAAAATTGTTCAAGTATGAAAACCTAGTCCAAAAACAACACAAAGAAGTGCTTGCATAAAAAAAAAATCATAAAAAGAACACTCCTGTGTCTTTCCTTATAGTGTTGCTTGCCATAATTTCTCACCTACTATAAAGTTCTGATACAGTTTCAAACACAAATATACCTTGATGTAATTGCACTCAAGCCTTCTGAGAAAGTCCTGTGTCTAAGTGGAAAAACCACACTTATAGGTGAAATGTTCTTTCATGTGACATTCTAACTATACTGTTACAGCTGATAAAACTACTCTAGATCCTGACCCTTCAAAGCTCTCCTGTAGGTAAAAAAATCATTTTACTCTACTCACCTGGCTTTTCCACAAGAATGTCTTAACAGATAATCTAGAGCACAGAGTAAAATATCATCACCTCTGTCTACAGCAGTAGGAACTAATGCACAGTGACTTATCTGCTGTTGTCTTCCACTGTTTTAGCTTGGCCAACCACACATTGAATCCAATTTGTGTGTTTGTACTCAAAGAATCAATAAATGGGAAAGAGCAAAGCAACATGCTTGGGAAAGCTCACTGTTTAACTTGTGCTTGTTGCTTAACACCAATCAACTTGGTATTCAGCATACAACCTGACGTATTTCTTGTAGGCTGCAAACTGCAGACAAAACAGCTCTGTCCCCAGTCTTTCCCCTGTTGCATTCAAGTGTTTTTACTTGTTTATTCTCTTCCTTTACTTTCTATGACAGGATAGAAAGGGCAAGCATACTTTTGGGAGTGAAGTCAGTAAGTGAAATAGAAAGGAAGTGAAATTGTAAAAACAAACAGTTGGTAAAGAGAAAGTTTCTTTTTGAAGAGCTAATGATCTGTTATTATACAAGAGATGAGGTCTCAAAACAAAAGGCAGAGATATTAAAACTGGCACAGAGTATGAGGGTCCACAAGCTCAGGCTCCCAGAGTGATGATGACCTATGGCTTTGGCCAATGAGCTCCATAACCAGAAACTCTCATCTATTGCAAATTCCTCATGCCATCAGCAGGGTGAGTTGCCCAGCTTTCCTGGGAGGTGCTCTGCTTAGTGCAGTCACTCTTTTCATCTGGTTTATCTCGTAACTTGGCACAAGGGTGTGCTCCTGACTTAACTGGAAAGGCTTAGGAAAAAAGCCAAACCCACTAAAACAGACATTACTGCACAGCACCAGCTTGATATGGACACCTTTCCCAAAAAGGGGTGACTGAGTGACAGAAGATGTTAGGGAGATAACTGTATTAACTGCTGACAGGTGGGCAGTGGTCAAAGGTCAAATAGTAATGCCCAGAAATATAGAAATAAATACTGTTAATTTCAGACTGCTGATACTTTTGACTCCTTGTTCACAGTGTTCTTTAACCATTTATTCCATACGCTGTTGATGACTCGAAATCTTTTTTGCGAGGAACACTACAAATTTTTATTTAGTCAGAATTTGAGCTGGATGGTTTCAACTGGCTCTGGGATAATATAAATCTCTTTGAAACTTTTCATGAAGCCTTTTTTGGGGAACATACTTTCTCTCCTCCTTGCACAAATATATGCATACTTAGAACAAGAGGTGACCTCCCTCTATGACAAGCTGCTCTCTCCTAGTCATTTCCTTTGGGGAAGACAGTATGTATGATCCTTCTAGGCTTAGCTGTCTCCACAAGCAAATCAGTCTTCCTTTCCTGAAGCAAAAAACAATTGTTGTGTGATGAACAAGGTCAGCCATTTCCTGCTCCACATATGGAGCCCTGCTGCAGCATCTCGTGTTTCTCTACAGCTGCTAGAAGAGCACTCTTCCGAAGAGTGCATCCTCGTTTGGCATTGAGCATAATCCTGACTCACCCTACCCCTTACACCCCATGAACAGGAATGCCCCATTCTTTACTTGGGCCAGAGAGAGTGTCCTTTAAAGCTCTGAACTGTAACTGAGACATTTGAAATATGCTGCAAATTCCTAGTCCTCCTACAGACCTTTGCAGCTTTTAGCAGAACGAACTTGCTCCTTTTTCTTCAGACCTTCTTTTTTAAAAGAACAAAAATCTATTCAACAAATTACAGTTGCATTCTTCCTCAAGATGGAGGAGTTGTCACTTTTTTTTTCCCTATATAAGTTTAACATGCTCAGCAGCTTCCTTTATTCAATATTAGCTGCATTTGCTCCACAGACACGTCAAAAACTCAAAAATACTGTAAGCAAAGCAGTACCTCCTCAAAGATCAGGGATCTGGGTATGAGTCCTGCATGGATAACAGAACAGGGTGCTCCTCCCACTGCAAGCAACAGCTACATTAAAAAATTCTGCATTATAAAACTTTTCCTCACAGCCCTTGCATAAAATGCCTCAGCACACAAAAGAAAAACATCTTCTTTTGTACTTAAATCAGGTCTTGCAGTTGTGTGTCAAGTAGTTAGTTCTCCTGCGTCTCATTTACCATGCAACCCTGTCTCTTTTTAAGACAAGAAATTGGACTGGCTGTAGCCAAGAGTCGTGCATTGCTAGAATCAAGATTGTAGAATCTGCTTCTGCCTCTGTTTCTGAAAAAATATATTCCTTCTGCTGGTTTTGCTCACGTTTTCAGTTTCCCAGGAATTATAATGCCTTCATATGCAATCACCAGCTGTTTAAGAAACACAAATATGAAAAAACAAGCTGTTGCCTTTTTTTTTCTGTACAGATGCAGAATTACCTAACAGAGACCCTACCATCTTCTGCAGCCTGGTTTGCCTGTTCTAAAGTAATGGTACTACTTCCATCCCTCCTTTCAGGAGATTTACCCCTGGAAGAATAAAACTGCCTGGAGACAAACCTAGTTGTGATCTGAAATCATCCATCTCTTCTGTTTCTTCCTTTTGGCTCATGTAATTCCTCTCCCCTGAGCTCTTTCTGTCATCTTCTCTTTTTTTGTGTTTTGAGCTAGCCATTGGAAACAATCTTTGTTCCTTTGCATTAGTAGCCAATTCCTGGTGACACGATGGATGACACAACTAGGAGTAAGACAGGCCTACGGACTGAGAAGGTTTAGACTCCTTGCTTGTTACAGAACAGTCTTCAGACACAACTAACTCACTCAGAGAATGGCAGATTATTAAGATCAAGAAGGCTGATGCTCTGCTTTAATGACTTGAGAATGCCAAAGGATTTTTAATTAGAGATTATTTACGTATATATAATACATAGTTATGTCTTATTTATATTGCAGTAGAGGATCAGCCCTGAAGTCAGACATTGAACAAATAAGTAAAAGCACAAATAAATCTCTGTCACAGGGAAGCAAGCATCTGGGATGGCATCAAGGAAAACAGCTGGAAGAACAGACAGAGGAGGCAATGGGAGCAAGGGCATTTTCTGCTGCATCAACACAGAGTGCAACAGAACAATCAAAACAATTTCTAGTTATTACAGGGAGACAGCTGACAGTTTAGGAAAATAGCATTATCAAAGGTGAATTTTGGCTGAAAATTCTGGATAAGACAATGATAAGTATAGCAATTGTATGCTAAGTAATTATACAGAGAGAAGGTTGGTAATTGCTGTCTTACAGGAAACCAGTAGTTGAAAGCATGAAAGTTGCTTATGAGTTTAATCAGACCTTTGTTAGAGCTACCATGGAAACAAAGCATACACTGAGAATTCATTTCCTAATAAGTGGCTTGTAAATACTCTGAATAGAGATAACTTGGTAGCAACATTTATTGGAAGTGCAATCAGGACATACTAAATAGGGTGAAACATGGTAAATGTGGTATCATCAGAAGAGATTACAGTTGGGTTTTGTCTTTTGGTTGTCCTGGGCTGACAGCACTGAGTTATTTTCAGGCAGATACAGGGCAAGTGATTTAATGAAAATTGTTGTGTTCATCCAACACAGATCAGTCCCTGGGAAATCATCTCACCCCTGGGAATGTGAAAGTAAGTGAGTCCATATAATAACAGATCTTTGCTGTGGGTGATGCTATAATGAAGCAGTCTCAGAATACTTTCACAATCTCTCTGGGTATTAAGATAGGAAAGCACATGGCCCAAACAGTGTGACACCTAATTTCTCTCCATCTGGAAGCAGGTGTGCTATTAATTCTGAAATATGGCATTCATAACAGTCAACGCACGATTGAAAGCAAGAACAGCTGCTCTAAGATGACTCTCATTTATAGGAGGGATATGGAGGTTACTAGCAGAAATAAACTGTTGCTTACCTTTCAAAAAACAACTTATGTGTGCAAGTTTCAGTCTTCGGGATGTTTAAGCTATGTATACTAGACCTCTGGCTTTACTGGGAACTGGGGATACATGGATATGCAGGGGAAACTTCTGCTGTCTTTTCATGAATTTGGGGCTGAATTTTGTTGAACTGTACCATTTTTGGCATTGAAAAGTCAGTGGTTTAGAAAAGATGTGCACTCCCATAAATGTGCCACTGGAAAAGACTTGGCTTTTCAAGGATGCTGCAGCCAACAAGCCCCACTGGTGCAGGAAGCTGCTCTGTGCACTCCACGAAGGGCTGTGCCATCCTTCAGCCAATGCTGGGCACCTCCCGAGCATCTTCTGTCCCCACCTGCTGCACACATGCACAAACCAGATGCTTTCTATGTTCTCATGTGGTCAGAAAGCTTAACTCTAAAGGAAAGAAGCATGGCTCTCATCTCCCACTTTGGCTGGCCTGGCAGGCATACATAATGCTGGGTGGAAGGAAGGGAGAAGCTGAACACGTGGCTGGGAAAGCTGTATGGGCAGGCTGAGAAACACAGAGCTTACACGCTGGAAACAGAGGACACCAAAACAACAGACTGAACTCTCTATGACTCCACTGCTGGTTTTGCTGAAAGGCATAGTTTTTGCTTTAATTTGGATTCTTCAGGAATTATAATAAAGTCAATTTTTCTCAAAACTCTGAGTTTTAAAATTATATTAACTCTACTCAGAAGTGAAATAAAACCCCAACATGCAGGTCTCCCACTAACAATTTCCATCCCTCCATTTACTTATTATCTCATTTGTAATGCAATCTGGAAGTCAGCTTCACACAGTGATCTCATCTCAGGCCCCCTTACTATGCAATCTGAACTAAACTAACTTTATATTTGTTTCTCTCTGGAGATCTTCAAAGAATTTTCCTCAAGAGTTCTATACTTATCCTCACAAACTTTTTCTGCTTGGTCAAAAGCAAGGATGTGGTCATATAAATTACATATTTGCCAGAGTTTTTCTTCAACTTTTTTTTTTTTTGCCCTGATTGAGTTGTAGCTTGAAATTAACTTTGTAAGCAAGGTAGATCAGATAGGAGATTAATTAACTTCTGAATGAGTCTGTTTACAGCCAGGTTAATGATTTCAAATTAACTCTTACAAGTAACTTTCACTCACCTCAAGGGTTAAAATATTATTTGTTTTATAACAAGCCACATGAATACTATGCAGTCCCATCCTAACAGATAGTACATTAATCGTATTTTCCTTTCTCCTTATTCTTTGGAGAAATGCTAAATGATGAGGGTTCAGTAAAAATGATTTCTCAGATCTTCCCATTCCATCCTTTACCATGCACAACTCACATAGTTTCACAGTGTAATTATTCTTTGTCAGTTCTGGCAGGATTGCAGAGCAAGATCTTGAATGTCCTTTCAAAATCACAAAATATAAGCTACCCATATATTTCAAGCCACCATGAGGTAAGCTGTAAAGACACAAAATGTCACCAACCTTTGTAAGGGTTCATACACACACCCACCTCATGGTAAATGAAAACAAATACATGGCTAGAGCAGAGCAGCTCAGCTACCAAAGGTCTGGTGCCAGGATCTCAAGGATTTGGCTCTACAGGGAATGTTCTTTCATTCCTAGCTACCTTATTTCAAATTATCCTCAAACCTGGCCTGGGATGATTTGTTCTGAAGTTTAACAATCTTGTGCTCAGTATAAGTTGTTCTGTCTTTTCCCCTTTGAACACCAGTGTGGGAAAGGTGGCTCGGGAATTTGATCTGTGAGAGCTGTAGTTAGGATGCATTTGTTTTGGAAGTACCTCCAAGTATCTCCTATATTAAGAAGTCTTTTAAAAGAAGTGCTGAGTGCACTTGGAAAATGGGCTGTTCCCTGCAGTGGTGGAATCTCTGGGGCAGTGGCTGGCAGCTCTCCAAGTGTACCAGACCAATTTTTTCTTTCTCATCTCCACAACCTACATGTATGGGGGAAAAAAAAATCAGCAGAAGAGGGTGAGAAGGGAAGTACTCTCCCAGCTGGGAGTGCAGGTACCACAACCACCTACAGGCCATACTCTTCCTCCATGCTACCAGCTGAGAGATGTTGATTCCACAAATGGCATTTCTCAAAACACTCCATTACTCAGCTCCCAGCTCTGTGCTCACCCGCTGCTGTGCCTTTTAAAACCTGTCCACTGAGCCCATGCAGTGCATGTGCTCTCATTTGCTGGTCTTTCCTCTAGGACACCATGAACCCCCAGACACAGAGGCAGCACAATTTCACTTATGCTGCTACTTCCCACGTAATTCCTGACACCTGGAAAACTCAGATTTTAGAGTTTATTGGTCTCATTTTTCTTAAGGATTATACTGCTCCATGCTCTGGTCATCTTCAAGGCCTATTACAAAGCTCATGAGAAACAAGAGACTTAATAACCTTGGCCCAACCCATTTGTCCCATCATTATCAGAGAATTCTGGCGCAGTAGAAATCTGAGAGACACTATCTAATTCCTAACATATGCATGTACCTTTGAACATATTACACCACATTCCCTATCAATTAATGTTGCCTTTTTTTTAGTTTTTAGTTTTTCTTGGTAGACATTTTTTGTGTTATACCTTCCTGTTTTAGGTGGGGGTTTTTTCCTGACAAGTGTGGAAACAGTAAAAGCCAGGTCCTGGCACACGAGAAGGTGCTCTGGTTTTCAGCATCAGAATGGAGAATTCGAGCTTCTTGCTTTGGCCTAATCTACAGGCCACAGGGTGTCCTTCTGGAAAAATGAAGTTGGAAAGGACTTCATGTTTCAGTTCGAGTGTTGAACACCCAGCTGAGGGTGGATAACATACTTGTTCTCCAGAAACGTGCTGAAGGTCTCTGAGGGAGAGTTTCTAAGCCCCACAGACCATGACTGGCTGGGAAACAAAGAACTGGGGGAGATTTATTTGGACCAAGAAAACAATTTCTGATCCCGAGGACCTGCCCAGTTGCCCTTGAGCTCTGTCACCTGGCAGGGCCCCAGCAGCTGCTGCTGTACTGCACTGCAGCCTTTACGTGGCAGCAGAGCCCAGCTCAGCTCCGGCCACCACACTGGGCAGCCATCGGCAAGGGGCCAAGCTCCAGCAGGACGGTCACCGCAGGGCTACACTGGGGAGGGGCTACAGCTCACTATTTTAAGCATCAAATCAGTTAAGACCATTCTTCCAAAAGCAAGACAGCCGATGTGACGGCATTTTAAATAACGGTGGCAGAAACTTCAGGTCCTCCTATGAGGGATTTCAATGTTAGCAAGAGCAGAATGAAGCCACTGCTACCAGTGAGCAAACAGGTCCCTAGTGACTGTATGGAGGGACAACAGCCTCTGAAAATCTCAGTCTTCAACTGAGTTAGCTCATTCAGACAGCATGGGAAGAGCATGAAAGCTAGGCTATTCAGACTACCCACTTGCCTACTCCACCACATAATTCCTATCTCCCTACCTCAACGCACCATTCCAAATCCGTGGATCTGCAGCTTCCAAAAGTACCTGAGAAACTTAGTTTCTGAACTGCACTAAGGAAGCGAAAGCTGCATGGCCAACTGCAGCTACGTCTACATGACCATTATTAACTCATACTCCAGTCTGTGCCCGACTTTGCATCCCATCAGCAGACCAAGCCCGATGCTGACATCTATTCTGCATGCAGAGCCACAAGTGCTGCGCAAGCCAGCTTTCCTCTGACTGAGCTTTCCTGCCTGAAAACCCACTAGGCCAGAAAAGCATCTTGGCAAAAGTTACTGATCCAGCCTACAGCACCATGTGGCTTCAGTGTCATCTTGAGCCCCCAGATAATGTTATAGTACAAGCACCGGATAAGGAATGGCAGTTGCTAAGAGAAAAACATTGTCATGATCTACGCTTGGCAAACCTTTCCAAATACTGTTTCTAAGTGAGTAAATACTAAGAGATTTTTTAATTCAGTAGTAAACAAATCAAAGAATGCTTTTGGATTAATATCAGCTAAACTATTTGCCACATTTGTATAAAGTAAATAATATAACTTAACACTGCACTAATTCAGTTACTACACTTTATCGCATTATCTGTTTCTTTAGACATCTGAAAAATGATCAAAGCTGACATTTTGAAACATAGTGGTTTCAGGCTCCCTTATTGTATAAGAAGAAGCAGCCAGGAAATTTTAAACCTTTTTGGTTTAAAAGAATTAGAGCAAATTTCCAGTGTAGGCTGAATTCTAAAATTGAATTATCTTGAAACAAAAAATTACCAGGAACATTTAGGGAAAAAAATAGTGTCCACAAACTCAAGTGTCAGTTTTACTTAAAACATAAAATCATAGAACCTAGGTTTTCAAAACTATAGTGCTGAAAAATTCAGTTACAACATTAATGAAATAATAATAATAAAAAAGATTGAAGTAAGAGAATAGGTAGAGATTAAAAATGTCACAGTACGACATTTTGCATAATACAAGAAAATAAGTTGAAGGTGATGTTAGTGGCAGCAATGATTCTGAGTCTCCAAAGAGAGTTCATTAAACAATCTTTGCTGACATCTAAATCCACGTAAAAAGCAAAGGCATGGAAGGAGAACTGGATGACTCTCGGAATCTTAGACTTCCAATTAGGAAAACCTTACCAAGAAGAGACAGAAAAAGACTTTGATCAGAGTTGGAACAGGAGATCTTTTTGCAGATGTTAATTGAAATAAACTGTGCAAAAACACTACGGAAGGGAAATGTTTTCCTAGACGTGAATTCTTTATTGGTTAAAGAGTGTGCATTCATTTTGTTTTGGGCTTTTTCCAAAGAGATGTTCCAAATATGATAACAAACACTCAAACCGGGTAACAGCTAGGATCTAACAATCACAATGTGATCAGAGCAGAGATGCTGAAGTATTAAGCACAGCAAAACAACAAGCAAAACAAAGACTTCCACCTGAAGCAAATCTGAATCTGAAAACAAGATAACCAGAATGAAATCTGACTTGCAAGTTTGCAAGTAATAACTGAGTAATTAAGAGACCAAGAAAGAAACAGACTTCTGATCTCACAGGGGCAATACATAAAAGGGGAGAACACAGGTCAGGGTAGGAACATTGCACTGTATCTTAGCAAAGCTCCTCTGAAGGTAAATTTGGAGACAATCTGATAACTTTTCAAAACTGAAATGTATATTTACACTTACCTTCACTGGCATTTGCTACATTTGGTTTTCTTTTAAGGGAGTGAAGATGCAGGAGTTGTTGAAACCAATTTGCTGGAGAGCTTGGTGACTTGCTGAGGAGTCATGCTATACAGCAACCAAGCTCGGAATTCAAAGCCTTGCCGTAAGTCCCCAAAATACTGTCAAGTTTTCACTTCTAACACCGAGGACATTTTCAGAGCAGCAAGAAAGATCTGAATTTATAGTATAGTCCTGACTCTCCTAAAGTGATACTCCTGCACTGATAAACAGCCCTTTACACCGAATTCCTTACTTTTCTTCTCAGCAGCAACGTTTGTGTCTTTATTTATATACATATATATGTATATATATATAACTGCCACTCACCCCATCCCTAAGACAGGACCTTATGTACCATTTCACTGAACAAATGCCTTCCTTTTAAGGCAGCAGGCAGTGACTAAAACCAAGGGGCAGCAACACCAACTCAAAGAACTCTTGGGGTCTCAGAAGAGGCACACGGTGAAGATATGCATGATGTCTCCTTTTGCCCATCCCCAAACTGACTCGACATCTTAGTTTACAAATGGCAAGCATAGCTCAAGCAGACGACTTTCGACTCACAGTCAAATGCACATGTTTTTAACAGAACTGCTCTGGCGAGTCACAGCTTGAAGATTTGAGGACCATGTGTTGCACGCCCACAAATTAGACAAGTTCAGGAATAGTATTTTTTTACCTATTTAAAAACACTGGGTAGAAATCAGACCATTTATAGTGTAATGTTGGAGAAGCTTCTAGGAGCTTATATATCACGGAATTATTATGGAGATACCACAATCATTATTCAACAAAAAATTGGCAGCATCTACAGTATGAACCCAGGGTTTCTGAGGGGAGGAGGGAGTTTTAAAAATTTATCAGAATGGTCTGGTCACACATGAACTTTCTCTGCCACATTTATCATTTAATTTTCCTTTAAATGGGACTGGCAAGCTCTTTGACTAATGGAATGAACCAGAGATATGCTACAAAAGGTTTAACAAGGATTTCTCCACAATTTTCCAGTTGTGTCAGCACAATGACTCCGACTGCATCCAGCAAGAGGCATCTCTCAAACACAATCCAGGGCTTCCACAGTCAAATTCACTCTCCTCAAGACCTTCCATTACCATCAGGCCATGGCTTCTGACTCTCAGCTCACCAGGGTCTCTCTGCTGCAGAGGTTGATGGGTGCTGCTGTCTATGGTTCCCTTATTCTGCAGCTGCAAGAGAGGCAGCACCAGATAAACCAGTCCATGGCCTCAGGCTGCTATCTGAGAAGGATGCTCATACTGCAGCAGCCCCTGAAGCAGTCCAAACAACAGCTGAACACACCTACCCTTCATCCTGTTAAGGTGTAGTACATACAGTTTTCACCTTCAAAGGTAAGAGTAAAGAAGTTTCAGAGCTCACTTTTCCTTCAGGGAATCACAGAATTGTTAAGGTTGGAAATGATAACATTATCGAGACCAACCATTATGTTCACTCCTAAACCACATCCTCAAGTGCCACATCCACATGCCTTTTGAACACTTTCAGGGATGGTCATTCCACCTCTTCCCTGGCTAGCCTGTTCCAATGGTTGACAACTCTTTTGCTGAAGAATATTTTTTTTCCTAATATCCAATATAAACCTCCCCTGGCACAACTTGAGACCATTTTCTCTTGTCCTATCTCTTGTTACTTGTGAAGAGAGGCTGAACCCCACCTGTCTACAGTTTCCTTTCAGAGAGTTGTAGAGAGTGATAAGGTTTCCCCAGAGCCTCCTTTTCTCCAGGGTAAACACCTCCAGCTCCCTCAGCTGCTCCTCATAAGACTTGTGCTCCAAACCCTTTGCCAGTTTCACTGCCCTTCTCTGGACATGCTCCAGCACCTCAATATCTTGTTGTGAGAAGCCTTTATAAACCAGTTTTAAACCAATCACTTCCTTTACTTTGTGTTGTATCTGGAGCAGTATCACAAAGAAAGTTGGATCCCATTCACTTGGAAATGAGTTTTTACCCTTCTGTTTAGCTCTAAAATTAATTTTATCTTCCTTTAATCAGTGCTTCTATTTAGGGCATAATGATGTTCCCAACTTGCTATACTGCAAATTAAATATTTTTCGTATAGTATTACCAAACTAGAATCAGTACAGTAAAATTCAGCTTTGCCACAGAACCACAGACTGGAGTAGGTCAGCAGGAACCTCTGGAGACCATCCAGTCCGACTCCCTGCTCTAGGCAGGGTCATCTACAGCACACTGCTTGGGGCCACATCCAGTGGGGTTTTGAATAGCTCCAAGAATGGAGACACCACAACTTCTCTCAGCAACCTGCACCAGTGCTCAACCTCTCCTAGAGAAAAAAAAGCTTTTTCTTACGCTTAAATCAAATTCTTCATATTTTGGTTTTGCCAACTGTCTCTTGTCTGACTCCAGCTTCTTTAATTCCCCCATCACATAGCTTATACACGGGGACAAGATCCCCCTGAGCTTTCTCTGGCTGTACAACCCCAGCTCTCTCAGCTGAGAGATCTATTTCTTAATCATCGGTGGTCTTTTGTTGGACTCACTCCAGTACGTCCATATCCCTCTTGTACTGGGGAGCCCAGCACTGGACCCAGCATTCCCAGTGTGCCTCACCAGTGCTGAGCAGAGGGAAGGATCATCTCCCCTGACCTGCTGGCAGCATTCCTCTGAGTGCAGCCCAGGAGGCTCTTGGCCTTCTTTGCCATAAGAGCGCCTTCCTAGCTCACGTGCACCATGACTTTGCTGCTAATCTGCTTTCCAGCAACCTGTCCAAGTGCAAGGGGTTATTCCTTGCACTGGGCTTTGCATTTTCCTTTGTCAAACTTCACTAGATTCCTGTTTGCCCACTCCTCCAGCCTGCCAGATCCCTCTGAATGGCATTACACCTGTGTGGTATATCAACCACTCCTTCCAATTTGGTATCATCTGCCAGTGTGTGAAGAGGGCACTGTCTCACCAGCAAGGTCACTAATGAAGCTATTAAGGGGTACTGGAGACACTATTCACTTCCGACAGTACCCATTAGAGACTGGTGTCCAGCTGGACTTTGTGCCACTGATCACAACTCTCTGAACTCAGTATTTCAGCCAGTTTTCAGACCACTTTGCTGTCCACTTATCCACATTTCACTAGTTTGTCAAGGAGAATATTACGAGAGACACTATCAAAAGCCTCACTAAAGTCAAAGCATACAACATCCACTGCTCTTCCCTCAGTCTCCAGGGAAGTCATCTCATTGTAGAAGGTTATTGGGCTGATCAAGAACTGACCAACCTACTAAGGGCACTTTGTAAATCCATGCTGTCTACTCCCAATCACTGCCTTGTCCTTTAATTTAAAAAGAGCTTCCAGCATTATTTGCTTCACTACCTGCTCAAGAAATTGAGAAGAGTCTGGCTGGCCTATAGTTTCCCAGATCCTACTTCTTGCTATTCCTGAAGACAGGAATGAACCTTGCTTTCTCTTAGTCCAGAGACACCTCCCCTGATTGACACAACTTTTTGAGGAGCTGAGAGTGGACTCACAATCACATTGGTCAGTGATCCATGCCCATAATGTCTCATGTTCTACTCATTCAGTTTGTTCAAATATGCCCTGTCCTTATTCCCCTTCACAGAGGGTAGGTTATCATTGCTCAAGACTTTCTCATTGGTCTCAGATGCCTTGGATTCCAGAACTCAAATATCATCAGTACAGACCAAGGCAAAGGATACATTAATTATCTTGGCCTTTTCCATGACCTCTGTCACCCAGCCTCCTGCCCTATTCAGCAGTGGGACCATGTTTTCCCTACTCCTCCCTCTTTTACTAATGTGCCTGCAGAAGGCCTTTTTGCAGCCCTTCACACTCACTGCCAGATCCAGTTCCAGATGTATCTTGGCTTTGTAACTCCACTCCTGCACACTTGGACAGTGTCTCTGTATTCGCAAAATGAATGTTTCCCATATATAGCTACATGAGTTTACAACAAAATTCTTTTTAAAAAAGTGAGGAACAGAACAAGACATTTCAAATTTTCATTCCCGTTCCGGGGTCTTCAGTTCCACTCACCCGATCTGTAGCGCTCATCCCGCGACCCTGAGGACCTGCGACGGTGATACCGAGAGGAAGAGGACGGAGTGACAGGAGTTCGACGTTCTTGTGGTAACGCCTGGTCCACCCCTGCATTAATGAAAAAAAACCAAACAGCTCATTCTGACTGAATTTTGGAAGGTTTATAGTGAGGAGAAGCTCAGCATACACTACGAGTAGAAAATGAACATTCAGTGCCTAAAGCGCATTGTGTCAATAGGTTACACACTACTTGCCTCTGGTCAGCTTTTCTGATGTGGTTATGCTCCCGGTTCTCTCTAAAAAACCTTTTTTCCAGGGTCATGGACAACATAGAAAGAGCAAACAGACAGTAAGCTTGGCATTTTTTATTTCCACAAACAGATGACTTTTCATAAAGTAGTATTCAGGAAACATTTTAATGAGCTAATAAAGGCAGACACCATTGCAATGGATATTGAAACTTTCCTGCACATTGGTTCCTAGGAAAACTTAGGGTCTATCATCTAAAACCTCATCTGGTTGGATGATGTCAGCTGGTGACAACACAATACTAACCTGTGGAAACTATTTCTGAGGGGAGGGAACTACACCAATATCTATAGTCATTTTTAGCTACCAATGGTCAGAAAGTAAACAATAACTGCATCAAACCAGGCTGAAAATAGTAACCTGTTCCAGCAAAACAACAAAAATATCCATGTAAACCTGCAGCATTTGAGTATGCTGAGCCTAAATATCCCTTATTTTAAGATTCAAACCTTTTATTAATCCCTTTCCCATAGTGAATCTGCTTTCTTTTTTTTAATAGTATTTTCTTGAAAGCTTCTTAAACTACAGTAGTAACATAACCACAGCATCATACATAAACACTTCTAGAAACTGATGTTCCTTGACAGCTTCCAGAGAAGACTGAAGGCAACGACTTAAGCAAGAAAGTTCAAACAAACAGTAGGAAAAGAAAGCAAACCTGCATCTGTAATAGTGGCATGATACAGTGCCCTGCTCTCTTCCAGAGAAGAACTTGAGCAGACAAGCCCAGCTGATGCTTTCAGCTTTGAGCTAACAAAGCACAGAGCCTTGGGCGTGTGATGCACAAGGGTAAAGAACCAGGGATACCTGACAAAATTAAACAGATTCTTTCCTATGATTTTTTTACCTTTGAGAAGTAGTTACACACTATGTGTAACTGTAAGAAGAGAAGTAAAACTGACCCCTTGCACTTGGGGCACTAATGTAGGACTAATAACTTGAAATTCGATTCAACAAAACAATGCCTGGAAATATGCTCATATTTTTCAATTAACACATAATGTAAAAACTCTCCATTACTATTTCTGAATAGTTCAATGCCAGCTTATTGGAGAGGGATAAGAGTTTACATTTGCGGAAACAAGAATTTTTATGTAGAACACAGACCAACCAAAAATCCTGTGATTACTTCAATCAGTCTCAGTTGGGTTTCAATGGACTCTTTAAAAAGTATCTTTTGAAAAAAGTTGGCATTGTATGCTTATTTCTTTGTGAAAATAAACTGCACTCGAAATCCAGCTTCTCTCTTAAATCTTTGGATTATCAGCAATGTCAAGTCTGCTTTGATTTTGTGGAGAAATGGCTGGCTGGCTAAAAAACGTGCTTGGAGTAAAATCTCATAGGCGCCTAAAAGACAGAATGAATCCATAAATTTTCCTCTACTCAGATTGTGATTAATAATTCACACTCTTAAATCAAATAAAATGTCTTCATTTAACTCCTCTGTCTCCACACTACAGTACTGCATAATTTCACTTGCTCTTACTTCCCTTTATATTCTTTAAGTCAGGTGAACCTGACTTCTAAATCACTGAAATAATCAAAAGGAGTACTTTCTCCTCACTTTTATATATCAAAATAAATACTTTCTCCTCCCTTTTATATTCAGAATTTTTCCTTCTTTATTTGGTCACCCTGAAAATGAGCAATACACAGTTAGTAATAATAAAACTAATTTTGACTGAAATTTTTCCAAAAATTATGTTTCAGTCTGTGTGAGATACTAAGCTCCATTACTCATCTCAGTCCTTATCTACATTGTAAGGAATGAAATAATTTCTGGAAATCACATATTCACAAAAATCCTAAAAAAGCATACCCAAAAATTGTACACCTAACACTGATGCTGTGTGACAGCGGTTTTGCTAAGAAAGCAGTGCCACATTTCCCATGGCAAGTGACTTATGTAGGGCAGTGGCATGTGAAGAAAAACAAACAAAGATAACTGAGGTGCTGCCACTGCAGTACATCATCATGATGATACAGGAAAAGGGGATTAACTGCACCTTCCAAACAACAAAACCACATGCAATAGGCTTTAGAAACATCAAGGGGAAATTAAATTGTGAGTAAAAGCATCCATTTCAGAGGTTCACAACTGCTGTAGGAGGGAGGTCTTCCAGGTAGACCTGAAAGCCGTTGGACAAAATACATTCAAGCCTGTGGCTTCCTTCTCCTGGCTTAGTGACTGTGAGACACCTCAAGTGTCTCAGTCCCTTTTCTGCAGCTGTGGGCAGTGCACAAACATCTTTTTCCAGATGTAAAATAAACAGTGCACATAAGATGACATCAAACACTGACCCTGCCATGGCAGAAGACAGGACAGCCAACCGGCCAGGCAGCACTGCTGCCCACAGCACTCCCTGACACTGCCAAGGGCTCTTCCCTCCTTCTAGTTCACTAAGGTGATTGTGTTTTTACTACAGATACGTAAGTCTCTCACCTAATCTTAAAACTGAGACACTTTAGCAAGTTTTATTTCCTTCTACTTTGTATAAATGTGTTTGTTCTTTTAAGTCAGTTCTGACCAAATGGGCAACATGAAGTTTCTTCATACAGTCAGGAAAGAGGGAGCCCCAACTCATCATCCTGCACCAGTAGTCATTTAAGGCTATGGAAAACTAAATGAGAATATCAGAATGTCTTATGAGATCTGGGGGATCATTTGATGGCTTTACTTCCCACTTGCCCATATATATAAAAACAGTGAATAAACCTCCAGCCAAGTGTGGAGCAGGACATGTGAACTTGGCTCACTGATAACACTGATTAAGACGAGGAAGTTAATTGCGTGCTAAAATACAGAGAAGCTCCCCATCAGCCACCTGTGGGGACACCTCTTTGTATTATGTTCCTCTAAGGTGAAAAAACAGAAAGCACTGCCTCACTTTGGAGAGACAGCAAGGAACTGGATGACAGTTCTCTACTGAAGGGGCTGGAGCATGAATTAGCTGGATTGCCTGGACTCACATCTTGGCTTCCTGTGCACCCGCTGGCTCCCATGGCACCAGCGATGGTGTGAGACAAAGGACACAATAGCAGGAACCTACACACTGCCATTCCTGAGTGATGGGTGGGAGTAAAAGCCATGCAGAATAATGAGTACCGTGAAATCAGTAAAGTGTTGCCACAAATAACAAAGCGGTGTTAACAGCCGAATTGTTCACCTCCACGAAGGCTCCAGCAGCATAGTGCAGTAATAAGAATATATTTTTTTTCACCTCTACTTCTGAACATTAACTAAACCCAAAAAATTGATAGCTTTCACAGCCAGCACAAGGGTCTGTGAGTTAAGTGCTAATGCTTGTTCAAGTGAAGCTTCGCCCAGACGCATTTGTGAATTGGTGGCGTAATGGCTTGAGAATCCATACTTGGATCGATTCCTAAATTTAAGGAGGTGGCAAAGCAATGAATGGCTTTCCCAAAACAAAGGACAGTGTCACGCCAGTGGCCTGTGCGCAGACACATTCACAGTCACTGTCAAAGGTGGCATAATTCTTAAGAATACCATGGTCTACCCTAGTCTTGCAGCCAAAGCAGGACTTTAACAGGTAAGCGTGATCAGCACTAGTGATTGACTCTTCGTAAACCATGAAGAATTTCAGCAAATATATATGCCTGGAACACAGTTATTTTATATGAGAGGCTGAGAAATCAATGCTTTATGGTCATCACATTACACACAGGCATCAGCAGGTGCACTGGAGCAAACAGATGTGCTCCTAATACAAGCTAAAGCTTCTAATGTGGGATTCAGCTCACAGATTAAGACACCTATATTTAGGTGTCTACAAGAAGATGCTTAAGATAAGCTCCCATTATGAAAAACAGAGACCTAGACCAGAACTCAGGATTCTAAACAAAGGTGTCAAATTTCTTTGCAGATGTTGTGGACTATGATACCCAGCTTGACCAGAATGGCATTGTCTCCTTTAAGTTCTGTTTTACGTGCGCTCACTCTTTGCAGATGTCTCTAGTACCACAGGAAGCCCTGAACAGTATCAGCCACCCATCTTCAGGCAACTCTGTAAGTCAGTGAAGCCTTGAGAGCTGTGCAAGTGGTCAGT
This sequence comes from Eulacestoma nigropectus, assembly GCA_013397775.1. Lineage (NCBI taxonomy): Eukaryota > Metazoa > Chordata > Aves > Passeriformes > Eulacestoma > Eulacestoma nigropectus. The sequence continues at coordinate 1,296,731 of VZTE01000432.1, read as the reverse complement.
GGAGGTATCTGCTTTGGAATAAACTGAAAAGCTCTTTGAGTTTCATCAACTGAATTAACTATGTCTCTTCACATAAGAATGGAAGCATAAATACAAGGTTCAGAGGCAGACAACTTAATGGAGATGCATCAATCCACAAATCTCAATCTGCAAGCTGGATCCTGTCTTGACTGCATTTAGGTAAAAAATGCAAGAGCCTCAGGAAAGCTATTTAAGCAATAGCACTGCAAGCTGGATAGCTTTATTTCTAAGTGCACAGAAGGTACAAAACTGTCAGCTGGAAGCAGGTTTCACCTCTTTTTTTTTCCTTCACCTCCTTGTTCCTCCTTTCTTTATTACTGCTTTTTGTAGCTAAATTGTAACACTATGTGCTGATAACATGGCAATAGCAGCACTGCCCTCTCCAACAGAGGACAATTGTTTCCTTAATGACAGCTGACAAGCTGCTTTGATGTATCTCTTATTCCTATGTCTGTGTCAAATTTTTGCATCTAAAAATATTTAAAAGATGAAACATCTAACTGACAAGAATTAGAAGGCATTCTTAGACAGAGGCTACATTTATTGTTCTAAAACTAACTCACAATGTGCACCCCCAGGAGAGAGAGTTGTAGGATAAACCAAACAACTCCAGGGCCAGTGGGAAGGAAGGCAAACAGTGCTTGCAGTGCTGTTTTAAGAAACAGTATTTACCTTCCTTTCACAGTATTTCCTGAGCTTCTATACAATGGCTGATGGCTCAGCTTTAAAAGCAAAGCCAGGTATGAACATACCATGTATTTTGTAAACAGGCTAAATGTCACACCATCCCCATGGAACTCGTTACTTAGCACGGCATTTCACTCTTCCCATCAAATGTACAACTAAGTAATGAATTCACTGGATAAGCCAAGGGAGATTTAAAATGCAATACTTCTAACCAAAGACATACAGGAAAGTGGAGCCATTTTCTGCTAGATAAATCTAGAAAAATGTTATTTCTGAATAGAGTTGTTTAATTGAAAGTTTTTCCTTCACAGGTGAGCTTACTCTTGGTCCTGACTTAAAACAATGAACATACTTCAAATTGATCTTCTTTCCTTATTACAATTTCACTTTTGCCTTCCAGCATTTCCTTGAAAGGTTTAGCTTTCAGTTCAAGCATAGCATGGGTATCACGGGCTTCTTTTTTCTCTCCTTTATCTCAATGATGGTGGACATCACATTACATCTCCAGTGCACACGTGATGTTTGATTTCCATTTTTCTTTAGACAGTCCCACAGCTGCAATTTGAAGATTCTTTTTGGAGAATATGTAAAAGAAGACCACCTACTCACAAAGCAAACACATTCACCAAAGGGCTGGTCATCTCACACTGCAGACAAATTTGGGCAGCATTGTGAATTCCAGCAGTTTCTCATTTTGACAGTGGCACCCAGCTCTTCAAACACCTCCACAGGCTTCATCTCCTCTGCTCCAGCACAGCTTAAGCTTTAAGGCCCTCAGTGGTGTTTTTCCTTTCTACCATCTATCATTCACCTCTGGCTGAGACATCTTTCCTCATCCATTTGTCATATTTTAGACCAACACTTCCATGTTTCCTCCTCTGCTCTTACGTTCTGCAGATGTTCTCCAGGAATCAGCAGGTATTTCCTTGGAAATCTTAAAATTCTTTGAAAAACACACTAACTCTGGTGTGTACTAAAAATATCCTTCCCCCAAAAAACATCACACCGAGTGCTGAAATCACTATCTGCATTACTAGCTCATTTCATCATGTACTTATTTCTTCCCTTGCAACCACTTTTTTGACTTACTATTAGAGTGAAAAGTGAAGGAAGGTATTTTTTGCTCTGTGTTTGAAGAAGGTTTACTATTATGAGGTCTTGGTACAGAACAGGAAATAGAGATGCCATCAAAACCCAAAGAATGATAAAATGGTAACTGGACTCCCAGTCACGGTGGCAAAACCGAAACAGTAATCATCATAGTTTAAGTGATGGTCCCAAGGGGTGCTTCTCAGAGGCTCTCAGTACCTTCTTTTTCATCCAAACTAAGCTCTGCAGGTATCCACCAATTCAAAACCAGACTCTTTTTTTAAATCCAGGACTCACTAAGCATTTGTCTATGTGCTATAGTTTCTCATCTGTGAAACATCTGTCGCACTGTTTCAGGGATGTGCCCACGTGTTGTGCAATGCTTATGCCTTTCAATGAGATCCATGGTCTCAACACACTTTGAAATGCCACATCGGGGTTATCCCTTGGCAAGATCTTTGAGAATTAGGAAGGCAGATGTGATAGGAATACTTGTTAGTATTAATAAAATGAATGCATGAGAGTATTTTTTCAGAATCAAGTTTTGCTTAAACATTTCCTTGGAATCTTTGCAATCCCAATAATGTTGCAATACAAATAATGTCTGTGGAAGGAAAAATGAAATTGTAATCACCAAGTTTACTTGGAGTGCCTTAAGACTCAGCAGCAGGAATGGTTGAAAGCGAAGGCATGCACACATATACATAAAAGGTATGCAAAGATATGCACACATAACAGATATATACTAATATATGTGTCATGCTAATAAGAGAGGCTATGGAAATTGGTTCCTGTAATCCTACAGAAAATTGTTTTTTCATAAGGCAAAGGGATCTTCTGTGCAAATGTATTATCTCCTCTGCCCTACACAGCTTGAAATGTTCCCAAACTGGTGCTGTTGGGGCACCAGCAGCAGGAGGTGCAAGGATCTGTCTCTAGGCCTGTGAAAGGAGCAGCAGGTGCCTTTTAAGCACCTGCTCACAGATTTATTAACCATAATAAATAAAGCACTGATGACTGGTCCACATGGTTACACTACAAATAGAGCTACACTGGTGGTACCAATGATGGGAAATTACAGAAAGCAATCTAGTGGAGAACACAGCACTTGATTAAGAGAGAATGAACCACCCATGTCTAAGCTGTTAGAAACAATGCTTAATTGATAACAACATTATCTCTGTTCTGTGAATGAATAATCAAATTTCCTGGCAAAAGACTGGAAGCAAATTGGGCAAAACCACAGCTTATGGGGAATGCAGGTAATTTAGTTTTTTTTTTCTTCTAGGGAGGGTTTCTCTTAATAGTGTGCATGCAGCTGTCCACGTTATCTTACCCAGAACCGACTGATCGAATCAAGATAAAATTCCAAAAGTTATTCTGAAATAAATCCTTGTTTAAGTGGTTACTTCAGGTCTTGGCTGTCATGGCTCCTCTACAGAGGCAGTAAGAGAAAGGTCACTGCACAAGAGGGACTGGGATGTATGTACCGATATAAAGGTCTGGATTCACTATTATTTTTAGATGTCTGACACATGGGCATGCTAAGAAAAGAAAAACTACTCTGCACACAGAACATCTCCAGCTACAAACACATCCTGAGAAAGCATCTTGAGGAAACAAAGCTGTACTTTTGTCTCCCTGACTTAAAGCAGGTGGGGATTTAATGGGAAAGAGAAAGGGGGCTCCCGTCATCCCTTCTCCCATTAACACTGCCAAATGCAGCATATCCGTTCTGGATTTCTGGATATTCGACAGCCTGGCTGGAACAGTAAAAATGTCCTTTGCATATGTGCAGTCTGTGCAGCATCTGGATGTGTCAGACCCACTGTGCAGGCACTGCAGAGTCAGCCTGCAGAGGTCCAGTGGATCTGGCACATCCCCTGTTTTTCACGGCATGTTTGCTGTGCAGCATGTACATACGCTCTCAGGGAGTGTCCTGTCAGAAACAGGGAGCCTAAGAGACAGCTCCTACATCACCTGGAGGAGTATCAACCACATGGTTGCCTGGCTTTACCTTTCATTAATCCCACTCCTGAGAAGTAACAGCTCTCCCTTTCTAAAATGACAGCATCCCAATAAGCATGACAAAAAGACCATAGATGTATGTGTGTTCAGATATGGCTACAGCCCTTCTACTGGTTACATTTATCACATGGTTTTTATATCACTAACAGTGTTAAACCCAAAATTGCAATTTACATTAAATCCTTCCCATTTTGCAAAAAATCTCAGGCAGAGGAAGTTAACCTTGTCAGACTGAGGGAACCTGACCTAGAGCAGCCCTATGTAAGAGGAGAAATACAAACACAGTTGGAATCCAGTATAGATCTCCATAGTATTATAGCAAATTGCTTTGAAAATGAGTGGAGAAGGGTTTCCGAAATAGATAATCTTTTTACAGGTATGTCTAGTCCTGAGACAAGAACTGCAAATCTTATCTTCCCTCCAGCCATCTCTTACACCATGCCTGGACTGCCCGTGCGAGTGCGGACAAGTACACAGGCAAGAGTGTGATGTCCTCCATGTGTCCACATGGTTGGCAAGAGAAAATCTGGTGTCTTGAGGGGCTGTGGATCCTCTGCAGCCTTCCTACAAATGCAGGGATAAAGCAGAATGCCTGCCACCAGCCACAGGTCCTGCCACAGGGATGGGTACCTGGGAAGGGCACAGTTCTACAGGCGTGGCTGGAGTCATACCTTGCAAGTCCACACTGCAGAGATGTAGCCCTGCAGACTGTTCTGCCTTCAGCCTGCTCTACCAGCCTGATGCCTGTTCCTAGAAGTCAGTCTGCTTCTGAATGGCTTGGATGTGAGCAGAGCTCAGGCAGAGATCTCTACTTGAAAATAGCACAGAACTAGGGGTGCTTAGATTTTTACAGCTTCCTCCAGGATCTGGTGAGCTTGGGCCTGTTTAGAGCTCTATAGAAGGCAGTGCCAAAAAGGGAATTAGAAACACACGGCTTCCTGTGTTTCACCAGCTTATTGTATGCAACCTCCTCCAAAGCATCCATGGTATGGAAGCTAGAGAAGTGTTAATATGTTCAAATTTTACTAAGAAGAGCTATTCCTTCTCCCTTCCCATCACTTCACTCTTAGGCAGATGAAGTCAGCAACGGCCTTCCAGATGTCATCCTCTGGTTGTCCTGCCTTGCAACTGGCAGCCCCATGTCCATCCTACGGATGTAGGTATCTAACAGAGGCTTCCAGATGAGGCACAGTTATATACAGATACGGACTGGAAAAGATACATTCATCGTGCTCACCAAAACGAAAATAAAAGAGAGGCCGGTTTCCTGCTGTGCTGGCTGCTCTCTCTCTAGCGGCCGCTTCCCGGATGTCACAGACACCAATGTTGGCAGTGCGGAGCATTCTTCTGGCAGCTCCTTCACTGTGTTGCAGTCTACACCGTACCGCGGCAGCTCCATTCGCTGCTGTAACAAGTTGAAAAAAACTAATTAATTCACGTCTAGTTTTTTTACATTTGTTACAGCAACGAGTGGAGCTGCTGCCCCCATGCAGAAGAGCACACACGCACACGCACGCACAGACACCACAGGACACCCACGGAGCCAACGCGGGTCGATGTTCCACTCTGCCAACATGGGCGTTAGGAATGTTAGCAAAGGTGCAGCGGGAGTACTGGATGTCCCAGCAGAGGGGAAATGCCTTTGGATTTCCTTCAGTTTGTTGAACACAGTCACAGAATGCAAATCCCTGCCCTTTCCCAATGCTTCCAATCCCATCAAAAGTCATGTCTGTTTCCATACTGGTTTAAATCTCTAAAACCTCTATTTCCTTATAACACCAAGATCCAAGTCCGTCAAAGCTCATAAATTTTTGCATTCCCCATCAAAACAGGTTACAAAAAATTTTTTTTAAAAAAGGCTAATTGGTCACGCATGTGATTGTTGAGATATTAACAGGGGCTTACAAAAGGCAGCATCTGTTTTGTGATCCTACTTCTTCTTGGAAAGGATCCATCTCCCCCCTCCTAGTGAGCAGGGACTTCAAGCCGTTCAGATGAGTAAGGTCTTAGAAGGATTATATCAAATTGAACCTTTTCAAGTTTTGTTCAAAAGGTAACACAACAAAACAAACAAAAAGTACAAAGACAGCAAAAGACCCAAGCACAAATAGTATCCCCTTCTGGAGGAAAATACTTTAATACAGTAGAAGCAGTGTCTTCCACGATAATAAAATGATTCATTTAGCCATCAGCTAAATGATTGAGTTTAATATATTTACAAGAAAATAGTGGATAATATTTCAATAGTCTTTTTTCTTGATCCTATTATAATCTTCCTTCACTTATCCATATTCCACATTCCTTGTGCAGGATTTTCCGGCAATTGGTTGAGCAGAAAATGTTCATTCCATTTTGTCCTATCTTTAAAACAGCTCTAAGTCAGCTACATTCTAATCATGACCTCTTCAAATTACTGAATGGACCTCACTGTAGGACTGGCTTACAGAGATCCCTCTCTCTGCTTCTCCTTACAATGCAAAATTTAAGTATGACAGTAGAGACCTTGAAAGGTAAATCTGGGAGGGTTCTCCACGTTCACTCTTTCATCATTACATGCATATGAATCCCCAGCAGTTTCAGCCATGGATATAGTTTGACCAGAAGACTGTAAGCTTCCTGGAGAAACAGCTCTATTTGCTTGTGTGAAAAAAGGAGAGTAACAACTGAAAAAAATAAGCAGATTCTGGTACCAACTGCGCTGCTGCATTGAGGATTGCTGTGAGGCTCTCCACAACCCAGCAAACCTAAGCAGGTCTCATGAGAACCAGCTGTGAAGACTAATGCATATCTGATAGTCAGGTTAAACCAATAAATACCCAGAAATTTAATAAACTGCACCTCTGGTATTGTAATTCTGTTGACTTGATTTGTTTCATTCTCTAATGGCTCCCAGTGGTTTGGGAATGTCACAGACACCCTCAAACCACGCTGTATCACTTCAGAAAACAGAGGTGTCTGCAACACTGATCTCTTTTGTGGAGTTCCCACCAGTGGAGCAGACCAAATGAAATCCGAAGGCACTAAATCAGCATTCTGCTATGGAGCTAGACAATATATATATAAACCTGATGAAGAGAGAACAAGGCAGTGCCTTCACACAGGAGCAGTTTAAATAAAACCCCATCAATTCCACTAAAAAGGAAGGATTCTGTAAAAGAAGGAGGAAACTAAGTGACGAGGCCTGCAACAAAAACAAGGCTCAGAGAACAGCCAAGCCCATGTGAAGCCTCTGTAAGGTCAGTGAGACCAGGAATGAACAGGCACACTGCTCTGAGACCAAGACAGAAGAGAGGTCTACACCAATATCCACAACTACTATTGAACTTCATGATCCAGTGCCTCCCAAAACTGAAAGAATTCTGGAAAGTTCTTATACATATATATGAAATAAATTCAACGAAGCAATACATTATTAAATTTAGTTTGAAGATATTTTTACACCTTTTGGGCAAGTGCATGCAGCCCATCCCTTAATACCAAAACCAGGTATGTGTAAAAGGTCAGCCGCCCACACGCCTTAGGACAAGCTGAACTCTAGGGTTATTGATGGTCTCTCTAGTGACTTCAAAAGTGAGACTTGGACAGGAAATCCATAAATGAAGGAAGTTACAAAGATGCAAGGTTCTCTTCCACTCGTGCATACTTCTGTTCAGAAAATGTCACATGGCTAAGATGTTAATGAGTTAGGACATCAGGTTTTCCTTTGGGTTCTTGCATTCCTTCCAACAAACAATGCTTCTCTAACAAGCCTAGGCTGATTTAATTTTCCAGACATGACTGCCAAACCCACACCAATGTATGTAAAAAATGTACACACACATCAAAGCGGACATATATATAAAAATACACATAAAATGGATGGAATAAGCTTATTCTGCATAACAATAGCTTTGTTTCTGCCACATATATTTCTTCAGAGATGCAGATTTCTACAGTGGCAACTATCAGTACACTTGACATCTTCATATATCGCAAGCACAGATACACATACCGGGAGGCTGTGGCAGGTAGGCCCCAATTAATTTTGATCTCTTCTTTTCATATCCCTTCTGTGTGATGTCACCTGCCAAGAAAAGAAAAGGAAAATCAATAAGATGTGGATAAAGACAGTGTCTAGCTGCTTAATGGCAGCACCATCAGCTTAGCCACCATTGCACTGTTTGTCTGTCCTGACAATTAGAATGAACAAATGAAAAGCCCAGAATGATCATTCCACCCAGAAAAAATTCAATTTAGGCCAGAGCGATTCTGGCAACAAAATACCCAACCTTGACTTATTTCAGCACTAAAGTCCAGCAGCACAGAGTTTTAAAACCATTTTGATGTGCTGCACACAAGCTTTCAAAAGCTGCAATGACCTTCATTAGGTTAATAAACAATAGATTATATAGAATGCATGGGCTTGTAGTGGCTGGCAAAACACATCACTGATTAGCATTTTCTGTCATTAAAGGGATTTTTCTAATCGAGCATGTAAGGCACAAAAGACTTGAAACTGCTGCTATATCATCTCTGCAATATAAATGTTTTAGCTAATTTCTGAGCAGTACTGAGGAACAAAACCAAAACAAAACAGATCTACAACAGATCCACCAGTAAACAGTACCATAAAGAGTCCTTGTCTGGTTTTCCACTTAAGTACTGAAAAAAAAAATATGGAGAAAAACGTCTGTATTTCCTAAATGCAATTAAAAAGACACTTCACTGTGTCTCAATCTTCCCCGGGTAAGCTGTGCTTTTTTAATACAAAGATTATCTCTCTGTAAAAGTTTTCTAACAAAAAATGATGCATAATTAGTCATATAGAACAAAACATATACTTTTAGTCTTCTTAGAGTTCGGGAGATGTTTGGCACCAAAGCAGAGATACAGTCCTGACTCTGGAGCTAAATATTGAATTTAATACATGCATATATGCTTGTGTTCAAGATAAGGTACTCCAGACACTAAAAAGAGTGTTAGCTTTTGCAATTAAAAGATTTTTTAAATAACACCATATTCCCTGCTCTTTCAATAGGCCTATCTGTTATTGTGAGACTCATCATGCAGCTAAAGCTCAGCTGCAACATTGGACTTGTATGTTTGTAAAGGTTGAGGGCTTAAGAAGGTGGAAACCACAAGAAGAAGAGGAGCTTTGGCTGTAATGTCCAGCTGGGCACAGCAACGTGAGCCTGTTTGTGCTCTTCCATCCCTGCGCTCAACCTTTACCTAAGGACACCGTTCGCCAAGGGAACAACACACTCATTTCAACCCCAGCTGCTCTGGCAAATGGATGCTAAGCTAGCACCAATGTCTGCTGGTCTGAAATCAATAACTACATAAAAACATCTTTAAATGCTATGCCTTGCTGAAACATCTTTTCTTGGGAATGGTTCCAGTAAGCAATAAGGAGGCAAAATTCTCCAAACCTGTCTGCTAGTGTCCTGAGCCAACCTCTCGCCCCTACTTCAAAAACAGTCCTTAAAATAACACCTGTACTCTTCACTACCATATCTCAAACTGTTCTACAAAAGAAATTGGCTAAAATATCTGTGTTTTTAAATGAGGAGAGTGAGACTGAAGCACTTCAAATGACAACATTCCTATATTTACGCAGGGAAGAAGTGGCAGACTTGGCAAGAGGTCCTAAGCCTTTAAAGTTCAAACCCACTGACTTTTCAAGCGCATTTCTTCCCATTTTGAACACTTCTGGCATGTGTTCAAGCTAGTGAAACAAGCTTCCTCTCCATTGTAATCATCAGCTTCTCACAAACCAGACAGTAGCAATAGATACCACTTCATTAAAATGTTTTAATGAAAAAATGTGTTTGCTTTTATTTGAAAATTATAAAATGTGAACAAATTTTTCTTTTAAACTGTTGCTAAACAAATTATTATTGACTTCCTGTGCTCATCAACACCAAAGTCTCATGCATTCCAGACATATCCTGAGTAAAATTTTTGCTTTCTTATTACTATTGCTCTTCTAGGAGAACAGAGATACCCTATGGAGAACCACAGCTCCACTGTGGTATGTGCAAGCTGGCAATGCCATTTTAGATACGAAACTATTAACAACAGGTGCTTGACTGTTGGTTACTCTTCCACACACATGGTAGTACATACACACACAAATTGATACCTCAAGCTATACATTCCAGACACGGCTCATGCAACCTGCAGCCATTCCTGCCTTAAAGTTTCTGCCACTAGTTTATAAACCTATATTGTCCTTAATGGAATGAAATGACAGGAACAAGCAATTTCTTTGACACCAAAGCGGGAAAGAGAAAAATCAAGTGTTATCTCTGGTCAGTAATAACCCTTCATTCAAATTGGTATCCAGACTCACTCCTCTGAAGTTCACCATTAAAGAATTACTCTGAGCAAAAACAATAGAAATAGCAAAAAACTCCTTCCCCAGACCACTGACTCCACCAAAAAATCACCAATAAAATGAGTTTTTGAGACAATTTAATATGAAAATATTTCAGTTTCAGGAGCAAACAGCAAATTAATTTGGAATTATCACTAAACCTTCTATAATCATGTTCATCATTTCCCAAGTCACCAACTATAAAAAACATGCAAAAGCAAAATATAAAATCTCCACAATTTTCATTGTAGCATCACTTTCACCATTTAGAGGTGGAAGGAAGGCAAGTATATCATGTAGCCCAAGGAAGTGCTATGCTTTATTTATCAGGATTAATGCTATTCGTATTCATTTGTGTTTTTTCAGGTAGACTGACTTGAGATTATAAACAATAGCTCATTAACCATTAAAATATTATTATGACATACATAAAACTATTGCATTTCAAAGCTATGTTGAACTCATTGTGTAAGCTCCTAATACAACTCACCAAAGGTTAGGCGAGCTTAAACTCTGTTCTTACCATAAATCACCATTTACTCAGTTTTATCTTTGGACCTTTGGACTATGTCGTTCCTTCCTTTGCAAATGAATGTGATAATTTTACATCCATCATCTGAGGAGCAAACCCCTTTCCAGTTAGGCCCACGTAGCTCATGTTCTCCCACAGTGCAATACTGCATTTAGTCTTGGCTTTTGGAGAGTATCAACAGGATAACAGGAACTATACTTTCTTGCCCTACGAAGAAAGGATTTATGGTACCTTTCTGTTTTTAACTAACTCTTCTCTTCAAAAGCCAGCAGACTCAAGGAGGTAAAAGGGTCTCACCCACAATGTCCTTTGAGCAGACACTATGTGTTGGGTTTTCTACTCACTCTCCAAAGCCTCTGCAAATTTAGATCTCCTCGTTGCATCACTCTCTAGCTTTCTTCTCGTGACACCACTGCCTGCTTTTGCGTGCCATTTCCAAGCCAGGCTGAAATGCTGTACAAACAACCTGGGGAGGCAGGCTGGAATGAGCAGGGGACAAGGCTGGCAATGGGTTTAAGGAAAAAGGCCAGGCCATGGATGGAAGGATGATGACAAGACTCCAGCACTAAAGACGTGCAGGAGCAGAAGGAGCATATGGCTGCAGGGTGCTCTGGGGATGGGTGTCCCAGGGACAAGACACCATCAGATAATGTTACGCAGCGGAAAGGTGGCATCTCCATTTAGCAGCTCCCTGCAGACCTCTGCTCTGCCTGCCTGTCTTCTGCCGTGGCTCTCACCCCATCCCCTGGCCTTGGCTCTGCTCCCAAGCGCTCTGTCCAGCTCTGCTACTTCTCAGCTTCATCCTGCAGCTGGACCCCAGGCCCCACCCTCCTCCTCACTCCCTTCCTTCCAGGCTGCATTCACTTCTCTGCACCCAAGGATCTCAGCCTCCTGTTTGCACCAGCACTCTCCAGGCTTTTTCCCCCGGAAAGGTTGCTCTTTTCCTCCTCCCTCTGCTGGTGGTCTGACAGGTTTCCACCATGGGACGCCACAGGTGTATTCCGTAGGGGGTACTGTGCCCGAGGGTCAGCAGGGGAGAGCAAAGCACAAGCCTGAGAGACCTGAATGCACCAACAGCGAGCAAATGTCACCCTGCTTTTTTCCGTATTTAAAATTGGCTGTCCAAGGACTGCTGAACAACAGGCATGCAGTACACTGACCCTCTTTCACCAAAACAATTTCATTTCTAGTGAAATAAGTCTTAGAGAGTCTCTCCAGGCACAAGAGGGAAAATGCCATGTTTGCAATGAAAAGGACAGCACGAACGAAAGACCATCCACCCCTCCAAGGAGGAAGGTTGCCCAGTAGAGCCAAGTACAGGACTAGGGTTCTGCTGTAATCCCACTGCCATCTCTTTTATTTGTGATTTGTGCCCCTGTTTCAGCAGCTCCCCCAGCTGCAGATGGCAATGCTCTCCGACACTAGTGCCCGCAGACAACAAGTGTTCTGTAGCTATATTTAGCAAAGCCGCGCTGGAGTGTAAGTTCATTCGACTGTGCTCATCACAACTGTTACTGTTTGCATTCGACCCTGGGTTTTCTTTGAAAATTTACTGGGTTTTCCTCTTTCCTTCAAAAGCGCTGGATTTCTGCCTCATTACAAAGACAGTGGTCTAAAGCTGGGGCAGGCGGGTCAGAGCAATGTAACTACAGCACAAACCCGTCACGAGCAAGAAAGGAACGCCAGTTAACAGAGAGCCCCTGGGGATACTCCACATTGGGCAAGACACTTTGAGAAGCAAGAAGGGCCTGTAAATGTTGAAGTCATTCTCATTACCCTATCCCCTTTCCAGGCCTCTCCATGAGTCAGCTCCATCCATGTATCTGTCATGTCCTACACTGAATCACACCTTAAAACGAAAATGAAAAGGCACGTTTTGTAATCAGCAAATTATTGACTTCTTAGGGTTTTGTTGAAGGGAAGGTTATTAAATGTGAAAATATTCCACATGAAAATATCTGTGCATTTCCACCCTTCTTTAAAGCATTTGTATTTTCAAAGCTGAGAGCAGTTAGAAACACTGGTACCACAGAAAAATAAGGTGCTGTGCTGCTTTCATGAAAGTAAAATTCTTGAAGCTGATACAGTACAGAAGTTTAATTTTCAACTAAAATACCTATTAGCTGATCTATTATCACTTCTGAAAACAAACATGTCCAGTCCTGAAGAACTGCTACCATGATATATGAAGTAAATTTATTCAAAATTATTGCATTATACAGGAGAGGGGAAAAAAAAGCAAAAGCCGATACAAGCTATATTTCACCACATCTTTCTCCTTTCCTGTAAGATCCCAAAAATTCTTACCAATCTCAGCCTTTCACAACATAGCATAGGTAAAAAGCTCACGAAAAAACCAGGGATCAAAATCACCTTGTTTAGTGCAGTGAAAACTCAATTTTATACTCCGTGATCTCGAAGCCTGACTGATGCTGCTGTTTTCACTACACATACAGGTTTTCAAAATGAAATTTCAGGCTGAGACTTTGAATTAGTTAAAGGCACTTATGGAAATCCACCACAGGAAATAATGCAATCAATAACTCCTCTCAAGCACAAACTAACACAGAGCTTGCTGGTGAGTGTCTTTCCTTTGCCCATGATTTTCTGCCCTCTAAAGATTCAATTTTCTGTACGACTTGTTTATTGCTGATGACTCAAATTTAGTGTCAGCATCTTGGCAAGAGGGATTTGAATGAAACAAAGCTCCTCATAAAGAGAACTGTGAGTCATTTACTTCTCCCACTCATGATGCAGACAGCCTCCCTGTCTGGTCTCCCAAAAATATGCCAAGAGACAAAAGATTTCATTTTCAAGGGTGCAAGTACAGAGATACCAAAACTCCACAAATACATCTCATGTAACACGTACAAAAACACAAAAATATGTATCAGGAGTAATTTTCTTTTCCAATGTCTTTTAAAAATGACGTTTAACCATAGCAGCAGCTTAGAAAACTGCTCAGAACTAGGATGGAGAACCAAATGGCAAACTACGACAGTGGGCAGAAAAATTAATGGGATTCCATACTTTCACTGCAACCAGTGCCATAAATTACAGAACTACTCAAGTGCCTTTAAGGAGATTATGCTGTAGCTTAAAGGTTTCAATGACAAATTTACCCACCTATATTTGAATTCCCTTTTCCCCCTAAGGATACATTTTGTTCCTGTTTGTTGCAAGTAAAGCAGAAAATGGCTGAATTTCAGTGAAAGATAAGGAAGAATGCCCCACGTGTACTTATAATGTGAAGCTTCAATTTTTCCTAAAGAAGGTTCTAATCAGGAGAAAATATTTAAACAGATTATGATATTAACAGAGAAGGTAAACTATTTTAACAGGGCTGAAATAAGAGATTCAAGGTCTTCTGAATTTTGAAAGTATTCCTGTTTAAAATAAATAATTTCTTCCCATTCTTTTGAGAGAGAAAATAAGTATCTGCTGCATAACCTGTCGAGTGCTTAGTTTTAATTCAAACTCTTATGTTTTAAAGAAGTATGTGAGCAGCAAATAATTTTATATAGAAGCCATTTTTTAGTATCTCCACCTTGAATCCCAGAAGACCCCTTAATGAGTTTCCCCGCTTACTTTCTGGTCCAAGTGTCTTCAGCACATTTTTCCAATACCCAAAATATTCCTGGGCTTCAAAAGAAAGAAAAAAAAAAGGGGGGAGGGACCCCAAATGGAACCCCAAAACACCTGATTTAAGGCAATTGAAACAATCTCAGGGATTTTGTGACTCAGGCTTCCTCGGGGCTGGCCGGGCTGGGAGCAGCGGTGTCTGCCAGCGGCGTGGCACCGGGCCAGGAGCCGGGCAAGCTGCCGGAGACCCTGCGCCTTTGAAGCCGGGGAACTGTGTGGTCCTCGGGCATCCCGGAGCTCCCCCGGAACGGGGAATTTGCGCGGCACTACTTTTATGGCCTGGATTATTGTAAGGTAAACAGAGGCTGGTTGAACAGTGAAGGTTTCCATTCTCAGTGTCAAGGGTTTATTTCATTATTTAAAGCTTTAACGAACACTTTATATAATGAAAGCAATCCTTGCCATTTTTGGAATTTTATGACTGTTAGGACCCTTCATAATGTTGTTTTCCTTCCTTTATTGCTTTATAAGGCTTATGGGGCACCCTTGAAGTGTATATCCTTTCTGCAGCTGCTGGAAGCTCATCTTTCATCTCTCCACTGGCTTTCCTGTTGCCTATGAGGCATTTGCCTGTTCTAGTTATTCGCCTCGTCTCTAACACAAACGGCGCAGAGTCAGATCTTGCTCAAGATAAAAATAAAATACAATTCTGAAAAGTATGCCTAAGGAAACATTCCTGATAAATGTTATTTAACAGGCAGGCTTTATATTTCAAGTTAGAAATGTTCCCTACAGAAAGATAATTACAGCAGTAATTCCACTTATCATTATTTAGAATTTACAGTTCAGAGCAAATCAGATATTTCCATAAATGCTGCGCTGTGTACTGCGAATTTGTGTCCCGATTTTTTCTCAGCCCTGAAAATGCCTTGGAAAAAAAAATACAGCAGCAGGAGGAGGAGGAATCCTAAAGGAGGAACATATAATAGATGTATGAAACAAAATAGAGAATACATATCCAAACAAGTCTGTGTGCATATTTGCTCCTCTGGGTAGAAAAATATGTTCAAGGCTTTTCACAAAGAAAAACCTGCAATATCTAAGTAAAATGGTAAAATTCCTTAATAGTGAAATTCCTTAATTTTGCCACGTCTCCAGGAAGTAGCCTATGAAAATAATTGTCCTGCTTGCAACCTTGTGCTTTTAACCATCTTTTCACTACTTGTGACATTACTAAGTTTAACCAAAAAAGTGCAAATGGGTTAATCTTCTTGGAAGAGAACACAAACCTTCCAAAAATCAACAAATTTCTAAGTTTTTCATCCATAATTTTGCTCCCAGTACATTGATGCATCACAGTATGACCGCAGATCTCGTCCCAAATTTCAATTCAGAAATCTGGAACTCCTGTTTTCATATGCTGGAAAAAAAATAAAATAACTGCTTTTACCTGATATATTGCAGCATTCTCCCTATTGACTTGGGTTCACCATAAAGCTGTTGTATTTGGTATTAGTTATTCTAGTCAATAATAGGACTGATTCTATCTACACTACCTAAATTAAAGTTATTTTACCCTAATGTAGGTTAAAGACATTACGTTGATTTTAAAAATAGGTATTTAGAGCAGTTGTACTGTAGTATTAGAATGCCAAAATGTCCAAATCTCTTCCCACAGTTTTTGTAAAAATAGAACCTCTTCTGGGGAAAAAAACCAAAAAACCTCTTCATGCAAACGCAAATTTCCACATACTTTGACAGGTGGATGCGAAGAGAGAAAAGCACAGATATCTTAACTACCATGGGAAAACTAAAGCAGGAATACTCCCTTTTTAAACAATCTGAAGACCACTAATGGTTGTGGAAGTATATTGAGGAGTTTTAAGTAGTTGTGAACAGGGACTGGAATTACCATGACAACTATGCTGAGTGACCATAATGTCTTTAAAAATATATCACTTGGGGGATCATTGAGCTCAATAATCTGGTCTACAATTTTAGTGTGCCATGTTTTGCTACATGACACATACAACTTTCAGGAATTAAAAAAAAAAAAAAAAAGATTAATGAAGGGAACATAAATGTCTTCCACGGCAATATCCACATTTTTTTTTCCTGAAATGATGGTGTTTAGTTTACTAAATTCAGTAAATAAGTTATTTCCTGTACTATCACAAACTTTGTTCCAAGCAAGGATCATAAATGCCTCTTGCTCATAAAAGCCTGATATAACAATCATCTGCTTTCCTAATCCCAACAGTTGAGAACCAACCCTCTCATAAACTCAAAGTGCCCAAGGGTAATTAATGTGAACAATGCAATGCTCAAGGAAGCCTCCAGACATCTCCAAGTTCTGATAAGCAATTCTCCCAAAACCTAACCCACATTCCTGCTGCCTTCAGTCCAGTTCTCAGTAACTCCAGTTCTTTTTTCAAGCTTTCCAACAAGAGTAAAATAACTTGTTTCCTTCAAAAAAGGCCCCCAAAAGTATAGAAACACATTCATTTTAAAAGCATCCAAAAGGGAACGACCTCCTCAGACACACAGTCCAACATCCTGTCGGGTAAGAACAACAGATCAGAGTGAACACCCTTGCTCTGAGTGATAAACACTCTAGCAACAACATTGAATAGTTACTCACATCCTCTCTGTCTCAGCAGATTTTTAACTATTCTGTGCAAAATAAAACTACCTCGTTTAGAGTTTGCTTCTTAGAACGGAAAGACGGCCATTGATGGATTTACCTAAGAGGTGAGATATCGTTTCAAATCTGGAGGAGAAAAGAAGCTTAGTTTTATGTGCTTTTACACGTGCCCTTATACATGAAGGCATCTTCACCGGTTTTATTTTGTGAGACAGGCTGGACATGGTGCAAAGCATAGAGTCGCGTAAATTTTAAAAAGCCCACACCTCTTTCTACAGTATTTCTTCTTGGTTTTCAATGACTTTCTTGCTATGATGGCTGCGATGGGCTCTGATGTTATTTCACCTGGGAACACAGGTTTCACTAAGCAGAAGAGCACTTACAACTTAGACACAGCAGGAGGTTGAATTTAGGTACATTTTATAAATCTAATCAACGTCCTCTGACGCACATTCCACAGTCCAAATAATCCAAAGCAGGTGCAAAATTGTGTTACTCTTGTTCTGCCTCTCACACAGTTGAAATGTAACTCTGATATTACTGCTCGACACAGAAAACACCACAGCCAGGAATTTCTGAACTGTAATACCACAGTACATAAATACTGACGCTGTCTTTCCAAGGAAATCCGTTCATAATTTTGTGCCTCAGTATTTCACTTCAGCACGAGGCACCAGCCCCAAAGCAGACCATCTGCATTTTACTTCTGTCCCACTGAAGGTCAGTGGTGAACTGCTGACTGGTGAGAGACCACAGAGGCTGCTTGGGGAGTAAACAGAGCAGTCTGGAAGGGATGCCTTCCCTGAAGAAGCATTGCAGAGGGAAGGACTATGGTTTTATTCATAAACCTCACTGCTCACTTTCACTTGAAGAAGAAGTGACCATTTTACCAGCCTTATCCTTCAGGAGGTCCTAAAAGGTGTCAGACAAATACATGGCGACTTGCGTGCCACTGAGCCCCATGTACTGCAGGAGAGCTTGTCAAACGCTCTCAGGAAGAATTGAACTAAATTCTTGTTTTCAGTACTCATTTTTTTTTATTCCAAGCTGTTAAAGCAGCCTCTTTACCATTTTTTTGGAATTTTTTCACTGATCTGGATCTTTTCAACTTGAAATAATTATTTTCCATTTAATCCTGGCTTTATACTACTGGCTTTCCTGGTTCCTTGGTAGACAAACTTCATTTGTCTAAAAAAAGTGAACTACCCCAAAAAAGCAAGAGATCAGACAGTTTTGTAAAATTTATCTTAGCAAAGATAATTCAGGTTGTGTTTTATCAAGTTTAAATTTACCTCCGTCTTTAATTTTTGCTTTTAGCATTCCAGTGCTGATATTATCTAGTTGCCTATTTCAGCAAATTTTTCTTCCACTGTTATTAATGTATAATAAACAGTACACAAACTGTTTCTAAAAAGACAAAGGCTTCCCAAACTGCACAGTTCCTGGAAGTAATTTTTTTCTAGCTAACATGAAAAAACTAAACACTCATTTCTATTAATATGCAGTTCAAAGTAAACCCAGTTCAGATTTTTAACCAAATCTGGGCTTGAAAACTAAGGAAAACGTATGCAGAGCAAAATGATCTACCTATCCTGGTGATGCAGAGTAAATGAAATCTGTCTCTGCTCTCAAGAAATCAGAAAAATTAATCCTTATTTTACAGCCTGCAAATGCAGTTTAGATATGTTAAAAAACATTTTGTTGACAGTCTATTTGATCCAACAGCCAGATATGACAAAATAAGCAGCTATTTAATGGCCTTTGCAATACATGAACTGCAATTCATGTTAATAAGACACCCAGATCACTTCATCTTTTCTACATAAAAAACTACATTTGAAAACTGTCACTAGTGTATTTCTGCATGAACCAGAGCACTGAAATTCCACTTTTAAAAGAAATAATCTAAAATGCATTCATGTCATTTTCCCACTCCATTCCACAAGGACCTCAAACAGCAAGATGAATTAACACCATTGGATTACTCAACTCAATTCCAAGCATGTTACCAAAGGAACAGAAAAGCCCAAAAGCACCTCGCTGTTCTCCCGTTATGTGGGCAAAGTGTTTATGAAGCACTGGAAATATGCATCCTTTGACTCAAGGACTCCTATTAGGAGGAGGCTGACTCAGATCCTACTCTCTTAAGCCTGCAAAACAACTTGAAAGGAACAACAGTTGCGTACCTTCAATTACCTCAAGACACAATTGATGTCCCTGTTCTCCACAGGTTTCACAATATTTGACAATTCCATTTTTTTTCCCTGCTGTTGTTCACCTCTGAAGGCTCCTAAAAGTCTGTAACATCATTACAGACCTAATGTGACAGCTCATACTGATGGTGGCACAAAGCAGCTGCTCTCATAGGAGGCATTACCCTCCAGAGCCTGTGAAATATGGCACTCGGAAATCTGCAAGCCTCTGCTAGGTCCAGGGCACACACGTCCATGCAGCTGGAAAATCAGATATCCATACTCTCATCCTTCTTTTTCTCCATTTCCAGCTTACAACTTCTCCTGATCAAGATATGGAAATTTGCTGTGGTAAGCCAGATGTGCAAACATTTTATTTTTTTCCTCAGTTCTGAGTTCATGATTTATTTCATACGTTAATGAGGTTATTCTGTGATTTCTGTAGCCTTTTCCCTCAGATTTCAAAAAATAATAAAGTATTTCAATCCAAAAGAAGCCACTAATTTCACACCCTTGTCACATTATTTCCTGCAATACAGAGTTCTTTTCAAAAAGAAGCTGGAATTAAATCATAGCTATACTTACTAAAAGAAAAGCAAGTAAAATTTTACTGAGTAGTGTTCATTTTCACCTGTGCTAGAAGCCAAAACCAGCACTGCCTTTCTAACAAGCAGGCATTTGCAAAAGCCATTTCCCACAATGACAAGTTTCAGCACTTGAGTTTGGCTTTCGCAGACAGGGCTGGTGGTTTAGAAGTTTTTAAGAAAGCCCATGAATGTTTGCATCAATATGCCAAAATATACTCTTCTGCTCTTGTTCTCAAATTGTCACACGGTGAAAAATAGCTAATTGTTATCACAAATCCTTGTTAATTCACTGGTTTGCAGGAATTCTCCTTGTGGCTTATACATTTTGTGGATCCACGGGTAAATTGGCAAACATGCCAGCCTGAGGACCAAAGGAACACCAATAACACACCTTACAAAATCCAGAACTCCATTTGCTTTTACATTTATAATACAACTATACTTTAGAAGTGCCAATAAAGATTACTGAACATGCAGAAAAACAACAAGAGACTTGATTTAATAATCTGTTTTTAAGTCCTAGCTGGGAAATAGAACTAGCAGAGCCTGGGAAAGTAGCCATCTTTTAAGAAACTAAGAAATCAAGAATTAAGGTAGGATTTACACACTCTTGTAAATATTCACAAAACACTGGATTTTCAGCATGATTCAGATAGCACATCCACACAGATTGCTTTGGACAGAAATGCATGTGACCAGCATCACACATCAGCTATCGGCCTTGTACTGCCACCCAAGATCCTCAGTCCTGCAGCTGTGTCCTCAGGCCCCTGTTTGGCCCACAAATGCTGCTGACCCCAGTGCCCCACACAAGCGGACAACTGTCCACTTAAACCTGACAATACCACAGATGAAGTATCTGCTGAAGGTACACCATTGCTTGCTGTCCTACACAAGCAGATCCACACATCCAAACAGACCCCTGACTGTAAATCCACATGGGCAGAGGAATACATCATTCAGAGCAGCTGCTGGACCAGGTGAAGAAGTAACTGGATTAAAAAAACCTGAAACATTCGGCACAAACCACGCCTTAATTTTTTTCTGCTTATTTCTTACTCAGACTTGATATTTTCCTCATTCCTCTCTTCTTTCCATTGGACTCTGATGCTGTAAGGCTGTGCCAGAATCCAATTTTCAATGATCTTCATTCTTATCACATTCTTTTCTGCTTTGCAAATAATCACCTGCTCAGCTCTGCTTCACAGGTGTCCACATCTTGGTGTCCACACACTACCTGAGCACTGGCTGGCCTCACTCAGACCTGCAGAACCTGAAGCTGCATTGCAAAGGCCTTCAATCACCCCCTTGCTCTTTAATGTTCACAAGGTTTATAAGCTTTTTTAAATTTACATTTATTAACCATCTGCAATCTCAGGTATTGATCATCCTAACGTCCTCCTGGATCAGCTAAGTCCAGCTAAGGCTTTCCACGGCCGAGGCTGATACCAGACCTCGCAACCGCTCCTCTCTGCACATCGTTTGGAATTTTCATTGTCTGGCCCCACAGGAATTCCTCATCATTCCCACATGATGTAATCACTACTGTATGACTTCCTACCATGGTAGCACTGCAAAGCTGACCTCCCCATCTGAACATCTCCAATTTCACTGCAATCTTCATTTTTGTAATTCAAACAAGGACAGCATAACCAGAATCAGATGCTTTCATTAACTAAAAGGTGATCCCCACCACAGTTATATAATTAAAACAGTAAGTGGCATCTGAAAACTTGTATATTTAAGATGGAAAGATGCATTATCTTAGTGTCTTCCTGAAGGCAACTAAGGTTTCTGCCACTTTTCTAATAACGTCATGCTTTGGATGTCTGAAGACATTAATTTTCATGGATGGAAAAGTGTAAGAAACACAGGAATGATCACACTGGATCCCATCCAGTGTCAAAAACAGAGGAATGGTCACACTGGATCCCTTCCAATGCTCTTTCATGTCTCTCAGCACATACAGTTACTTACAGGACATAGTAATGCAAAAAGTTTCAAGGAGAAAATGTAAATAATCTACCCTCTTTCTCCTCACAGTGTCATTTTATCAAAAGCTATTAGAGATTCACCTAAACCTCAGAGAATGACATTGAAAACACCACTGCCACAGCTCAGAGTACCTTTTGCCTCCCTAGGAAAACTGGAATCCTTATTTGAATCTTGCTGAAATCTTGCCCTCAGTGAGTTTCAATGAAGAATTAATTCCACAATGTAATTACACTCAATGTGAATTTGCCAACTTTCAAGTTATTTAAATATCCCCCTACCCTCTGCCATGAAAAGTTCATGGCATACCTTCTCTGCAGCATTCATTATTTGACAAACTTTGGTCAGTTCCTCCTTGCAAGATAATTAATTCCAGATTTTCAAGACTCTTTGGATACAGGTTTTTTCCATGCCATTCGTCATTCTCACCCCGCTACCACAGTCACAGGTCAGTTCCCCTGTGGGTAATGCAAGGCAGTGGGTAGTGAAGGAAAAACATTTGGATCACGCTCCAGCTTGGGGTTTCCCAGTGCTCCCAGTCTGCGGCTCCCAGCTGCCAGTCCCGTGCAGAGCTGCCCAGCTACCCCAACTGCCGACATCCATGTTCACATCTCTCTTCCAACCCAACTGTTTCCATCTTGAAAACTCTGAATACACACCTTTATCCCAGAGTCAGTTTTTACAACCTCTTATCAGCTCCCAAACGTAGAGATTAGCTACGTTAAACTGAGGAAACTTGACAGATCTGCTTTTATGGTAAGGTGGTCCAAGGTCAGAGGTTTAAAAGGAAAATAAAAACCCATGTATCCCACACAGAACATATTTAGAGTACTTCATACATCCAAAAAAAAAAAAAATTATATGCATCATTTATTTCTATATTGCTAAAAGCTTTCCTTATAATGCTTGCAATTTCAGTACCATCAATCACTATGTCGTCATTAGGACTGAGTTTTTCTGTTGGATTCTGTTCCAAATCTTTCAAAAATAAAAATACCATCATATGCATCACACTCTTACTAACCCCTTCCCTACAACTTCTCTCCAAAAAGTGGTTAAGGTAGTGGCTAGTGTATAAATATTTCTAAATACCTTAGTGGCTTGTGACTTTAAATCTGATATACACATACAGTTTCCTTTTCTTTATTTCTTTGAAATTATATATATACATACACATATAAAATAAAAATACAAGCAACTGAAACTAGAAAATCAAAAGCTGAAACTAGAGAGAGAAATGCAGCAGTCTAAACTTCACCAACAGCACATCTCCCCAGTGACTATCAAATTACTTTTTGTTTAGGAAGCTGGAAGAAACAATCTCAGGACAGTTTCCTTTTAAATCTCAAAAGCAATGCAGTCAAGCCTCTACACCCAAAAGATCTGCTGATTTCTTTAGACATGGCTATTCCTATACAAGAGTTCTCCATGAATACAGGATTACTGTCAAAAAATCAAATGCAAATGTATCAATGAGCACCAATGTGAAATTAGTACCCATCTGAGTAACCTGGAGGAATAAAGTCCTTCTTTTTCCAACTTGCATTTGCACTGGTGTTTAAGCACATGCCTTATGTAAAAGTATCTGAGACTTCTTTCACACAAAATTATGATACAACATAAAACCACTACCTCTTTGGGCTCATAAATTCTGCAAGGGCTCAAAATACAAGAGCATACTAAAGCTGTAACTTGGGTTTTGATTTTAGGAACTCTGCAGGTATGTCCAGGTAAGACTGGCCCATGCCCTTAAAAATCTGGGCAAATTCAGGAGTAGCTCTGCACATATCTTTACGCACCAGAGGGCCACTGTTGGTAATGGCTGACTAAGGGAAGCAACATGGACAACCAGGATGCAAGTAAAAAGTTTTTAAAAATATACATTGACTACAGTGGTTTTATTAGGTTAAGCTCCCATTTGCCAAAAAGAGCTCCTGCAAGACTAACAGCTCCTAGGAACAAACACTGAAATGTCTTTTTTTTTAAATTACATTAATTTACAAAACTGACTACTTCTGACCCAGAAACCATCAATGTGTAGTGCTGACCTGTTCTGTAGTTTCAGGTGCACTATCAGAGCATATTAGGACACACAGAGCCTGGGAACAGCACTTTTCTCTGCAGCTTCTAAGTACCACTGGAATATAAGTAATGCGTAATAACAAGCAGTGCATCTGTACCTCCACTACAAAAAAACACTTGCCCTGAGTTTTATACATCAGGCTGTGTATACATTTTTACACTTTAACCTCCACAAGCTGTATGTCAAACAGCCCCTTTAAAAATCACAAGTTTTTGCAAAGTCAGGCACTGCATAACGGCTTATTTCAGAAGTTACACTCTGCATACATATGTATGAAGAAATCACAGGGAAAAAAGCAGCTCAGCTTATTTGTCTTTTGGTCACCTAATCAAAAAGGTGATTGGATTCACTTCTGCCATATCAATGAAGTCACTGGAGAGCAATCACAGCTCTTTTTCCATGTGACAGATGAAAGACCTTTGCCATGGCCTCAGCGAAAGACAAGCCCATGTTTTGTCCAGGTACACCCAGGCCACGGTTCCCTCCTGCTTGCACATGTAGGGAATATCAGATGTCCTGCAGCAGTGCTTGCTCTCTTTCCCCTCTCGCAGCATATCAAGGGGCTTATTTAATTTCTTTCATAGGAGTCCAGGAGGACACCAGCCAGGAAAAGATGTAAGATATTAAGGATGCTTGCTATGCATGATGAGAAGGGGATACACAAAGTATCCCTTATTTCCCAAGAGAAATCACTGCCCTGCGGCAGCCAAAGTATTTAACACTACAACTGAAGATTACAGAGTGGGACACAGGCTTTGACTTAAGTACATAAACCCCACACACGCATCCCTGAAATTCATTTCAGCCATTTTGTTCACCAAACAGTATCACAGATTTGCCTGAAGATCACTACTGCCTTTCCTCCTCCAAAACATTGTCATTTTGTGAATTCTCTTTCCCATCAGGGTCAATTCAATGCACTTTATTCAGGACTATATCACCCACAACTTTACAGTCCTCTCTTCTTGACCTTATCTCTTTGTCCTACAGAATATGGCACTGCTTGCTGTTATTTAATAGTTTGCAAAGTCACTGATGGGCCTCCATGGGTCCCAGAGATGTTATTACTATGGTTTAGAGAGGATTTCCACACCCAAACTTGCAGGCAGGCACTGCTTTCAACCACGAGGTTTCCACACAAAACTGAACCTCAGCAACCTGAGTGCCTTGTGACCCTTTCTCCCCTTCAGCTCCCTCCTAAAGCAGGAACCTTGGCAGTTCTCTCTCCTCACACAGTGAATGTAGGGCATTGCTAATACATTGGTGGATCTTCAGCAATGGATTCAGTAATGGATTCACCAGATTCTGCTCCCACCAAGGGTGTTTACACAGTTTCCAGCAAATCTCATTAGTAAATCCTAGAAAGATTCTCAGGTAAGCAAGATACTTACTTATCTGGCTAACCCCCGACAACAGAATCTGATAAAACTTGGGATGCAGCCTCCTGCAAAGCTATGGGCTGCACTGGGTATCTGAAAAGAGTTGAAAATAATAGGATATATATTCATTATATATTTATTTTAAATAAGTATATTAATATATAATCAATTAATACATTACTTACAATAACTGGAAATAAGTAAAACAATAATGGAAAGTCTGTGGTACAGCTGTCAAGACATTGAGCAAGCCTAAAATATAGAGCCACAGTAAACCTAAAAATTGAACAAAACTACCTTGTGTTCTAGAATAGGGAGGGAAGAGGGACATGGGGAACCCAGATACAACCTTGGCACCCAAATGGCATATGGACTACTCACAGCTCCTCCTTTTAGCCTCAACCTGTTCTCTTTCAGCTACAGGCAGATAACCTTCAGCCTACTCCTGCTGTACTCTAGGCCCTGCTGAGACAGGCAACCACAGAATCACAGAGTATCCTAAAGGGGAAAGGGCCCACCAGGATCATTGAGTCCGACTCACAGCCCTGCACAGGACATCCCAGGATTCACACCCTGTGCCTGAGAGCATTATCCAAACATTTCTTGAACTCTGTCAGGCTTGGAGCTGTGACCACTGCCCTCGGGA
This sequence comes from Eulacestoma nigropectus, assembly GCA_013397775.1. Lineage (NCBI taxonomy): Eukaryota > Metazoa > Chordata > Aves > Passeriformes > Eulacestoma > Eulacestoma nigropectus. The sequence goes on along the minus strand of VZTE01000432.1, from coordinate 1,270,914 downwards.
GCCTGTTCCAGTGCCCAACCACCCTCCAGGGGAAGAACCTTTTTCTAATATCCAACCTAAACCTCCTCTGATACAGCTTCAGGCCATTCCCTTGGGTCCTGTAAGTGGTTACCACAGAGCAGAAATCAGAGTCTGTTCCTCCTCTCCCCCTCACCGTGACATTACAGACAGCAATGAGGTCCCTCAAAGACATTAAGAGCAGAACTCTGCTGCTCCCTTCTTAATCACACAACACAAGGATCAAGGCACAGGATGAAGTCTGGTTATGGCTGAGAAAAAATGAGCTCCATAGGTAGAAAGTTTAGAAGAGTGAAGGAGATGGACTGCAGATCTGTGAACCTCAGCAAATAACACTATTTCTATTGTTCATGAAAATTTAAGGTTGCAAAACAGTTACATTGGACAACATGCAGGCCGCCCGTGTTCTCACTTATACAAACCTAATTTAGCATTATACTTCCTCTTCTTTCAGCCACAGCCTGTGTTTCTTGCAAGCAGCAATCCCAGTATGGACTCAAAAAAAAAGCCTCTGAAAGCTCAGCTTTCTGAATACTGTTGTGTAGTTACTTGCATACGTAATTTGCTCTCACAGAAATAAATGCTAACATGCTTGGAAAATCTGACCTAATTTTGTGATGTGAATGAGTTTTCCTGTGTAAATCTCTCTATACAATCCTATGTTATTCTTTCTAAAACAGAAATTGCTACTGCATTCTAGTTCTCGTTCCAGTTCCAGAGTGAATACTGAGATTTATACTCTGAGTTTTACCAGGGCATGACACAAAGGAACTGCTCTAACCTCCCCTGCCGCATTTACTAACAACAGAAGTGTTTTGTTCACATCACACTTAGCATTTAAGATGGATGCATTTACTAAACAGAAAATAAAGTAATTGAAACACTAGATAGTGAACTGACATTTCCACATCCTTCACAAACACATCTAAGAAACCCTTGGCCATTGGTGCAGAAGGCTTTGACATGTTACTCATCCCAACCTTATCTCATAAGAAAAAAATCAAGGAAGGTGATTTATCCCCAAACTCTCACCTCTCTGGCACCCAACCACAGGCAAGTTGATGGCAAATCACTGCTTTACATAAATCTTCCTTTTTTGTGCTCCAAAGAAAGAAGAGGGAAAGTCAGACAAAAATTAAAAACCAAAATAAATTATTCCTTAAAGGAGAGAACTATACAAGTAATTATAGATATATATTCATTTCAGAAAGCAATACTATAGAAGGACAACTTTATGAAGCAACAGCATCTGAGATTTTGCCTTCCTGAAGCAACTAACAGAAAGTATTTCACCTGTTTTGTATCTGCATGCATGTATAGACCCTGCTGTTTGGCATGGGGATGCAGCTTAGATACAATGGTTTCTCAAATCACACACCACCCAATATTGCAAAAGCCATGGAAATTACAGGCTCCACACATCCATCTACCCACTTATCATTCAGATAAGATATGCAGTAGCCCTTGCCTCCTTCATTTTGAGGCCACTGTGCAGGATCATTTGCAGTGCTATTCTGTATAAGACAGTAGCAATATCTCAATGCAAATGTTTCCATGTAAAATAGTGAGCAACTATCAACAGCATCACGGCACCATATCCTCTTGTTATACTTACTTCAGTACATGAGGAAATAAAATAAGTGTGACTTGCCAGAAGTCATGTAGGCAGTCCATGGCAGCAGTGAGAACTGAATGCAGAATTCCAGGTTGTGTATTACCCATAATATACCCTTTAAAAAAAGTAGAAAATCTTTAAGAACATGATGTTTTTCTTCCCTTCTGATGATTAAATTCTGCATTCTCTTCTTCTTGCTTTCATAGGTCACCAGGCTACACAAACAGCTTAGTCTTTAAGTGCAAAAAAGGCAGCTTAAAAACACCTGTTCACTTTGGCTGGACTGAGGCTGTACATCTCTTTTAAGTACAGAGGCTGACAATTCCTTGGGCTCCCTGATTATCTTTATGATCTAAGGGATCATTTTGATTAATAACTGACAATGCTCTTCTGTAGTTCTGGCAAGTTTAGTTGCATATCATTACCCACATTAGCTCACCCACATTTTTGTCCAGGAAAAGCTATAGGAGCAAATACATTTGTGATATTCACATCTTCTCTGATAAAGAAGAAAGGACCTGTCCCAAGAGGTTGCATTCAATCATCTCCTCCACAAAGAGTAACATTAAATACTGAGCTGTGGTAAACATCACAGTCAGGCAAAAGAACATTAAAACATCAGGAAAAATCATCCTTATTCATCTCTTTTATACAGTAACATACCTACTGCAATTCAAGGAGATAAAAATGTGTGAATTATTTGGATTAAGCCTGTGAAATATACTTGGAAATAACCAGAAGCAAAAAGCAAACAGATAGCAGGAATCATTAGTAGAGATTGTAGAACCTCAAACCTACATCATCATATAAATTCATAGTGAGCCCCATCCTGCAGTGCACTTGCTGAGAGTCACCTTGTCACCCTGGTTTTTCTACTGTTCTGTGTTTTTACTTTTGTAGTAGAAGTTCTCATGCATTTTCTATAAACATAGCTCTTGTTTTTCTAACCGGCATAGAATGTTTTCTGAACTTCTGGATTGTTGTTCATTCCTTTCTCCAAGGCGGAGAAAGATGATAGGCTATGTTCCTATCCTGTAAAATTGCAGAGGTGTTAACCTCATCTACCAATGTGTGGTTGTTTTAAGAGAGGTACAAAAAGGTGAGAATAAAGGTGGGCAGGGTCCTTCGCTCTGCTCAGTGGTCCTGACCTGCTGTTCGAATCTGCGTGTTCGTGTCCGACACTGCGACATCTCCTCACCTTAGAGAGGATGTTTCAGGCAGACAGCAAGGGTGAACAGTTCTCTTGAAACACTTCTGTCTATTGAAAGTCTACGAAAATGCATTCCCTCCAGGAGACATAAGAGATTTCCATATAATCGTGAATAGCAGATACATGGCGATACAATGGTTTCTCATTTAATAAAAAGGAGAAATAGATACCCCAAGAAAACTATTAAGCAGCAGATTTGAAAGAAACTGAATAAAAAAATACATTTTTACATGGCACATCACTCCCATATGGAACTGACTGCTCCAGCACACTCTACAGGGCAATAGTAAGATTAGCTGCAAAAAGGGATCTATAGAAAAAGGAGGTCCAGACACATGTTGGACCAGACATAAAACAACTTATGCCTCTCACTTTCAGAAACTAGGAGGCTCTATGAAGGGCAGATTAACATTATACCCCACTTATGCTGAGTTTTTCCCCTAATCATCCATCCCTAGGTGGTAGGTGATGGAGCACAGACAGGCTGTGCTGCTGAGATTAATGATTTCAGCAAGGCACTACGGTTCTTGTGGTGGAGTTCTCAGATCTCCCATGTTCTCTCCTCCACTGAATCTGCTTCTAGCCATGGGCACACCGCAGAAGCTGCTGTCAGCATTGGCTTCTATTATGCTTAAAATGGATAAGGATCAACTGCCATTGACCACTGAGGGAGTCTCATCAAGAAGCCTGCAGCCCCCAGCAGATCCCAGCTGGATCACTGCTAATTGCATCTCAGGTGCCGCTCGGAGGGCAAAAGAAGGTTGTCACCTCGGGCTTCCTCCATCATCTCTCCTTATCAGTCAGCACGTGTGAGGTCAACGGTGATAAAAAAAGGCAGGTGGCTGTGTGGACACTGATGTCAAACTGCCAGGACACAGTTTAAGGAGCAGGAAGAAAGAGCAGTCTGTTTTCTCTAGGTTTTCTCCGTGAGTGAATAATTTCTCCCTCCTCCTTGGAGATGATGTAATTCAAACAATCAGTCTTCCAAGAAGTGGAGAGTTGAAGGGACCTGTGCTATACAGGTCATTTTGGGCCCAGTTGTTTCATTAAGCAAGTATACAAATCATAGGAGTTGGGCACAGGAATTCCTGCTCCATTTGTGTGATTTTTGTTTATTCATGCAAAGCACTAGCACGGGTATTTCTGGCAAATGAAGGAGAATATAAATTAAAGTACATATTAATCACACACTTTAGCTGCAATCTAAACTAGCAGGTATTTTCATTCTACGTATGAACATATTCTTGGAGCTGCACGATAGTAATTTAAAAGACAAGCAATTCAAAGCTTCCTCAGTTGACACTGCAGGTAATGAGATTTTTTTCCCCTGACGTCTTGTGTTTCATCTTACCTCACAACTAAATTATTTAGTGTATTTTTAAATATATATATAAGCATTCTAAACACTAAGCTGTGTATGACCTACTTATTTTGAGTTTTCAATTAAAAAATAGATATTTCAGGGAAAAATATTACCTGTGCAATCGTCAACTAAAGGAAGTTGATTTAATCCATGAAACAAAGACTTGTGAAGGTGAGACACACACCAGTAAGCATGAGAAATCTTTTGAACTGCAGTTCTAATTCGGAGAAATGAGTTTTCAATTAAAAAACAACATTTCCCATGTGACTCTCCCAGTCACTAAAGCACATGACAGCTTCAGCCGGTATCAGTGTGGCGGCTGTGTCAGGTCACCCCGCAAAGGATGTTGAATGTGCAGCTCATATATAATTGGCTTGACTGTAGGGATTTGCATATACATAAAACACAGGCTGATGTGAAGACTTCATCAGCATGAAATGGAGGTGGTTGCATTCTCCATGCATGACCAAAGATGTGAGGACAGTCAAAGACTTTAATGTAATGAGAGTTTTTAACACTTTAATCACCTCTGGTGGGTGCATAAATAGACTGATAGGACAATAATGGAAGTTGAATTATCTGCAGGTTTTACTACTGTTAGATATTTACCCTGTCCATGCCCTTCTTTCCTCCCATTAAAATAAAAATAAAAATCAGCTGAGCCAATTATAAAGGATTTTAAGTCTGTTGTAAAACAGACCAAGTAGTTAACTTTCAAGAAGCTTCTAAAAGACCCTTTGAAGTCTGCAGAGAAAGTCTCCATCCACGGCAGCGCCTCTGAAAGCACACTTGTGGGACAGGGAGAATGACCACTCTGGAGGAAAATCACCCAAGGGACTTGTCAGAAGATTGGAACAAAAAGAAGAAGGAATAAAGGTAGTTACATGCAATTAACTCTCTCCTCCTTCCTGAGCTGCAAGAGAGCTCAGCATATGTCTCACGCTGCCTTTGAAATGCTCACACAGGATGGCTGGTAAAGGTAGTCCTGTGTATGATGAAGACAAAGGATGCTGCTTAAACCAGAGAATTCAGAACACTGGTAAGAAGTTATTTTGGGTTTTGAGCAGGCAACACTGAGGAAGGTACCATTATCTCAAGCAGGCAATTGGAGGCCTGCAATGAGCGCAGAAGGGGTTTCATGGGTACAACTGATTTAGAATGCAGCTCTGACAAGGAGAAGAATTCTCTCTTTGTTGCTTTACACAATCCACTGGCATGGCTTTTGTCATCTCCTGGAGATCCACAAGCCTTCACACCCCAATGCAAATGTACTCTATTCCTGCATATGAAGCACGAGTTCAAGTATCTCTGCATCTGGCTGCCTGTGCCACTGCCCACACTGTGAGCTGCTGAGGGCAGAACTATTAAAAAAGAGGCTTTATAATATTTTTAGAATATATAGCTTCATTTGATTTTGTTTGCCAATCTCTTTTACATTTTACTTGAAATCATGAAATACAAGTCACAGAGGGGGAGGACAACTAAAGTAAAATGAAAACTACAACTATGGCCAAGTGCAAGAGAGTTTGATTTTGTAAAATAAAGACAGAAACCTAAAAGCACAGTCCTGGGTTTTCCTGGTAAGAAAGTGAGTGATTTTCCAGGCTGCACTGGATTTAAGATTTTAACAAAAGTATGCCAGAAAGCTATAAAGCATTACAATAGATTTGTAATGCTTAAAATGGAGAGCATGCATTTATCAGACATTGAAGCATGTTTTCCAGCCTACACTTCAGAATTAAAATGGTAACGTATTTCCAGTGTGTCTCACAACTAACATCAACCAAGAAACAAAAGGTGAAGCCATGTAAAGCTTTCACACCCTTTCTCTGCATCTCTGAATCAAAAAGAATGAGAAGTTATTGTAGAAAGACATTTGTATAAGTAATTAAAATAAATGTTTTAAATAAACTTTCTTGATTCAATGGTTTCAGAAACACGAAGTTACATGACACTTTAGAAATCGTTTGACCTCCCCCATCCCTGAGCAAGACTAAAATAGAAGCTTACGGATTCAGAGCTGTCTCAGAAACATTATTTTGCCCACGCAATTTCTGCCTTTTCATTGAAATGCAATAAAAATGACCCTTTATCTATTACATAGAGAAGTATCTAATAATAATAACAATAACAATAATAATAATAATAATCATATTCAAATAGAAATATAAAATTGTAATCTAATAAAATAGTCTAATGGAAAAAAGGCGCAAAAGTATTTCAGATAGTCACTAATCCTTCTTACAAGTCACTGCAATAAAGAGTTAAAATGGGAACACATGATGCAATTTTACATGGTGAAGAACTGCAGCCTTGCCAGCACCTTTCGAAGACAGAGAGGACCATGGAGTCAAAATAAAGCCCAGGAATTTTGCAAGGGGGAAAAAATCAACCAGTGCCCACTGAAATTAAAAAATAAGTCTGCATAGTGTGCATGTGTTTACACACCTTAAGCTCTAAGATTGATTCAGTGGATGTTCAAAGCTACACTTTCACTTCCTCCTTGAAGGACTGAGCTGGGAGCAGCTCTGGGTCCCCTTCCCCACAGCAACAATCAGGGTCTTGCCCCACACAAAGGCCTCCCAGTGAGCCAGGCAAACACTGCCACGTGCCTTTGCTGTCTGCTGGAGTGTGCCCACGTGGCTGTTCTGCTGGGAATTCAAATTAAGGAAGAAGTTCAGTGCACTGCCTGTGCCTGCAGTGGGCAGTGGCTGTGGAACAGCAGATTCCAGAGGCGTTCCCAGCGCTGAGGGTCAGATCGGGGCATGGGCTGCAGGGTGGGGCTGTCAGTGCCAGCTGACAGGCTCTGGCACGGTGGCAGGGATGGCTGGGATGACAGGGCTCACTTCCACCAGGCACCTGGGACAAGGCACCAGGTTCTGCTCCCTCAGCACTACCCAGGGTTCAGGGTACCTGTTTTGTGCCAGGGTATTGAACATATACATAAAATTTGTTCCTCATCCTTCAGTGCAGCCCTCATGCTCCCACCCTGCAAACTGGGGGAAGAAGACCAGCACACACAGACACAGACATACACAAATAAACCCACCATCAGGCTGGGGAGAACAAAAGGAGCCCAAGCACCACACAGCAGGAGATGGTCAGACAGCTCCAGCAGGACAGTCCCTGCTCCTGCTGGTGTTTGCCACGCAGGCAGTGCCAGAAGAAGTGTGTATAAATTCACACTGTTATCATGGAAATTTCCCACAGCAGCTTTTACCACAGGCTAACAATAGGGTCCTATGAGAAATTAAAGCTTATTGGAGCTGGGTGATTTGCCAGCACAATGGCCCCTCTTCAGCAAAGGCGAGGTGTAATTTGACGTTTTTGCAACCAGGAAGGATGGTCCTTTCTCCAGAGCCCATGCGTAACTGAGGGCATGACTGCCAGGGGATGCAAACAGCCCGGCAGGAGCACAAAGCTCCCTCCATCACACACAAGGAGCAACCTCGAGCCACAGGCTGAACAAACAACAGCTTCTGCTTGGAAACAAAGCTGCCTTCATCACCCCAAAACTGACGGCTCCCTGTGACCCAGTGCAGGTTTCTCTCTGCCCGTCACATGAGGCAGAGCCCCAGTGTGCCCATTGTTAGCACGACCTTTCCCAAACAGAAGCCCAGTCAGCTTGCTGGGTGTCCAGGTCGGCTGCCTTTGCTGAGGGCACGGGGAAAACAAGGAAAACACCAGCTCCCAGCCACACCGTGGGTGTCTGATGTCACTGGTGGGATTTGGCCAGTGCTGGTCCCTCCCAGCTGCAGCTTTGGGGAGTTGCACCATGGAATAAAAGTGCAGACACAAGCATGGAGGAGTTGCACAGTGAAGTGAAGTGAACGAGGATCGCAGCTGCTTCCATGAAGTGTTGTTTAGGGCCCAGGAGAGGAGTGGGAAAAAGTCACAACATCTTCTCCTCCAAAACTGTCCTCAGAAAAAAGTCCCGCACTGTCAGAAATGCCATGCTCATTGGAAACTGCGATGACAAAGAACTCTGTGGGCACTGAAACCCAATAACCCAAAGCCCAGGTCATGCTGGAGGAGTCCCAAGTTCTCAAGAAGCCAATACAGGACCTAGGGAATCAACACATAATTTCTCTAATGACTTTTTTGCCCTTTGGCTTTTCCCTGTTCTTTTCACTAGCAAGAACTCCAAGACAGCCATTTGTATACTAAATAAATTGTATTTGCATATCTTGTATTTGCTTTTATTTCTCCGGGATGTGTTGGCTTTGCTTTCCCCATTTGAGAGTTAACAGAGGCAGGGAAAGGTCAGTGACCTAAGGGGCAAGTCCATCAAAGAAGGGGCAGTGCAGTAAGAACAGGTGATTGCTTTAATTCAGCTCACACGAACACCAGACATTAATTCAGCAGAATTAAAACTCATGGGAATTCTTATCAACAGCAACCAAAACCCCTCTTACAGCATTTGGTTTGACACTGATGGACTCAAAACTGAGGCGAGGCTAACCAAGGGTTTGCAGTTCTTTTCTGACAGGCCCAAACCTGATTTATTCAAACTGTGCTACATCTGGATTCTGTACTGAAATCAGACAAAAACTTCAAATTTGGGAGAATTTAAATTTGTGTTTATTCAGTTCCAGAAGGAAACAAAGTAGATGAGCATATACGCAATGGAAAAGCTTAATTTCCAGGTATCCCATAAAGGCTGCTCACCTCTTCAGCTGGCTCTGCTCAGAAGTCCTCGTGAACTACCTGGTATGTGACACAGCCTGCACCGCAGTCTGCCTAAAACAGCATCTCCAACTCACCTCCAGGTGAAAGGTCCTTTCAGCATAGCTCTTGCCCACCAAGTAAACCAATAGAAAACAAGTTGACTTTCAGTTTAGGAATTTGGAAAGCATACAAACCCAGGCAGGTGTTAGTCAAAGTAGTGTGGCAGTGCCAGCAGCGCCACCGAGCAGTGACCTTGACATGCATTACGTGCTTGCATCTGCAGTTTAACATGCATGACTTCCACAGAGGTCAATCATTCAAAGGCAAAACCTACAGTGCCTCTGTTCTTCAGCTGTTGTTTTGCTTTATAGCATTTACACACAGTACACACCCCATCCCAGAAAAAAATCTATTCTCCATTAGCAAGAAGGTGATGCATGGAAGAGACTCACCATCTCTAGTGTTGCAATTTTAAAATATTACTTGTGTAAGCCTGACTAAACTAAATATTATCATAGAAGTCACAACTCAAGATGTCTGCCTTGGATTTTAAATGCCAGTGTTGTGATTTACTGGACATTGCTATGAATTCTTTATAGCAGTTAACTGTTATGCTGATACTTAATCTTTTTGTGTGTGGTACTTCAATTATTTTCAATACTTTAATGTAATATATATTCAAATAGCCAGTAATAGGCCAAGCACCAGTAAAACTCTTGCCAAACCAAACAACTTTTGGCCTTAAGCCAAAAATCTACTTGGTCTCAATAATTTACTGCAATGTTCATTTAAGTTCAGTATTCTTCCAGCAACTTTCAATTGCATTGTTTGGTTATTTTTAGTTTATTCCTTCAGGTGAAAAAGAGGTTTCATCAAATTCAACAGTAGCTGAACAGATATGGAATTAACATCTTTTGAATTTCTAAGTGCTAAAAGGTGAAATAATATTTATACTTTGTGTGGCTGCCTGATTTTTCACATTAGCATATCTGTGGTTTTTATCAATTTTTCTATTGTGCTCATTTTGCAAACATTCTACGCTTACTTAATAGCTTGTAAACAGAGGTAATTAGTTGACAACAAACATGACTGAGGTTAAGCATGCATGAAATTATTTTCAATATTGGAACCCAAATTAGTTAAGCTTAATTCAGGTCATTGTTAATAAAATTTTAAAACCCCACTATTTTTATGGATGTCTTTGAAACAAACTCTCTCACTTCCCTTTGATCTTCTTTGTTCTCTTCACCCTACTGCTTTACCGGTGACACTCAAAAGCTCAAGTCTGCATTTTTTAGATAGCAACACTTTAAAATTTATCTACAGCTTTCTAAACTGAAAAATAAAATTATTAAAATGGTGGCTCAGAACTTATTGCCCTCTCTTCCCTATACAGCAGTAAAAAGCTTTTCCTTGGAGTAACAATATAAAAGCATTACAAATTTTTATTTCATCAAGTTGGCAGCTGCATATATGTCTTTTGACTGGTTAGGAAAGAAGATTGTTGGGAAAGTGGTAGCAATATATTTCTTCACTGTATATGACAATACTTCATTACAGCAGGACAACGCTCTGGTATTTGCACATATATCACTTCTCTCAAATTTCTACTCTTCTTTTCAGACCATTTTTTTGTGTGCATGTTTATTACCTTTACATTGCGTGTTGCACAGCATTGCTCACTTTATGTCTGCCTAGGTCCGTAAATAAGCAAACAAGTGTATTCTTAAAAGTTATATTTACAGTAACACGATCGAACGTATTCCTTCTGCTATCATGCACAGCTTGTGAGATTCAATGTTTCTCTCCCCACTGACCACAAAGATAGCTGTGCTCCAAATCTTGTGTCCATTCAAAAATAAATGAATCATAAGAAATTACAACGTAGTTACTATGTTAAGTCTTCCTTTTCATAAGAAAGGAAAAAACACAGGCGTGCCAGGGGCTGAAAGAACCACACAGACAATCATGTGTAGTACTCCACAGCCAGAAGTATCTATGCAATAGATAGTTCATAAGAGAAGTCTACAAAATACTTATTCCACTCCTTTGTTCATCACTTTCCTGTAAGCTTTTTAATCTTTTTGTTCTGTTTAAAACTGTCCCCTTCAAATGTAATTCAAAAAAATCCTACAGAAATTTCAGGAATGAGGAACACTAAGTCAAAGCAGATCTTGCCCTCATTACCTCTGTAACACCACCATGTCTCCTCTTACACCTCACATAGTTCAAACATAAAGAAACCGTTCTTAATACGTTTTAGAGGAAATGTCGTCTTAGGAAGGAAGTCAGATGACCAGGTGGGTCAAGGAACTCTTCACACTTATTTTCCTGTGCTACACTAGCACCTGCACCCCTTTTGCCCTGCATCAGCATTGGCAGAGGACAGATATCTTCCCTCACAGAAGAGACAGGGCTTACACAACAGCAGAAAATCCATAAAAACACAGCTATTAAAAAGTACATGTTATTACTAAAGGCATTAGGGTGAATATAAAAGAAAAGGAGAGTATGCGTAATTATAAGGCTGCCCCTCATTCATGAAGTTTGAAAGCAAGAAAAAGCACCTTCCTCAAGGCTAGGAAACATGTTTTATGGAAGGTAATTGTGTAGAGAAGCATCACGTGTTCCTTGCTGAAAGCTGGTAGTGATAACTGGGGGTAGATCCAGAGGCTGTGACAACTCTCGACAGCCAAAGCAAACACTTGCAGGCTGAGGATTTCTGTGGCCTGCACACAGGTTGTGCTTACGGAGTCTTCTGGCCTATTTTCCCCCAAAATCAATCTCACTTCAAGTTCAGTTCAGAACTCTTTGCGTATTTGAAAAACTACTGGCTTATTATACATCAAACATTGCTTTCATCACCGAATTTCCAACCAAACTTGAAAAAAAAAATTTCACATAGCACCACATATGACTGGTACACTGGTATTTCAAATTGGAGCCTCTCATGTGTTTAAGCAGCTTTAAAAGCAGCAAGCTTGCACAGGAAACTCTTTAGATATAGTATAGGTGTCACTGAAGAACCCTTTATGTTTATCCTTGTGCTTCAAAGTCGAACCAAGCAGTGCTTCACAGCAGCCACTTTAGTTTTGGTGCAATTCGGCAAGACTCTGGTGTTACTCAATCTAGTGTAAATTCTACAGCTGGTCATAGAGTGTTCTGCCAGCTGGGGAAAGCAAAAACAAACCTCTTTATTTTCAGTTGAAAACAGAAAGCCTAAGAAATGTTTATTTGGGAGGAAAGTAAAAACTGGTTTTTAAATCTTATTCAGCTTGACATTTCAGCAAGGCCACATTCTGCCCCGCACAAGGGTGTGAGGCTGTCACATTTCCCCACTGTGGAGACAAGCCCAGCTGGTTCCCAGTCATCACAATGCTGCTCCATGGAAGTATGAGGTATGCAATGACTGCCTCTGGCAGCTCCAAAGGAGAGACCTTCACATTTAAAAGCCATCAGGCTGCATTCCCTAAGATTTGATAGGCAGGGGAGCCTGCAGAGGCGTTCAGCTGGAGATTTGCTCTTCCTGCCTTAAACTGGTGTGAATATACTCCAACGGGGGCCTCACCCTCCAAACAGGGAATGTCTACCTGGCCACTGGAGTTCTCCTCCTGGATGATGGTAGGAGGGTCTGGAGCGGCATCTGGAGAAGGCAGACACAGAGGCGGCATTGCCCCGCTGCTCAAGCACACCTCTCTAATCTCTCCACCACCAGCCTCCATTTAAAGCTTAACACTCACTTTTAAACACTTTTTTCTCCGCTAGCACACATAATTTTGAAAAGCACAAAGCCATTTGCAAAGGTTTTTTTTCATATTTCTCTTTTCATTGTTGCAATTCAACAGGAGGGTGGGCAGCAGGATTGCCTCTGCAGGTGGGAGGGGAGGAGAAGCAGCAAACACTTTGTGTTTTCCAAGCACTCCCTGGTTTTGTCTACCCCACACTGGGACGTCAAGGCCAGTGATATATATGCAGCAGGACAGGTTTCTCCAGGGGCTCGGTGCTGCACACAGCGTTCAGCAGCCTGTGAGAGGAAATCAATGAGAGCTCTCCCTGGGCTCGGCGCTCCCCGGCCCTGCCGCATTTCCCTCCATGGCCTCTGTACTTGAGCAAAGAGTGCAGTCCTTTGTGCCATCAGCCCCGTGAAAGCCATTACAGCAGCTGAACAGTGCAAGGTGACATCGATAACTAAAGCTACAGAAACAGCTTCCACAGCTCGGTGAAAGAAACAGGCAAACAAAATATTACAGCTAAGCCCCATTTCATCACCATTGATGCAGAAGGGTGTCTGGGCTCTTCTGGCATTAAACGCTGGACGCATTGCTACATTTTCATGTTGCTAAATTATCAGATAGGCCTTCCTGAAACACATAATACCCTTTCTAGTGGCAGAAACCCAGCAGTCATCATACAGGTCTCCCTGTCATGCTGTAGCCTTTAGATAGTGGACTCTGAAATGCCAAAACCCATCCCTCGTATTCTTTCCATCACTGTTTCCTGTAGGGTGGTGGCTTTATCTGCTGGGACAGCATGGTATTTTTTCCTGAAGAAGCTAATATTGTTTATTCTGTCTCCTTTTGAAAACAGTTTCTTTCCATTATGCATTTTCTATTGATATTATTCTCTTATTATAGACATCATTTGGCCAATATTAGTATTTTTCTTAGGCTTTTTTTTTTTTTTTTGCAAATGTCTATGTAGGTTTTCCCAAATTCATTTAACCCTTTTCTATTTTTCAGTAAGTTCTGGCATTGGCATTGGCTCTGCATATTCTGGCATTGGCTCTGCATATTCCTTGTAACATAGCTGGTGCAAAATGGCACAATACCAGCAAAAACTTGTTCAAATATATACTCCTGCTAAATTTTTCTTTGCCTGTATGTAATTAGAAAGCAAGAAGAGTCAGGAGCCACCATGGCTGGGATGATCTGATGAGACTAGAGCCAGCTGCCCAGCTGGCTGCAGGGCAGTCACAGAGGCAGGCACAGGACAAGCAGCAGGCACATCCCAGTATCTTTTTTTATGTCAGATATTCACGTAAGACCCTTCTTTCTAATGAGTTTCCTTCTTGAAGCGTTAAACTAACTGAGAGGAATGGAACAAAGCATAAGGAGGAGATAGCTTGGGCTCCAGCCCCACTGCAGATGAGACAGCCTGTAAAGCAATGGATGAAGCCCAGGAAAAATCATCTCCCTTGGGCCAGCAGCTCTGGAAACCCAGTGGGAGAGCCAGGATGCTCACAAAGGCTGAGGTTTGACAAGGCAGGCTGGGTGTTCAGCCTTGTCAGTGGATTGGTTCTAACTTCTCCAAAGAGATGATGCACATGCCTGCAGTGGGAAGAAAAGCCATGCCCCAGTTGCAGCCAGGCCCTGGCCAGTCCTATATTTTTTCTGCTGGACTTCTTTAGTTCAACCTAACCATGTTATTGTAGGCTTGCAAGTTTAAAGGCAGTCGTCTGCTAATCTGTAACAATTATAGTTCAACTATTTGTGAAGTCTGTTAAAAAAAAAATAAAATGTAAGCTTCTCCTAGTGCTCAAAAAAAAAAAAAAAACCAACCAAGTCCAGCAAAAAGAGTAACTTAGCAATATCTAATGACCCAAGAGGATGAGGATAAAGAAGTTATCAGTTGGGAGGTGAAAGCATTAAGCAGTGAAAACAAATTATAAACTTACTTCAGTATTGTGGACACACAGACAAAAGCCAGATGTTGGTACCATAAACACCACAATCTCTGGAATTAAGAGCAGAAACATTCAGTTTTAAATCGAAACGCTGTTTCACTTCACCATGAAGGTGTTTAACCTTCCAGGCTTCACCCTACTTTAATTTTGTCTTTGAAAGGACAGACATGCTAAAGCAGAAAGCTTTTCTGCATGGACAACTTCAAAACATACTTTTCAATGGTCCTGTTATGCAAAACGTTGGAAAACTCCTTTCCTTGGCAGCAGATGCTGGTAGCAGCCGAAGGGATTTAACCTCTCCACTGCCACACGTGTGATCAGACCATTCCCAGGCATAACCAGTACATCAAGGGACTGCACCCAGCCACCCTGCACTAGCCCTCACTCACAGCACCTCCCATTACAGTGCAGCAATGGAATCCAATGCATTTTGACTTACCCTGGGGTTATTCCAGAAAACCAAATTTTAAATGTGTCTCAAACTCTTTATAGATCTGGTATCAAAGTTATTCACAGCCCATTATGAAATTGCGTATTTTACTTTTAAGACCTGAATCAAGCTATTTTATGCACGTCCAAAGACTTCATTCCCACCTCGGGGAGCTTTTAGCTTTCCTGGTACCCAGTCTGCCTCAAAGGCCCATGCTGGGCACTTTACAGCTCAGGGAACACTGAGTTCATTGCTCAGTACAGGGGCAGCAGCCACCCCAGCCCTGCCTGCTCACTGCCACGCTCCTGGCAGAGGAAACCAGCAGGTACTTAGAAAATATAAATAATCATTTTGATTCAACCAAAATGCTGCTCTGCGACATCACTTCCTTGAATAATGTGTCCTAGTGTGCCGCTTTGTTTTTCTCTCTTACATTATTTATCCTGTAAAGAGTTCTGCTGTGGGAGATGCAGAAAGCTGCAGTCAAATAACAAAGCACAAGCAAATAACTGCATTTCTCAGGAGGGAGGCATCAGAAATGCAATTCTAACAAGACCTGGTCATTTTTTAAATTCTGTGTTTTTTCAATCAAGATAATCTGGTACAATATTTAAGTAGGAAATTAAAATAATTAAGTTGGGATTAAGATGAAAGGGCTCTTGACTTGTTTTCTTTACACACATTTCATTTAATGGTTTCAGAATTCGCAGTCAGAGAGTAAAGTTGGGTTTTATATGCTTAGGGCCCCAAACTATGATGCATTGTCTGGACAGCAGAAAGATTTGGGGGCAATTCTGGTGCCTATCACTTTTTATTTAATGCAGTGCAGCAGCAGGACCAAACAGAAGACATTTGCCCACTGGTAGTAAATGGCTGAACTTTAATATTGGTTTGTCTGGATGATTCTCTCTTTGCAAGCTCTCAGTGCAATCCACTGTGGGTAATTACACCTTTGGTATCTGGCAGAATGAGAAATATCTGTGTTGGAAATGAAAAGCAGCCAACAGGGAAGAAGAAAAAGATCTAGTGCTTACAAAACTATTAAAGGCACTTAAACAGCCATCTAACAAAAAAATGGGAAAATCTTTGTAAGCCAACAGTCATAGCAACTTCTTTTGAGTGTTCCTTTCAGTCCTTTACCATATCAAAAATTAGGTGACACGGTATCCTAAAAACTAAAATCTCACCAAAATAAGTACCTTGGGAAAGAAGCAAGTAGTTATATTAAATGGGAGTGAACCAAGCAAGTTCTTTTATGGAACTCTGGAAGGCAAAGGTTGCCTGTAAACATGAAAGCGACACACATCACAGATAGCAACACAGATAGCACCAGTAAGCAATGACGTGATCTATCATTTTATGGTTATGTGGACCATAAACAGTTTAAAGAAGGAGTGTAAATGCCTGGTGAGATGTCCATGAAAAGGGAAAAAGGCAGAGCTCCTTTGATGGAAGGAGCTGGGGGAGGTGCTCTGGGCAGTTTAGAAATGAAGATGTGGAGTTTTTTTAATTTGGTCCCAACATTGGATTCATGATACTAAATTTTAGCCATACATATGCTTGACATTTGTTCTGCAGTAATGATTGATGCTTCCTCTAGAATCAGCAATAAGAGACAGGCACTTTCAGCTGGTGATTCACTGGATCCTAAAATAGGTTTATAAAACAGGAATCTCCAGGGATGATTCCATCCACATCCACTGACTAGGACTGAACTTAGCAGCTGAATTTAAATGAAATAAATTCTGTTTGAATTTACCAATCACAGCACAGGAATATCTGCCAACCACAGAATAAGAAATACAGCTGAGGAAAGGAGTTATAGTGAAAAAGGCATATTTTTTGGCATGCTTCATCTTCTAATAATTAGGATTTTTGGATCCATGCAACTACACTCCATGTAGAAAAACCATGTGATATCATTCTGTAAAATTGTCTATATATATAATTTTCTTCCTCAAAATGTAAGCAGTGCCTAAAGGCATTGTATTATGCACCACTCTTTCTTCCCAAATTTGGTTTTATCTGGCAAGTGTGTATTGTGCTCCTCTACCAGCAGTACATCCCCACTTCCTTGGGAAACCTTGAAAAAACCCCTCACATGCACTCACTCCTCCTAATGTAACCCAATGCATAAATGTAAAGATGTCTGCTAAAGTCCACTAGTACAACTTCTGACAAATTACAGTGGCAGAATTAACAGATCTAAAGAAATTACAAAAATATTAAAAGGTATTACTAAAAGAACACTATATCCAAGTACTGATACTTTAACTTTTTAATCACACAGTTTATGTAAAAGGTCACAGGAAAGATAAAATAAGTAACACAATCAGATCACTCATAGTGCAGCATCTATTTTAAATTTCTAGAGCTACAGAATTATAAAGAAAGCCATAAAGCTTGTAGGAATGCGTAATTCACTTTTATGCAACGAAAATAATATACTGAGGAATGTAACAGTCTATGTAATTTCAGGAAGCTGCTTCTCTACAGATATCCATGCAAAAGTCATGTATACATGCAAAGCAACACAAAACTCTTCATTTTTCTTTCTTTATGTAACTGTAGGTCAGACAGATTTTTTTTTTTTGCTTTGTGCATTTTTTTCTTAAAAAACAACACAACAGCTTTACATACAACAGTATATTTTCTGAAATGTAAGAGGGCTGAAGGATTAACAGATTAAGCAAAAGAAAAGGAAGTATTAAGACAAAAGAGAAGAAACAATCAGCAACAATATTGTGAAGTGAGAGATTGTTCCAATACTAGCAATGGTAAACATCCACCATCAATAAAAGAACTCCTGGGACCTACTAACACTGCACTAATGGAACATTAATGGGCCTTGCACAGACCTCTCATCAGCAAGGATTTTCATTGCACAAACAAGACACAATGAAAACTCAAAGTTCTCATTGTATAATCTGTGGCAGAGAAGACCTTTACGGATTTTTTTTTTTTTAAACATGTGTAAAATGTTTTACAGAAAACACCGTAGGCATATTTCTTCAAAATGCCATCAACCAATGCTGAAAATTCACCATCTTCAGAAAGAAAGCCAGATACACATGAGAAAAGAAAAACTATTTCCAATAAAAAAGATTACAGGCAGTAAAATATGTATATAAACTGGAAGTCAGTTACACCCTTCTGAGGAAACTCTGTATATCCTGCAGTAGGGCAGCGTCCATCCCCCTGAGCACCCCCAGTAGCACCCCCAGCCAGAGCAGCCTGGCATGGGGACCTAGTTAAATGTGCCCAGCAGCATTCTTCGAATGCAATGAGATGTGGCCAGATGGCTTGAAGGCATGTCTAGAATCCAGCAATTCTGCTGGAACTAGAAAATACCCTCTTCTGAGTGGTACATAGTGATCTCAACTGATCCAGAGAGAAGCAGGGCTGCTGGAGTATAAAAAAAGCCTTTCCCACCAGTTATTATCCTGTAATACCATGTATTTTTTTCCACACTTTGGAAAGTACTCCCTATTCAGGAAAGCAGCATGGCAGCTGCTATTAAAATTTGACCTCTATGATATTAAGATAATAGTTTTTGACATAGCCATACTAAATGTCATTCCTCATTCTTCCATGTCACTACCAGTAAATCAATACCAGAAACTAATTTGTTGCTGGCAGAAAAGTCCTCCTGTCTTTTGAATGACATAAATTAATGAGCTAAATAACATGAAATTATCTGAAGTCAACTGCTATTTGCATTAGTCCTGCAGAGGTCACAAAGCAGATGGAATGCATACCTGGCAAAGTCCCATACCAATGGCAAAGTTTAGTTTTCATGTAAAATATAAAGCAGGCTATTTTTATTACCAGGAGTTTTACATTCCTCGTCTGCTTCAACAGGCTGGTCCTGCTCTGGCCTCGCCAGGGCTATACTGACACTGCTGCAGTCAACAGGGTGATGTGTGAGAAAAAAAAAAGCATAAAATGCATAGCTAAGGGCTAAAGCTGGGGGGAAGAAACAACAACAAGGAAAACAAACAAACCAAGCAAAAAAATCCAATCACGTTGCAAAGGATTGGCAGCATTTTGCTGAATTAGAGCTGCAGCTCCCACTTGCAGCTTGGCTGTAAATAGCGGAGCAGCCACGCCAGGCAGCCAATGGAGGCTTTCTCACAGTCACCACACACTGCCCAAGCTGCAAAAAATCAAACCCTTTTCCCGCAGCTTTGCTGACCACCAAGGACTTCCCAGCCAATTGTCAAGTACAATCCTTCCCAGTGGGATAATAAACACTACATCCCCCCCACACCCCCCGCCGGAGCCTTAAATATCCATTTTTATATAAAAATAGAGGAGCTGTTTTGCATCAGGTGATTGCCTGATTTGTTTGGAGGAGTGTATGACAGTCTCGAGGCTACGAAAGGAGCCTTCACGCCCACTGCCTGTCCCTAATTAAGGAGAAATAAGTGCTCCTGTCATGTACGCCCCAGCCACACAAAGAACTCCTGTATGAGGTAGAAGACAGCATGCATAGATGAAAGGGAAATTCAAAAGGCAGCACAGCCCCGGTTTTCTTACTAGCACCATCAAAAAGGAAGGAAGAAAGAGTGTCAAAGAGTAGTGGCATTTAGAGGCAGAGATCCCCAAAAGAATACTTTTCTAATGAAAGCCTTGCAGGTCCAAAAACTTCTTGGTTCCCTGCAAATATTTTGGTTTAGTACATGCTGTTACATTACACAAAACATCTCCCAACCTTTTTTTTTTTCCCCTATATAAGTTAAAAACAGCTGATAGAAAATTCAACCATTTTCTTTTTTTTTGTTTTTTTTTGTTTTTTTTAAACTAAACATCAAATTGAAGGATTCTGGCATACTAATGCATTTCAAAAGAGGATTGTTGCAAGCAGAAATGGAACTCATGCTTTGACGTTAGCATGGAAGCATTCTTACCTAAAATAAAAGAAGCTACCGCCTTGATTTAGCAAGCACTTGCTTTCGCATTATTAAATTACAATTTTGTCTATGCAGAAGTTCTTTTGTATCCTGAAGAACAGCTTGTTACATCTACCTACATCAGCTGACCAAACCTGGATGTCTTTGGTGATTACACAGCCTTTGTTAAACTATATATAATCACAGTTAGGTATTTTGGCAAAACGTCCCAGAAGTAAATGTAGAGAGGGCATTTGTATACTTTCACAGATTACTACATTTTCTGTAGCTATTCACTGACACTTTATTTCCATGTGTTTGACATGCAGCATTTTCACTCTGAGGAGCACCAGCATTTGCTGCCTCCTGAGTAAAGAGCAACCCAGCTTCCTTCAAAAGTTATAGGTTGCATTCCAGGGTTTGGTTTCTGCTTAAAATAAGTCAGTTTTGAGCTGTTCCCTTAAAAGAGAACTGGGAAGTTAAAGGGGTTTTTCTCCACCTGAGGCCCAGATAAATCCATGTATACAAATCTAGAGGCTCCTCACAAGGATCGTCTCTGCAGCAAAAGGGGTGAAGGACCTGACACATTGCACACAAACCTACAGAAATTATGCAGTCCTTCAGCAGCTTTATGTGAGCTGGAAAAAAAGTACAGAAGAGGAAAAAAAACAAATAAAAGCATGATTCCGGGCCAGGAAAGGCAGAAGCAGAAGAGAGGGGGCCCTGAAGTGACACCCAGCACCATGCAGTGATGGAATGGAAGCTGAAGGAGAAGAGGCTGCCTGCCACCTGGGGTGAACATGAAGAAGGGTTTAAAAAATGATTCTATCTCATATGTTAAAGTTGAAAAGCATCGGCTCTCTCTCCTAGTGCCGGCCCCATGGACCATCACCTCCAAAACCCTCCCCAGACAACTCTATCCAGAGCAATGTTTTTTCTATGGAGCAAATTAAAAACTGAACCTGAAGCACTGCTGCCTGCAAGCTTTAAAGACAGGAAACATGACTATACTGGTTGTGGCTTTTTCACCAGCAAAAACCATCCTACAGGTATTTAATAGGGTAACCATGTGTAAGCAAATCTCGAAAAAGATCTAGTTAATTTTAGCTCAGGAGAATCAACTTCCACCCCAAGCAATCACACGCTGCTCCACAGCCTTTTCCCTCATAGTGCTCACATTTTTTTTTCCAGTTCCTCTGCATGAAAGTAGCCTTGATCTCCCATGCTTCCTGAATGCCCCATTAAATACAAGTTATTCTACAAGCTTTACACATCACATAGCTTAAAATGTTATTAAACTCAAGAGAGTTTACTGCAGGGTGCTCAGACCTGGGTTTTCAGTGGAGATGTTGAGTAGGTAGTGCTAAGCAGGGCTGTGTATTAATAAATTTGTTCAGCAAGTGCTCAGTTTAAGATCTAAGTGGCAGATATATCATTCATTACCCCAAATGAAACCACTGACAGAACTTAAAAATATATGCAAGACTTCTCCAACAGAAAGCAGAATTTAGACCGTTACTTGCCCTTCATGCTAAATTAATAATCTGCACAATTAAATCCTTGCAATTAACAGCCATTTATTATTTTTGCAGCGTATTTCCGTAATTGCTAATGTAGTACGAAAATCATGAAAACTGTCTGGGGGTTCATTTGAGAGATTTATTAAAATTTTACTTTGCCTTACAACAAGTACCACCAAAATGGAACAATGTCTACAGGAAAAAAACTACAGACATTTAATTACTGAGCAAGGTTTTAATCAAACCTTTCTATTTTCCTTCATGGTAACAAAAGAGATGTTTCGGCACTGGGCCAGAAAATAACTGTAAATTTGCATGTTCTTTGCTTCCGAAGAAAAGAGGTTAAAAATTCATCTTTAGCTCAATGTAGTAATTATTTAAAATCTCTGACATGAACTGTTGAAAAGTTAAATGTATTTAAAATTTAAATATGAAACGAGGAAAAAATGGGATAACAATGGAAAAGGACCACTTCTCCACAGGCTCTTTATGGATTAATATTTTTCATAACATCAGGTAAACAGATTCCTAAAATATGGTATGGTTTTCAAACACCCACAGCTCATCTCTCTGGGTCCTGCAGCCAGCCCAGGCCAGTGCAGAAAGGCTTGGCACAAATTCTGCACACCTTGGACTTCCAGTCAAGGAGTTTCCAAGTGAAACATAAAACTTCTGCATTTCTTCAATTGTGGAGCATTTTAACTCCTTGGCAAGGTTGGAGAAACCCTTCCCATAACAGGAATGGTCTAAACACTATCACCTAATTATACAATATACTGAAATCTGTGACCGTGTAAGTGATCCACTGACATTTAGTCACACACGCAGATTCAGCCACATCTGGCCTGCAATACTGTATTCTTCCATCTGCAGCCTCTGCTTAAAAAATGTATGAACTAAGCCAACTGCAAAGCTCTATTCTGCAGACATTGTCAGTAGTTCAGACCTCCTCCATCCCACAAACACAGACAATGGTCCTAACTGCTATAGAACATAGCAATAAAGTTCAAAAACTTCCTAAAGAAATAAACTTGCATAAAGAATTTGCAGTGTTTTCTATGTTTTTTAAAGTATACAGATTTAGTCTAAGTACCATTCTGTTTTCCATTCTTGCATCACCAAGGTAACATCATTAATCTTTGAGGTTTTTTATTAATTTTTTTTTTTAAGAAAAGAAATTAATCTTTCTCAAAGTAGGACAAAAAGGCAGAAAATTGTAAGAAAAAATAAGAGAAAAATTTGTCTAGCATTATAATAACTTCAGTTTGCACAATATTTTACAATCACTGTGTACACATTGATCAGAATTCAAATAAAGATTACATTGCTACAAATATAACACGTGTCAAGAACACAACACTTGGCCAATGACTTTGAAAACAAAGCTCTAAGCTGTAACCTGAGTTCTGAAAGACAAGGAAATCAGCCAAAGTAGCATTACAGCAATTACCTTTAATACACTCCCATCTCCCAGAAACCTCTAGCAGTTACACCTTGTGCATTCAAGTGAGTTATCTCCACTCTCACAACTAATTTACAGAAGTGACTGAGGCTCTCTTGGGTGGGAAGAGACTCATTCTCATAGATAATTTTGTTCCACTACTGCACATTAACAGGTTTTGTACATTTAAATGTAGAAAAAAACCTCTGCTCTTAAGGAAAGACAACCTATGTGAGTCAATCTCCCAGCTGGATGTGTGCAGTAAATTAAGTGTGCAGATCATCATGGTGAGCAACCTCTGTGGGCAGCACATATCCCTCCACCCCAGGAGGCACCTGTCTTCCCTCAGAGCAGCTTTCCATTCCCAATCTTAACTCTCCTCCTCATTTCTATGCAGAAACACCATCATTTGGTTGCTCCCCTGACCTACTTACTCAATAGTGCATCTTTTCCTTCTGGAAGCAACTTAACACTACTGAGAAGAAGCTAAAAACAAGATAAAGAATGTTCTATGCACATTGCAGCTGAAAAAGATACTTGGAATTAAAAATAAGACAGATTTTCTAAGTTTTCTAATGTATCTGCAAAATGGGGTGTGCTTACATTCCATGAACAGGAAACTGACTGCAGTTTAAAATAACAATACTGGAAAAATAGTAAGAGCTGAAGAAGCAGAAGACCAAGTGAAAATAGTTAAATCTGCAGTGCTTTAGAAAAGCACACATGAACTGCAAGAGAGCCACCCTGACAGAGGCCATAATGCTCTGGGATGGTATTCCTGCTCCACCACTGGCACCAGCAGAGGAAGATGCTTAAGCTCATGCTTAAGCCCTCAGCTGACCCTGGTAGCTGCAGTTATCAGTTTGACAGCCTGCCATTCCAATTCAGCAGACAACAGCCAAGCACAAGCACAATATTCACATGCTTAAAATTAGTCGTGCTCAAGTGCTTCAAGGTATTGGTTCCACATCCCATCTCATTGTTTAATTAAACCATCACGTTGCTCAGGTCATTGGTATTTTTGAGCACCAAGGAAGGTTTAAATGACTGTCATAACTTGCTCCTCTGTTCCTAAAAATACAGGAGGAAGATGCTTTAAAATGACAAAATGTTATGAACTATTTTGATGCATTTACCAGTTCTCACTATTTCAGCTAATTGCTGTCAACTGAGTCTGAGCGTATCTGCCAGCCAAGCTGATAGCAGATATCAAGGCACCATGGAAAATGTTCCTGCACTGCATGCTGCTATGGATGGTATGTATGTGTGGCACTGTGACACTTCACGTGGTTAGATAGGACAAGTCAGTATATTTAAAGGTGTTAAAAGTTAATACATGTGCCAAACATCATGTGGTGGTCTCTTTCTTTGGCTGGCTTAGCTGTGGTGAAGCCATCTTGCCTAAGAAACAGCTCAAAGTTCTGCTTTTCACCTTGGCACAGCCTAAACTCCTGTAGTTCCTGTTCGTTCCTGTGTAAATTTATTCCTGCAAGTTCAAAAGACACAGATGTCTGTTGGTGGGGGAGATAAGTATAGTCTAAATCAGAGCTCATGATTGCTCCTCTAGCACTGGATCAGGAATGAAATGCCATCAATCACAAAACCCGCATGCTTCCAGCTTAACCTCCTGTAGGATCCGGTCCTTTCCTTCCTGAGCAGGCAACAAATCAAAAATCACAGGGTCTTCACTTCCCTGATTAAAACATATTTCATCAAAACACACTGAATCTAAACACCAGGATTTAAAGGTGATATCAACAGTTCATTGCAATTGGAATGGGGGTGAAATTGGATCAGAGCACACTGGGGTGCAGGTTGTGTAATGGCTGTGTGCTACCAGGTTGTGCATACATATATTCAGGTCATTTTGTGCTTTCTAAATCCCATAAAAGATTTTTTTGTTGTTGTTTTTCTAACTTGGAGCATATAAATGGAAGTTTATAATAGGATTTAGCAATTTAGGAGAAAGTAGCATAGTCAGGTGTGTGCTGCTCCCTTTGTAAGAAACTGGTTTTGGCTTTGTTATTACATATTTTCATTTCATAAATTTTACTGAAGTTTTTTTTCAATGAAAGATCCTATTGAAGCAAAAAATTCTATTTAGAAATGTTTATTAAAATTGCATTTTGCTGTCATACTTTCACACACTACACCAGTAAAATATAATCACACCTTCTCCCAGCACTACTTAAGTTTCTAAAGCAATCCTTCAGAATGTGGAAATTTCTTTGATTGCTTTTTGCCCAGAATGAATATGAAAGCTGCTTAAGAGCTTAGAATTCCAAAACATTCACTGCACTTCTACCAAGATCTTTCAAATGAAGGTGGGCTGGCTGAGTCTGCTGCCCTGAGCCAGCCAAATGTCAGCAACTCTACCTGAGTGCAGGGTAGCCACGTCACTGCTGTGTGTCACAGAACACCTCCAGCTGCCTGGCAGGCAGGGTGTACAGCCAGCAGAGCCCCATCCTGCACCCCCAACACACCCCCTAAAGCAGTTCTCCTCTAAAATCTATTACTAATAGTTATTGCCCTGCAAAGGCATTCCTTAGCTTACACTTTCCACTCAGAAATGAAAAACAAATTTCTTCTCTTCCACTTGCTAAGCAAAGTTTTAGCAAGGAGAAAACCCAACCCAACAATGAAACCATATGGGGAGCAGAAAAAAACTGACCACAAACATTTTTTTCTTAGTTTAGGATGATCTAGAAGATCAATGGGACATAAATTATTTGTGAGCCGAGCTATTTCTGTAACCTCGACTGAATGCTACATCAAAGGCAAAGCAAAAAGCCCATAACAAGCAGTTCAAAATAATTTCCCCTAACCTCCTTCAGTCATTGAATTCTCAGGTGTTTCTTCTAATGGAAATAAAAATATTTCTATTTGCGTCATTTCCAAACTGATGCTCATGATTTAAACTCGTCACTCCTCACATATTCAAGGTGACTCCAAAGTGTCATGATATTTTCTGCGTATGCTGCAACACGCAGGCACAGTGTGGGGTATTAAAAATGCTATGTATGCTTTCCTTTATTACATCTTTACTTCATCTTGCTTTAAAATTACTTTTTGTATTACAGGACGCTGTTCACAGATATAACCACAGCGACATAATTTTGCAACACAAACTCCAAGAAGCAGTTTTCAAAATACAAAGCAAAGGGCAAGCCACCAGGCTAAAGTTTAAAACACATTAATTTTATGGAAAACAATGAAAATGGGTGGAAAAACCACTTTTTTGTGAACAATAGATTCCTGACCCTTCCTCATGCAAGTCCTTCGCCTGCCCAGAATCTCAGTGTTAGAGGCACTTCCAGAGATTAATGGAAAACCCAGTTCATACAAACCACGTGACTCTCCCTCTGCAGGGCCCACGACACCTAGTGCAGGGTTCTCAAATTTAAATAAGGATGTGACCAGCATCTCTGCTCTGGCAGAGGGAAATTACACATCAAGTATTATAATGTTTCCCCTGCAACCCTTCTTTTTTCCTAAAACAACTTCAAAAATAACTAGACACTAATAATTTGAATGAAAAGCGAGCCAATTACCCTGGAGAAAAGAAAACAGGCACACAATTTGAAACAGTAAAATACATTCTTTTTTTGTCTAAGTGCTCAACACACTAATGCTAAAAATAAGAATTTTGCTGTTTGTCTACTTCATACACAGTAACATTACCTTAAGATAACATTTTTCTCTTATTTTTAATGATCAGTAAGAACTAAGATAAAGTTATGTTCGATTTCTTCACTTGTGGTTGAAAAGGAGAGCACATTGTTTTTAACTAGATTTTTGGCCTTTGTCAAAACTTGTTAAAGCCAATTCTGAATTCTCTCCTGTTTCTGAATGCCTCAAGGCCTTCTGTAATTAGGGTGCTGCTGGAGTGCCGAGGGGCAAAAGGAAAATTGTTAGTTTGGAGCACCTTGGACAGCCAAGGTTACTTTTGGTGGCAGTGTACAGAAAATCCATCATCTTGCTATCTATGCTTCAAGGAAATAATATTTTTCTAAATGTCTGAAAGAGTGCAAACTTTGACCAGCTTAGAAAAGATACAGTTAATTAGTCCTATTGTGCTATAAGGTGGTATTTCCAACTGCAGAAGGCTCTGGACATCCACTCTGTGTCCCAAAGTGCTGTGGTACCTGTTCCTGTTTCTCTAATAAACAATGTATTACAATTCTGGCTGTTGCCATCTGGCAAAACTGTTTCAGTCCAAATTTCACAAATCCCCGTTGTTCTTAATTATTTGGGGCCTATTCTGTAAGCATACAAATTATCATGCCAAATAATTTGATTTACTACATCTAAATTAGATTCCTTTCACCTAAAAATCTTGGAAGTCACTGCACAATTCAGCTCCTCAACATGTATCAGTATGCATGTCATAAGTTACGTTTAGCTGTTTATAGTTATTTTCCTTTTAACTTGTTTCGAAGTTTCACAGGAACAGAAAAGTTGGAGCTAAGCTTTGTCCCTTACCACTCAAGAGCTACCTCCAGCACACTCACCAGCCCAAAAGGCAGCCAGTGCTTATATTTAAATTTATAGTTGTATGTTTCTCTTTACACTATATTTAGTACAAAATTAACACCAGCATTACACAATAAACACCATTTGTACATGTGGACATTCTTGCTTTGGGGAAATTTGACTTCTCATGATGTCTGCACCC
This sequence comes from Eulacestoma nigropectus, assembly GCA_013397775.1. Lineage (NCBI taxonomy): Eukaryota > Metazoa > Chordata > Aves > Passeriformes > Eulacestoma > Eulacestoma nigropectus. The sequence goes on along the minus strand of VZTE01000432.1, from coordinate 1,243,399 downwards.
ATTTAAGTGTGCACGATCACCTAAGTATCGTTTTCAATTTCAATAAAAGCATGTATATGAGGATTAGACTGCTATGAACACTGCAGTGCAGATCTAAATAACTCAGTCTGCCAAACTAGTGTTACTATGGAAACAAAACTAATGTACTGTGACCACAGCTCTGACTGCATTACTTAAGACCATCTGGTTAAAACAAATATTATCGTGGCACAGTATTTGTTCTTAATTGTGTACTGATCCTTTTTCTTTTTTTTTTTTTTTAACATGCACAAATATATTACCTTTTTTTGTATTACTATACTCTGTTCAGGTTTTCACAATGCTGCACGTGATTTTAATTATATTTAACAAGCTTATGAATAAATTCACATCTGTAAGTTAAGCAAAACTGGATGAAGGTTAACGGTCTGAAGTTCCCTGCTCTCTTCACCGTGTTTTAAACGAGATATTTTTTCATATTCCTGCATCACAGCACCACTGAAGAAACACTTTACGCCATCTGTTCTCCCTGGGAACGCAGTGGTGCCGAAAAGCAAAGCTGAGCAATGAGCTCCCATCCACCCCATCCCAGCTCCCTGACTGCACTGTGGGTGCAAAGCACCTTCCAAGTCCATTGGCAGCTCCTCCAGCAGCTCCTTGCTAGAAAGAGGCAGAGCGCTTCCAAAGCGGTTTATTTTACTTCGAAGAATTTTTCAGAGTAATAACTCATTGCCTGTCTCCAGCCTGGGGAAATTTAATATTCTGAATTGAGATGTGTCACTGCAAATACTGTTCAGATAAGAAATCAAATGCTTTCACAGCTATATTCAGATTGACCAGATCGTCAGCAATACCAACACAGAAAGGTGAGGACCAATTTTCCTATCTGTTTCTAAAACTGGAAAGGTATTTTATTCCAGAGAAACATTAAATTAATGAACTAGTAACCAAGTAGATCAATTTTTCATTTCAGTGTTTCTACAGAACTGCAGTATTTAGTTCCTACTTAACAGGGAATATATGTATATGTATTATAAATATATATAAAAATATATAACTAACTATATATATATGGTGGGGGTTCTTGGGGGGTTTTTTTTGATGGTGGGTTGACCCTGGCTGGATGCCAGGTGCCCACCAAAGCCTCTCTTACCACTCCCCTCATCAGATAATACAAAGAAAAGCTCATGAGTCAAGATAAGGACAGGGAGAGTTCACTCACCAGTTACCACCACAGGCAAACCAGACTCGCCTTGGAGAAATTAGTTTATGACCAACCAAGTGAGAGCAGGGTAATGAGAGATCAAACCAAACTTTAAAACACCTTCCCTACATCCCTCCCTTCTTCCTGAGCTTAACTTCACTCCTGAATTCTCTACCTCCTCCCCCGTAATGGCACAGGGGAACATGGAATGGGGGTTGTGGCCAGTGTGTCCACAAAAACATAAGTCAGCCCCACAATGCAAGTTTGTCTATTCTTGCAAGCTCCACAGAGAAACCATGTATTGCAAGGACAGGCTTCCAGACTGCATTCTTGAACTGCATTACAAATTTGAGGACACATGACTTGAGAAAAACAGAACCCAGTTAGTTTTCCAATGATGAAAGGAACTAAATGTTGTCCATTATGACAACGAGGCTTTTCTGGCTGTCACAGTCCTTGGCCATAGAGGTAGAGTCATTCTCTTGGCCTCAGCTCGAGCGTTCCTTAAAGCTATGACTTGGAGAGGCAGATTTATTGTGGCATGGATTATCCATGCTGCTGGAGGTGTGAAAAGTGCAGGGGCACTGGTGAAGTGACCTGCAATCTTCTTTAGGCAGCTCTGTTGCACAAAGCCTGTGAGACCTTCAGTCGGGAGGGGAAGGAGGGGGCTCTGCCTGGGAAAGGCAGCAAAGACACCACTTCCCTTCCACCAGCAGGAACTGGTGCTCCATCAATGCAGCTGGAGGGCACTTTTGGCAAGAGCTGTGGTAAATGCACAGCAGATTTAGGGAATTGTGGATGATACCACAAAGAAAACCTGGAGCAATTAATCTACTGCTCTATTTGCTTGCATGTCCATCTGCACATTTTATCTGGACACACCATCATGGTATGTGGGAACTTGTAAGGTCTCAAATTGTATGAGGTACTGTATTCTGATCTTGAAAACCACAGCAGAAAGTTAAGAATTCAGCTAGAGCCTCCACCTTTTTATGAAATATACATCTAAGGAAAATATTCATGTCCTAAATTATGTACTTCTGAATGCCACCACTGGAGACAGAAGGAAAGTAGCTCTCAGTACAGAGCTCCTTCAGATTCCCCAGGGCAATGCTTTTTGGAACAACTTTTGCGCAATCCTGCCAATATTTCACTTTTTTTTTTTCTAATTGAGAAAAAGATGGGAAGAAGATTTTTTTTTTAAAGATCACGAATGTTAAGGAAGCACAATCTTGCTAGTTCATAATTACAGCCTTGTATCAGATTGCCAACCACGTATCAGTCAAGCATTTCTTATCATTAAGAAATGGGTAATTGCAGCAGATGATTGAAGGAAATCAGCCAATCTCTCTAACAAAAAAATCTATGTCTCCATTTATCAGATGGGTATAGGAAAGTGAGCATCAAATTCTGGCTAAAGACTCCAAGAAAACATGCCGGGAGCTAAAAGCAATATAATTAAGAGGTGATTACAGAAGAGCTTTACCTACAGCAGGGCGTGCAAAGCACCACACCTCCCTGTGCCACACACAGATCACGCTTCTGCCAGGAGCTCCTAGTGTAGCTGCTAGGAAAGTATCCTCACAGGGAACACTTCCAAAGGGATCTGCTAGCGCGGAGGGAGCCACCAGCCTCCCTTCTCCAGCCAAGAGCTACACAAACATCCAACCATTTGTGCAGAGAGCTGGCTCTGGACCTCAGGGCTGCCCTCACGTCTCCTCCGGTTCACTGGGGCAAGCTTCAAAGAAAGACATTAAAGTAAACTTGCTCCTCCAAAACTGACAATTGATGCTGGAGCTGCTGCCATCTGATGACTTGGTAAAGAGACAGGAAATAGGAAAGAGGAGCTACTCTGACTCCAAGACTGTTAAAAGCTGAATTATGTTTGGCTGACAGAACAAAAAAAAAGCAAAATAAGTTCTGTGCTACAGGTGACCTGAGGGTAGATACCTAAGAGAGCAGGATAGGGAAAATCTCCAGCAGTTTTTATCATCTTTGCAAGGCCACATAAATAAGCACAGTACTTAATAAAAGAAATCCTGTTACACTTAACTATGTAGCCATTAATGACTGACATAGTTTATGCCAAGACAGTGCTGACTTAATTACATATCATGTCTTAGTATGAGTTTCACAAAATTAAACTAAGGTGTGTTACTTTGGGACACAGCATCCACATGTCCTGCATGGCAGAGAAAGAGGGAAAAATCAGGAGAGATCTGATCTCTGCATCAGGAAATCTCTGCATATTTCCCCTCCCTACCCAGGGCAGAGCCACAGTACGACAGGGTCACCCACCTTCAGACTAAATTTATGGAATCAAATTTCTTTGGACGTAGAAGAATACCCTACAGATTCCTCAAGTCCATGGAAAGTATATATGTTTTTAGCATATCAGAACATGAATGTGACTGTATTTCTAGTCCAGTTTGGCAAGCATCCCAGTACTGGTGTGATGAAAAAACCAGATCAGCTCTGATTCCTCCTGACACTCTGTTGGGATGTGACAAGCATCGATATGAGAAAGTCCCATATTTAATTCGCTCTTTCAGGTGGCCTCCTCTGTTGCGAGGATAATGAAAATAAGAAATTCTGTGGGCAGGGCATGAAGAAAGTGCAAGGCTCAGCTGGCCTGCTCAGCAATCCCATTTCTGCCATGAAGGGTGTCCACACAGCAAGTCTGACCCCAGCTCTGCTCGCTCTCTGGCCCTCCAGCTGCCCCTCCAGCAGGGAGCTCCAGCTTCCCTGGAGACAACAGAGACAACCTGTCCCAGCCTTTGCCATCTGCTCTACTACCTCTGGCCCCTGGACATTCCACCTGTCCTTCTCTGACTCTAAATCTCACTCCATGTTCCTCGTACTTAAGGGAAAGTATTTTAAAAAAAAATCCTTATTGCAACTTATCTTCAGAGTCCATGCATTGAGTCACCCCATGAAGGTGTGAACATATGCTTATGTGGATGAACACACAACATGAATTTTGCATCATTGCCCTCTCTTTTCCTCTTCTCTCCTGCTTCTCAACACCTCACTTTAGACTGTGAACCCTTCAGGCCACATAGCATGTCTTGTCACAGCTGGGAAAAAACTTATTTCTATCCCAGTTTCCATTTTCATGTACCTTTCTTGCTCGTTGCATACTCTTCGTATACATGTCACTACCAAGAGCTTGATTAACTCCGTGTCTGGCAAATTGTTTTTGCAAGGGAGAAGAAGAAACAATACGGTGAAAGTAAAGGCGTATCTGCACTAAAGAAGTACCTTATAAGATTAACATTATTGGATTTGTACTGAAGGATTTCAGTCACCACTGTGCCACGGTTGCTTCCTTTGAAAAAGAAAACATATTTTCACCCAACAGCCAGAACCTTGGCCTCTGCCTGGACTCAAACTCAACTTGTTCCTCTCCATCTTAGATCAAGAATTTGCCCAAAGCATCCCTCCAATTTCACTGGGGCATATACATAGCACTAAGGGTTTTTAAGGGATTACTATGGTCCTGGGGTATAAAGAGAATAGAGTCACACATGAATAGCTGAGGACTCAAGTTTACTTGCAGATAAACAGAATTCTGATTGCTTAAATAGCAATTCTATAAGGAGTAAAACTTCCTAACCACAAAAGACATGAGTTTTAGAAATTACATACACACATATGAATTTATTGCTCCGCTATTTTCACTTTTTATGTATATGCAAATATCTGCAGATTCCTAACTTTGAAAATCAGACACAACCTCAGTATATGGAAATTTTCCTTTTTTTCATAACAAAATGGGACCATGTAATTTCTAGTAACTTATAATATCTGTAAGAAAATGCAGTAAGTACAAAAAGTGCCTGCTTAAGCAAAAAACTCTGGATACCCTAACCAGAAGCCTACACTTGGACCACCTATTATTTAATAACATGCCTTTGGCAAGCTCTGTTGATTCTTGCTAAGAATACTTTCTTTAAAATAGAAAAGGATTAACAAAACGTTAAATCTTCAGTGCTTGACACATGAAGATCACCAAGGAAACTGTACTTATTTGACTCGAGGAGAACAGTGCTTAGATTTAAGGATAAAGCATGCACGGGATTCTTCATGAGCTTTGTTTTGTTTGCATTGAAATGGAGCATATCTGAACTCAGATCTTCAACTTCTAAAATATATTTTAAATGCTTAACATACTTGTGCCTGCAATACATATAGAGATGCCTCAAATATGTAGATACTAATGAAAATTTTTTATGACAGTCCTCCCAAACACTGCTTCTTTCACCCTAAATCATGTGCTTGAGGTACCACTTGTGTACTCCTATGGGGAAACTCCACCTCAGCAACCTGGACAAGTGCTCCAGCTCCATCTGAAGGAAAAGCAGCCACATCAGTCTAATTTACAGCCTGGTCTATATTTGTCTACATTCCTCTGCATTCAAATACGTTTTCTTTAAAAAAATACACTTCTTTCCCCCTCATTCTTTCCTTTTCCTTCAAGTAAAACACTTTCCAAATGGAACGTGAAACTAAAAGCTCTTCATGCCTATTCAGCTTTAATTTTACTGTAAATTATTTGCTGTTAAGTTGACAATCTAAATGTATGTTTTAAAGAAATTTCACTATTTCAACATTTGATGCTTAAATTTGACATACTGCACTTTATATTAAAAAAAAAAATTATCAGATGTCTCTCCTTGAACTTTTCAGTTAAACCCCAGAGTGACACACCCAGGGAGCTACTTGCTTGAAGCATGAAACACAATTAGGGTAAATGCAGGCATGTCCAAGTGTCCAGAGGTATCTATTTCTGACTGTTAACATTCCACAGAGTTTCTTGCTCTATTATAAACTTGAGCTCTGCCACAGAGCTCCCAGCTACCATAGTAAGCAAGAACTATTCAATATCATTAACTGCAACAGCATTTTCATCTTGCTAGAAGTGACTGGAACGGCTGCAGGAAGCCCTGATCTGCAGTCCAACATGACTCCATCAGTTTCCATGATATCCTAAATTAGGTTTTGAGGAGACTATTAACAAGAAATGTAAATACCTGCCCTTGGACTATCTCCATGGCTCACATACCATGCTGCAACCCTTTCACCCAGACATTAACAGAATAATCTGTATTTAAAAACACACTCCCAGTTCCTAACAGGAGGAGAACAACCTGATGGCAGAAGTAATGGAGAGAAAAATGGAAAGAAAGTGGAGAAGGAGAGTCAAGGTGACTAGAAGAAATAAAATGTAAAGGGATAACTGAAAGGAAAAATTTGCATTACTTTTTTTCTTCAATTCTCTTTGGCCAAAATTTCTTATTCAGTACTTGTAATTCATATAGGCTGCACAAAATAGTCATATGATCATCACCCTAGCATGTAATGTTAAATGTGCTGACGTAGATGTTGGTCTCAAAGCTTCCCCCCCACCGCAGTGTTGAGCAATCACACCTCCTTTTAGACACTGTCCTGCCCATTCATTTTGGCAAAGGAGATCAGTGCTGAGCCTCAGCCCTGGGAACAGCTGCTAAAAGGAAGGAGCAATGGCAACAGGAGCTTTGTCCCTGTATTTAATAGGAGGGACCCATAAACTCAAAGAGGAATTAGTGACAAATCAGATCTGCTGATTAAATGACTGCCAAAACAATCTCCATTTGCTAGCGAACATGTAAATCAGAATTCACCCAAGAAGAGGGACAACAAACTGGGAAGGTGTGTGTCCAGATATCTGAGCTGCAGAGGTGATGAAGACCCTAGAGATCTGACTCTCAACCAGACAGCATCTATCATCATCAAGCATGTAACACGACTACAAAAAGAGCTATTTCTCTAGAGTTATCTTTCTCATGAACTTTTTCTTACTGTTTGGAGGAGGTTTTGGTGTAGGAGAAGGGCAGAGGACTGAGAGTCCTTTATTTGAGACACGAACTTTTTCCTTAAGTCACATGGCCAAACTGGTGAGACAGGAACTAGAAAAACGGGCTCTGTGGGTGGAAAATTGACTGTATCCTTGACTCAAAGGATGGTGGCCAGTGGTAAAAGTCCAACTAGTGGCCAGTTTCTAGCAGTGTCTGAGGGACTGACATTGGGACCAACACTGCTGGATGTCTCCATGAATCACCTGAACAGTGGGACAGAGTATGCCCTCAGCAAGGTCATGGGTGGGACCACGTAGGTGGTCAGTGTGCTGGAGGAATGGTCTGTCAGGAGCCTCCTGAAGCTCAGTATGACAAGTAAGAAGTCCTGCATCCCATATGGAATAACCCTACAGAAATATATGGAGTGGGGACCGAATGGCAAGGAAGCAGCTTTGTCAAAAAACCCCTGAGTGGTCTGGTGAACCAAAGTGGGCAACACGAGCCAGCTGTATGCCCCTGGGGCAGGGAGGGATGGCTGCACACAGCTGTATCACCAACTGTAGACAGCAGGCTTATAGAAATTATTATTTCCCTCTATATGGCATTTTTGACAACATTTTCAGAATACTGTGCCAGTCTCAAACAAGACCATAGGAGGAATGCCACAGAAGGTTAAGTGAAGTCTTGATGTTTTAATGGGATCAGCTTCACTGCATCAATTAGTAACATTTCAGCCTACAGATCTCCATCAGGAAAGAAGGCACCTCTGTGAACACTAAGAAAATAGTGAGTTTGATACTGATTGCTCAAGATAGTATTAAGTAAAATCTTTTACAGAATTTAGAAATTTCTCCTTTGATTCTTCAGTCTGTTTGTGTTGAAAAGCACTCTATTCAAATGTTTGAGCAAAGCAGTTGAGCTGATGGCCAAGGTTTATCTAATCATGGACCATAAGGTGTTGCAGAACAATCATCTGATCAAGAAAAGAGAAATAACGTTATTTATGCTAATGACCATATAGCCAGTCTCTCTGAATCATAATGATTAACCACCTATGGAACAGGTGTAATGAACTATTCCTGAATTATTCTCAGGATTTCAACCATGTATGAAAACATGCAAAAAACAATTACAGGTGGCAGGCAGGAAAGGAAAACAATGGCAGTATTTTGTTCATATACTATTTCTGAACACTAAATTGGCCTGAAATCTATTAATTAGATGTTCACAGTAATTCCTTCATGCAAACTGATTCATAACACTGTTGCCAATTCTTCCAGCCACAAACGGGTCATTCTCATAACAGCACAGCTCTATTTATCTTGGCCACCCCGTCAGGAGCAGAAGCACCAGCAGTACAGCCAAAGCTGAATGAGGATTTACACACTTTTATTGAGAAACTCAATTTTTACAATTTGCCTAAATCATCACTAACTTTATGTCCTGCAATACTGCTACCATCAGCATTAATAAATAATCCTGGCTTCAGCCTCCAGGTTGTGAGATTGATATGTACCATGCTCATGTTCCTCCTCCTTTTTTTTTTAAATTCTAGTGTATGCCAAAGCCCCAGTTTCAAAATTTTCTCCACCTCTTGAGGATTATTGATATACCTAAAAGGGGAGGCAAGATAGGGAAGAGAGAGAGATGCTTTTGTTGCACCATCACTAGAGAACAGGAAGCAAACAAAAAAGGAAAAGGCACAGGATTCAGCCCCCACCTACTGAAGCTGATGCTCATCTGCTGCAAGGATTGCACTCCAGGCAAGATCAGGACGATTGCCAACGTGACAGGTAAATACAGAAACAGCCTCCATCAAGGAAGATCCTCCATCCCCTATGCAGTGTTCACATACCTGCTTGATTCTTCTGTTACCCACTAATCCACAAGAACGGTTCAATTGCAGTGAGCAACAGTACATAATAGTCAAGAAGAGGAAATAACTAATTTGCTTGTGGCTCATTGAGAATTTTGCCAAAACATCAGTCAATCCTTTTATAGTCACTGGTGTGTAAAAAAACAAATGGTCTTCAGTAATGGCAAAAAAAAGCAAAACTGTCTTCCATAAACCCTACAAATAACGTACTCTAAAAATTACTTTTTCTGCTCTAGTTAAAAAATGTGATTAAAGCTGTATTTCTGTGTAAGAGTGAATACCCTTACATCAGTACAGGATTTGTTGCATTGAATTCATGAGTTCAGCCACACTTGAGGACACTGTGTGGTGTGGCAGAAACCAGAATGCAGGTGTAACAAGAAAATGCCCCTTGCTCAGAAGGCAGAGCGTGTTCCCAGGCAGGTCATTCACACAGTGGTGGTCTGTGTGACCTTGGCTTACCTTCCACAGCACGTGCCCAAAGCTCAGCTGTGATAAGCAAAACTGATTAAATGAAGGCCAGTCCTAATGCAAACTGAAATGGATGACAAAGTTTTCCTTGCAAATGGATGGGATTAAGCCTTATTCTTGCACCTGATTTTGAAAAGGCTAGTACTATCAAAGTTAGTTCAAAACCCTTTTCCTGCATGAACATCCTCTATAACCTTAAGAAATTATATCACCTGCCCTTTGCATTTTGCTTTCTGGCTGTGAAGAGTAGCATTTTTCCATCACCTGTTACCTGAGCTTCATTACAAGAGTAATTACATTATTATTTGCAAGACTCTCACATGGGTCAGAAAAGCAGCACATTTAAGGAGACAGCTGAAAAGTTTATAAAGGAAGACATCTCCTCTTCCCCCAAGAAATACACAGTGGTCATTGCAGATTAAAATTAGAGTCATTCCAATTTCTGTTCATGTGCCACAGTTTTAACAGTAATGAAGGGATGCTGTGTGAGGCATGTGAGTTTGCCATTTGTTTGCTGTTATTTAGAATTTAAAAAAAAAAAAAAAAAACACCACAACAAAAAACCAAGTTGCACAAATTGGTGATTGATACCAGGAAAATGCATTGAAACAGCTCCTGGTAGGCACCAGGAGGCTCTGCCCATCTGGCCCTGGCTCCTCCAGTGCATTCAATGCTGCCAGGAATCCAAATCTGTAATTACAGCTACCCAGTGCATGAAACACCCACGCTCCTTTGCCTTCTATTTTCTGTATTCACAAAGTAAAGCTTCTCCTGCAGCTGGCTGCTCCCTCAGAGCCCACAAAGCCTGAGCCACACGCCGTGTACGTGACGGGGCACCCAGAGCCTCAGGGACCCGGGGCTGAGATGCCCCACTTTGGCTCCAGCCTCCTTGCCCAGAGCCTGGCTGGTCCTCACATCACTCCACTGTCCCCCCACTCTCTGCAAAAGCTACAGGAACAGCACAGAGCTGGCTCCTCGCAGAGACCGTGCTCCTGAAAATCCAGTGCCAGGAGAGAAGGCAGCCTGTTATTTCAAGTGACCCAGTGACAAATCATTCGTTATTACAGGGCAGCCCAATGCCAACAGTGCACTGCAGGCACAGCATCCTGTGCCAGATGAGAATACAGCAAGCAAGGAGCACGAAAGCATCGTGACCAGAATCCGAGATGCAGAACCTGATGATGGACCGCAGCCCTTCCAATGAGATGAACTGCCAGCGGCATTAATGAAATGCAAGTACGTAACTTATGGCACAGGGCACTAGAAGTATTGAACTGAGAAGGGGAAGCATTTCCACAGCCATAACGGGCCACAAATAAAACTGGGATTTATAGCAAATAGTTCTAGTGCAGAAGCACAGCTCCTTGGTGGTATTTCCACATGAAGGGCAATAATTGGCATGATGTATCTGCAGGTAACTGCAGACAGTGCAACAGCTTCTCTTCCTCTTCTGCAACTCCTAGCTCATGGGCTGGCCCCTTTGCTTTTCTGATAAAGTTTCAAAAATCTTAGGAGGAATCCCCTTCCCAAATACAAGCTCATTGCCCAGACCTAATCTCACTGGAAGTCTGCTCTGACTGCAGTCTGTAGAGTCCCTGTTAAACACCACATCAACAAGGTTGTTTTGTTCCTCTGTCTGAGTTTATCAGTCCAAATACCCATTTTGTTTAGATGCTTTCATCGCTGGAACCTATGCAACTACAGCAAGGTCACAGAAGCACACTGGTATCTAGACATAATCTTAGACACTGAGGATCAATAAGTGTATCTGGTACTCCTCAACCCTACCTCCTTTTCCTTAAAATGGGTATATGAGATGGAACACACAGGCTGCAAGTGCTACTGCTAACAGCTCTGGGAAATGCTCCTACTTGGGAAGAACAGCAATGGATTTCTGCAGTATCTCAAGCACTGAAGTGCTTTCTGTTGGTCAGATTCTGTAAGAAAAATATGTTTTATGGGGGAAGTTATTTCAAAACAATGCAGCGATTTGTGAATTAGGAAAAAGAAAATCCCAGCAAATGTAAATTTCCCACCTTTCTCAGTAGAAAACCTGGCTGCTGCAGTTCATTATTTCTGAAACTCTCTTATTAGTCTTTGCACTGCTGCAGATGTCTCTGCTGGTATCAAGGCCCTATTCTGCAGATCATATAGATGTGAGGAGACACCAAGTCATGTTAGGGAAGAAAACCCATAGAAAGTTACAAGTAGGAGTAAAAAAATATTAGTGACAGGACAGAAGCTACAAGGACCACTATAGAATGGCCTTGGTTCATCAATATTACCTTTACATACTTCATCACATTGTAACTCTACGTGGTGTGTGTTACAACCTGATATTTTATGATGCCAAGGTTACAGAATTCCTGATTTCAGCATCCCATCACATAAAATAACCATGTCCTAAAATAAAAATCTCTTCCTGACGTTCATGTGGCTGTAAGCCTACATTTATTTCCTTCACTTCAAGCTTTGCAGAACAATTGCTGCAATTTTCTCAGTGAAGAAATAGAAAACAAAGAATTAGTATCAAACGTTGGGAGATCAATTTTCACAGACCCCACCACTTGATAATTTAAATGCTAAGTACTGCAGCCAATTAGTCTAGACTGAAGTATTTGATGGGGGCAAAATTTAGGTTAACAAATACTGCATAATATTATCTGAATAATATAGAGCAGACTTCCTACAAAGATGAATTTTGAATCTGCCCATTATATGAAACAGGTGCAAAGAGTGCGTGGGAGAGGTGAATTCATCCCTCCTCTAAATGGCAGTATAAAATAAAATTAGGATATAAAATTTGGGGGTGTCTCACAGGGCAGTTTTTAATTATATACTTAGCAGCATCTTTGCATATAATCATTACCTCAGCCTCCTCGTTTGCATGTATATATTCTTTTGTGCCATGATCAAAGAACAAAGGTTAAATCCTTCTGAAACTCTATTCAAGCAGTGAAAATTGAAAACAGCTATTTTGAGGCTTTGAGCTTTTTTGTGTGTTTTCCAACTGTCTGTATAATCTGCTTAAAATTCTGTTTACTTGTTAAACCATGTATTCATAGTGTGATATCGCAGAGCACAGGTGAACCAGCAGAGTTTTAAGGAGGGCCCTTTCAGTGGTCCTCCCATGGAAGAGGGAGGAACAGAATGAGGTCTCCAGCTGGGACACTGGCTGACTGCTGGAGAACTTCCTCCCATTTTCCTCCTGCACCCAGGTTTGGTTTGCAAGGAAGGGTTTGGTACGAAAACACTGGAATTGCTGTCTAGTCCTCTGTTGCCATGCTCATGGCACACAAATGAAGTCCCTTCTCTGTCCTGACAGCAATGGATAAACATCCAGCCTTGGCAGCTGGGGCAGATGGGAACTGATGGAGAGGCAGAGCCATCCTGGTGCCAGTGAGGAATGATGAGACTGGGTCTGTTGGGGCCACAGGGCTGCTTTCAGTCACTGCCTTCCTAGAAAATGTCTAGCTTGTGAGTTTTTCTTCTTCCTCTATTGCCACCAGCTGACCCGTATGAACACCAAGCTGTGTGTTATGGCCCTTCAATATTCCTGGCTACCTCTGAGGAAGTCCTCACTGCTCAGGTTTGTGTTTGGGCCTAAGTTAACATTGAAAATAACTCATGTACTGCAAACTTCCTCCTTTTCTCTAAATAGAAGCTGGCAGGACCTGAACAAGGGTTGAAAACTTTAGAATAAGACAAGGGAAGATGAACTACTGAGTAAATGAAAGCCTGCAAGGCACATGGCCTGGAAACAGCTCAGCAATCCCTCATTTTAACAAAACCTGGACAGACGTATTTCTGTAACACACCCAGCTCATCCTTGTGACACAACACCGAAACCAAGAGAATATTGACAGAGAGGATGTCAACACACAAATACCACATTCACACAGGTCACAGCACCAAGAAGTATTTCAGGGTTCATCTAGCACCAGATACCTAAATTCACCTGCCATCCCAACCTATCAGACTCAAATGCTAACTGCTGGAGAAAACCTCTTCCTTCTTCCAGTCACCGGTTCCTGAAGCAGTAGCCACTGAAGGCTGGAGGAGATTCTGTTTCTGGGTTAGTAACCACCTTTTAGTCAAGAAAATTCTTAGCAGTTTAAACTGTTAGTTTGCAGCTCTGCAAAAATGAAAAGATACCAGGTCAGCTCTTCGCTACAACCTCCTGATGATCTGAAAACATGGATTGAACTTCCTTTCTGACCCAGACACACAACCTTTAACATCAGTTATGAACAGCACACCAGCAGGGTATTCTCCAGGACTGGGAAGCCAAATCAGCTATTTCTACTGCAACACAACCCGTTATGAAGAGGATGGCCAAGTTCAGCCTTTCTCACAGACCCATGGCTCAGGTCTGCCACAAGGTGTATTTGAAATTTCAGTTACCAAAGGTCTGTTTGAATTTTCACTGATAGTTAATTGCTTCCCATTATGTACACACAGAAAGATGCATAACGGGTGGATTGACTGGAAAATACTATAATTTAAAAAAAAAAAAAAAAAAAAAAAGGTTTTTGGCTAGTAAAAGCCTCTAGAGATGCATTTTATCCTTTTACACTGGTAGTAGTCCTCTGGATAGATTCATTCTGTCCAGGTTTAGTCTATGTCAGATTTGCTGGGGATAAAGTGAGGATGACTTGAGAGCGACACTCAGATGCACTGTTCAGCTTCAGCCTCTTCCACAGTCTTCTTTTAGATGAGTTGGAGATTAGGAATGAGCAGCAGAGAAGGAAGCCCAGCAGGATGTGAAACACCAGGTGAGGCCCTCTGTCTACAATGCTCAACATTAATAGCTTCTTGGAAAGAAAGAAGAATTTGAACATCCTATTTCTGTCATGCAGTGCCAAGGCAGACACGGATTTTGGATGGGGATGTTGGAGCATTTCTTTTTACTCCACCAACTCCGTCCTTCTTTCAAGAAATGTTTCCACCATACGGTAGAAAGAGCCATAAAATCACAGAAAGTATCATCTGGATATTTAGTCAACTGCTGTTTCCAAAAATTGAGCAATTCTCAGTCATATAGGAAAAAGGCAGTAAAAGTAGGGCTTCACCTGCAAATCTAAAGGCCCTCTGGCATTCTGGCCTCTTCAAAAGACTGGTGGAAACTAGGTTAAAAAAATTAATTAGAAAATGGCAATTCACTGAATACATATTCAGGATTCTGAGGTTAAAGAACACCCGTTTGCTGCATTTGACCCTTAACATCTAAATACCAAAGGTCTGGTTTCTACAATTATTGTGTCCACACACAGACACAAGCCTCTTCCTGAAGTAAGATGCTCAGTGACATCTGAAAAACAAACTACTTAGCAAAGGAAGAGCCTATAAACTAGAACAATGCGAAAGAAATTATCCAAAGGGCAGCGTGTCACGCACTTTTCACTACTGGAGTACTACTGTCACTGTAAATTTTCCCTCACTTTCCCCCTAAGAGCTATCAGTGTGTCTTGATGACTGCAAAGGCACACAGGCATGTGTCTCCTGCCTTCCAACACCTTTCCAACGTTTCAGGTTTCCTACACAGCACCTGTCTGAAGTGCACTGAATCACTCCTGCTTCCTTCAGCACCTGCCTCCTACATTCAGAGGAAAAGAAGCTCAGCTATAGTGCACTGCAGCACACAAATTTTATACAACAAATTTATTTTACATTAAATTACTCTTGGAGACATAGAAAGAAAATGGAGAGAATAAAGCCAAAGGAGCCAACATTCTAGGAAGGCAGAAGTGTACAAAATATACTCTAAGTACAATTTAAACCCCTTCATAAAGCAAACAAACAAAGAAAAATTCAAAGTGATACAATGCAGTGTAATTCAAGCCCAATGTTGCAAACACTAAAAAATCAGCAAATGAAGTAGATGCCTCACGTGGCTCTTTCACCATACTGCACATAGAAAGCAGCTTGGAAAAATATACTAAAAATTTGCATGTTTTCCTCCTCACAATGGCAAAATTTTAGTCTGATGATCTTTTATCATTTCAGAAAAAAAATGTGCCATAAAATGAATAGTAAGAGGAAACTAATTAGAGTTTGCACCTATGCAGAAAACACAATTCAATCTCCTAAATAATTAAAAGCATTTCTGAGTGTCAGCTTTTCTTATCGTTATCAAAAAAAATCAGTTTATATTGCAGCTGAGATTAATATTTTTAGTATCTGAATGGAAACAAATGTGGAAGTGAATATCTATTAAAACTGTGTGATGGCCTACGGCTTTATAAATAACCACATCCCCTCGCTGCCAGTTGCAGTGATGACTACGGATACAGCATGCTAAGTTATTCCATCACAAGTCACACGCTCGCGGGAGCACTGCAAAGTGAAGATCAAGGTTAAATAGTTAGCAGGGATTTCTAAGAGAGAAGATGGCCGTGTGACCTTGGAGCTCTGACAGGCTCCAACCCAGGAAAACACAGTATGTACGGAATCAGATGTTACCCATGTTCTTCACAGGAGAATTTTTTTTAATTAGATATGAAGCATTTCATGTCTAAAAGGCCAACTAGGAAAGTCAAGAGTTCACAGCAAAAGGTGTGCTGTTTCTAAAAGTGCCCCACATTAACTGTTACAGAATATATGCTTTACCCCCAAATTCAGTGCTTGTGCTCATCTGATATAGAAAACTCTCCTGCACTGAAACCCTAACGGAAGCAGCTTTGAAAAAGACTCAACGGCACCTATTTTCACTAGAAGGTGTGCAGCTGCTTTGCAGTATGTCCCAAAAAACTAGCACCTTTCTCATGAATGGTTTCCCAATGTGAGCTGATTAATATTACAGCTAACAGCACCATCCCAAACTTTGCCTGGAATTTCCTCCCTCTAACTGTTGCACTAAAGATGCGTTTTCATAATCCAGGCACGAAGGTGACTTCTGCCAAGCAGAGGAAGGGACTGGAGCTTGACAGGGTGCCGGTTCCCCTTGGCTCATTCAGGGGCCAGAAAAGCAACTCAGCGAGGCTGTGTCTTACAGAGAGCCGAAGGAAAGAGGCCAGGAAACTTCCTGCTGGGATTTTTCCCAGGTTTAACTCTTTATATTCGTCCACAGCTTCCCATGAGTCAAAGCAAAGTTGAAACTGCCTGGCATGGCTGTAGACCTGGTAGAGGCACAGCCCTACGTTCTGCCCAAGTCTCTTTCTCCTGGCAGATTCCAGCTGTCCTTCCCTCTTGTCTTCACCTCCTACCTCATCCAAACCATCCCAACATTTGCTTCGAGCAGCCTGAGTACTCCCTCCCAAAAAGGTACCTCTTGAGAGGCTTAAAACCTTGGCAAAAATTAGATTTTTAGCCCAGAAAAAGATTTTTAAAAGGTAAGACCCTGTTATGGGTTACTGATATGTAAAAAAGGCATGGTTTTAATGAGTAAAAAGAAATTCCTCCTTGTTCTTTATTTCAGAACCAGCTTGAACATTTCTGGAGGCAGTTTTCACACTGGAAGCTGTTCCAATGGAAATGTTGGTGTAGCCAAAATGAAAGGACGCTCTGCTACAATGTCCAATGGTATTTCCATTAGTTTTATTACCCCTATCTCTACCTAACACAACGCCTTTAAAAATTATTAAAAGCAGTAAAATGCCTCTATTTTTCCTTCCTTGTCTGAGGAAGAACACAACATTAACCAAAACAATTTCTTTAACTAAAATGACACTCTTGACATCTCATTATAATTTGACAACCACTTAGTTTGCCTTCAAATCAACACCCTCTATGTTTCTAACTACATGTAACACAACATGGCTGGGGATGACCTGTGTTTACATTTGCTAAGCCCAACTCACTCTGCTTTCTGAACTGTTAGAAATTAGAGCTGCTAAGAACAAAAAGAAAAAAAAAGCTACTATTTGTTTCTAAGTTAATATCAGAAGACAAGCTTCAGATCACTCCAACCTTAATAACTACTGCCAGAGTTGTTTCTACCCATTAGTAGTTGTCAACAGATTGGTTTCACTTAATGGGCAGCCAAACTCAGCTTCACTGAACAGCATTTCCCTGGGAAAAAAAACAGAGTTTGCAAACCTTCACATGAAGAAAATGAACAGGATGCGTGCAGTAACAAGCACTTAAAAAGTGAAATGCAATCTGCTCACAAAACTGCAGTATATAGTTTTGTTCTCCTACTTTTTTAGCAATTCCTGTTGTCTAGCTGTGTATTCCAATTGGAAAAAAAAATACAACCAATATCCTGAGACAGCAGAATTTTGCACGAAATTCATAAATAAAACTAAGTTGAAAAATAACTTGAATTTTTTTTTTTTAAGCATAGCTCAAATTCTTTTTCTAAGGCGATCAAGAGTAGTTTGACATACCAGATCATAATAAGACATGGAGGAAAAAAGCTTTTCAAAAAAAAAGAAAATCAAACTATCCCAAACTACTCCCCTACCTGCTGGGCTATTTCTTTCATAACCAGAGCACAGCGAAGGGTTATAGTCAGAACAACAAGCTACTACACTTGTAATTCAGCTCATTTCTCTTACCCTGAGAGAAAGCTACTGGAAAATGTATGGTGACTTCCTTTTTTTTTTTCCTAATTAATTCCAAAATTGAATTGAAACTAAAGGAGGAGAAAGATTAAATGAGCTATAGCAGAGGTACCCCTGCCCTTCATACACTGCATCCTGGGATGCCTTGCAAGCAGAAGTCTGCCCAGACTTCATATGGAGATGTGAATGCTTGGCACTGGGCTGGAGATTGAACCTCTAATTAAGTATCTGTGGGAGAGCAAGGAGTCTCCCTCTCCCTCTCTCTCTGGTGATGCCCAGCAGTCAGAGAGCAGACAGAGACACCCATTCCAGCACATCTCTGCAAAGGTTTCTCTTGGCAGCCTGAGCAGTTGCTATTTTCCCTTTATATTTTTAATGTAGGGTGTGCATGTCTGTGTGTGTGTGTTTTGCTTCTGCTATAAACTGGTTTTAACACATGAACAAAGCCTGGGGTGAAGTGATGGGGAAGGTTTGGAGGAGGATACTTTTGAAGAATGGGGTTTGATAGCTGGATCAGCAGCATCTGTTATTTGTATATGGTCTCATTTACATTAAAGAGGAAATACAACAGTAACACTGCAATTCATGGATACAGGAACAGAGTCCACAAGCAGATGGGGATGCCTGTCCTGCTCTATTTGGTGTCTGGGTCTGGGTTTAGAAGCTTGCTCAGAAGCAAAAGAGCTTTAGTCCCCTCCTCATGCTTCATGTACGCCATTCCCTTACAGAAACAGTGTCTGCAAATGAACATTGGCTGCCAAAAATGTGACAAATTCAAACAGACAAGCTCTCATAATTACCAAAGAAATCTGTACACAAAGGAGGAAAGGGAACTATGCTCCATGGGGAAAAAAAAAAAAGGTCCAAACATCATATATGAAAACACGACAAAGGGAGCTATTGTTGAAATGAGTCTTGCCAGTTCCCAAAACATTTGATTTTCTTTTTACCCTTAGGCTTTAAGAGTAAGTGAATACCTTTTTTTTTTTTTTTTGTAAAAAAGAAATCATTCTGTATTTCTTCTATCTGGGAGAGAGAAAAATAAAAACTAAGAAAATCAGCCTCTCCACCAACCCTGCCCCATGCAGCATATATGAGTCTAAAGAAAATGTGACTTCACATCTGAAAATACTTCAATTCAGAAAAAAACAGTATCACAAAACTACTAAAGACATGGAGTTGTCCTACTGAGCAGCATCTAGGCCTCAGCAGTACAAATTTAATAACCATCCCACTGCCTCAGAATCAACATCTAGGACTTTTTGTTGCAGGCACAGAGCAGCAGAGCAGTAGGTCAGGCTGAAAGGCTTCAGCTCTCATACAGGAGTTATCTTTACTCAAACGACTTTGAAAATTCAACTGGAATATTTTTATCAAGATCCTGAACCTCTTTT
Organism: Eulacestoma nigropectus; assembly: GCA_013397775.1. Classification (NCBI taxonomy): domain Eukaryota; kingdom Metazoa; phylum Chordata; class Aves; order Passeriformes; genus Eulacestoma; species Eulacestoma nigropectus. Next base: position 1,224,134 of record VZTE01000432.1, on the reverse strand, counting down.
CATGGTTTTGCACATTGCATACGGCAGTGCCTCCTGCCCTGCCCCAGCATCCTGCAGCAAATCACCTCCCATATACTAAGGCAGCACCATCCCATTCCCGTGGCCAGACAGACTCTCCCATCATCCTGGTAACACTCATTATATCACACACTTATCACCATTATCTCTCCACTGAAAGCTGATTTTAAAAAAAATGACTTTTTCATACCACAGTTCCTTCACTGTAAATCATTAACAAGAACTTGTTTATTTTCTGACCTCATCCAACTTCTTTGGGTTTTTTTAACCATTCCTTCTTTTTTTTTTTTTTTTTTAAAATACTCCTTGAAGTAACTCTGAATCTAACCACTTCCATTTAGTATATATGTGAACAGCAGAAAATAGTAATATTGCAGTTTTTCTCTAGTAAATTTTTCTACTTTATTTCAGGTTTGTAGGTAAGATTTTCAAGAGAATCCCACTCTGCTCAACAGATACACATACAGGTTTTACAGGCCGTTCTGTTATGGGTAATGTACCTACCATACCACTTCAAAATGATGCCAGTATGCCAAAAATGCAGTACTACTACTTTGAGACTATTTCATAATGTGTTCATGAAAGAAACTGGATCAAACAACACGTTATTGCCATTACCTGTGGAAGTCATTACTGTGGGGCCTAAGGACGGCTGCAAAGCAGCTTCACACACCAATGGAAAACCTTTCACATCCACTGGCTGCTCCTAACGAGGCAGCCTGTGCCAGCACCACCACAATTAACCACAGTGATTTCCTCTTCTTGACAGAAATCTCCCCACAGAAATTTGCTCCATGCTAATGCCTAAAACTGATTTTTAACACTACAGATGAGATGCAAACAAGGTGAGTTTATCTTCTCAGAAGAAAACATTTCGGGGCCAATCCAGTGGTTTCAAGATGCATTGGAAAAGAGCTAATTCTGCCAAAATAATTCCTTTTATTCCTCTGATTTTCAGAGGAATGCTTTGCTGATATTTCTAACCTGCACACTTCTTTTCCAACTCACTTCAAAAATGGATAATCAACCACAAAAATCACCCTGTTCAGAATCCGTGATGTTGGGATGCCCAAGAGACAGGTGAGGTTGCCATGCTCCTGATTAAAACAGTCATACATCAATTTGCAAGGTCTTCAAAATTTGGAAATCTTTTGACTGACGTATATTGCACAAGAATAGAAATTTTCTTTACACTGCTTGCATCATATATTGCTCAGGATCTGCAACCTGCCCTCAAAAATGGCCAGTGTCATGAATCGGTAGATTATTGTTAACCTTCACACTTGTAGACTGAACAAAAAGACTGTATTTTTCTTAGAGCATAAATTAACAGGACTAAGTATGATGTTTTGGAACATTCACACAAAAACATCAAAGGTTGATTTTGCTTTTTATTATTGGAAGGGTATTTATTAAGTTGCTTTGTTATAATATTTTGGCACTTATCTGGCAGAAATTGAGATTAAATACATAACACTGATGTAACAATGTTTTCTGTGAAATATAAAATAATCTGGCACATTCTTCTCTCCACCATATGAAAAGCAATTCAGCTACAATCTCTACTAGATATATATTACTCTCTGAATTAAATGTAACTGTTTGAATTTTTTCCCTTTTCTAGTTTAAAACAAAACAAACAGAAAACCACAAAAACCTAAACCAAGAAATCCGTTTAACATTGCCAGCTTAACAAAGTTGCTTGGATGTACTATCAATTACTCTTTCTAACCCCACAGTCACATATTAAGAAATCTTTAGGAAACACTGCAAAGGAGTAGTACAAGAAATGCACAACTGAAAAAATGCAAAGAAAGTATCCTCCAAGGCAGGAAACTAAACTTCCAGGATTGTCTTGTTCTGATGGTTTTCAGTTCTGCAGAGCTTTCTATTTTTGTCTTCTTCAATTTAGCCCTGGGAAGTTGTTGTGGGAGGTATTATCTATTTGATGGAGATTTTTTTTTCTCCAGATTGTGGCCAAAAATAGATGATGAGAGGAAAAAAAAAAGGAAAAAGAAAATCTCATGTAAATAGCCTCAGAAGATGTGCTTTACAAAAGAAGAAACCTGCCAGCCACAGATTAAGCCACCCTATATTTGTTCTGAAACAGAATTAAAATGAATAGCATCATTAACTGCATCTGCGAAGAAGTCATCCTGCTTCTGGTACAGAATGAGCTTCTGCTGAGGAAGATTCCTTGCCCACATCTCATCCACAGAGTGTGTGGGATAGAAACACACACTGGCTGTGGTCTCTTGTTTCAGACAACTGAAGATGACAGAAGACAAAGAGAGAAACATACTAAAATGGGTTCACCACAAGAAGAGGATTACAGACCCTTAGATATAATTTGTACAATCAATGAAGAAGGATAAAAAGAGGAATGAAGGCATTCAGCAAATGACATATATATACACACACAGAGATACACAAATAAACATGAGAAAAAGCTCACCACTTCAAAACCCAATAATAAACAATATAACTCCATTATATTATAGTGTCAGGACTGTCAAGCAAGTCTGTAGATATTAATACAGTTATGTAATTGTTTAGACTGAAATGCAACACAGAAATAGCTATAATACTTTGCAGATGGGAACAAGACTACTAAGTCTGCTCTTGATTCTATGTTTGCTCTTAGACACCCTGACCATGCATCTAAAAGCAAACAGAACAGGTTTTTTATTTAACTTATTTTTAAAAATTGATACCATAAAGACCAAGTAAAGCAAATGGAATATGAGTCTGTTCTCACATTACTGGGCAGAGGTGCCGGGTAGAGTTTGTCTCTATCTTTTTCAATTACTCATCAACCACATAAACAGTCCTTAATATATTTCCACTTTCAGAGTTGTACATGACAGTTTCAGTGTTGGAGAAACATGGAGGTATCTTCGTCTAAACCACGACACTGCAACAGGCTGTGTTCTGCACCCACCCTATGTCTATGGGATAATAAAGTAAAACCAAATAAAAATAAAAACACCTTTGACACAAAAGGAAGAATTATTGTCAACTTTAAATTTGAAATTTTGGTTGAAAAAATATGGTCAGACAGAAGGACAAAGTGCATTTCTTTCCAGACTACTAAGTACCAAACAACCTACTGAACATCTACTTCAGAGGCAGCAGAACAGAGCTATGTGTCCCAGCCAATGCATGACCTATGCAAACTTTCCCTGATGTTACACAGCAATACCTTATTCAATCTCCTCTTTAAATCAAGAAAGCTTGTCAGCAATCAAGGGGTTAAATCCCTCTTCTCATCTTCCTCCTCTCCTCAGCTTCCCACACAAGACTGAACCTATTTCATAAATGAGAGCTGTCCTCCTACGTAAGATTCATATTATTAAAATCACTCTTAGAGGATCACAGGCTCCATCTATCCCAGCACATTAAGCAGTGCCAGGGAATGCTCCCGGGAGAAGGAACCTGATGGTCTGCACTCTCACGGTGGGAGATGGCCCCTGGCAGCACCTGGCCCCAAACCAAGCAGTGCTCTCCCAAGCCAGTCTCTGGCCATCCATCAGCTGGGATGTGACCAACCTGTTTTGGAGTGTAAGGCTCAGCGGTGCTGGCCGGGGCTCTGCTGTGCCAGCTGGCCCCGCTGCCAGGGCAGCCACAGCCTTTCCATGCACAGACAAATCCCAGCACCACGCAGGCTGTGCAGCCTTGGACCTCCAGCTGCTTTACATTTAGGTGTCTTCACCAGTCTCATGTACAGCCCTTGGAGAGCAGAACCAGCTCCATGGTACCTGCTCCCTACAAGTTAGTTCTCCTCTGACTACAGATACTGTCAGCATTTCCAGCAGAGACAAAGCACCATAACACTGGTGAGGGATCTCCTGTGGTCCAGGCAAAAATATCTGTCATCAACTTGGTAGTGTAAAAAACCCAGTGAGTTTAACTCTGGGAAATGTGTTCTGTTTGTGTTAGTTAGTATACAAATCTGGGTGAAACAGAAGCAAAACTATTAAAAATGGACTTTATGAGTGCATAACACAGGCTCTAGACACATAACACAGTGCCTTCTACAGCTGCACTGAGCTGGGGGACAGCACTTCAGCAAAGGCATTCAAAAATGTCTACACTGTAACTCTTTAAAATGACAAATCAAGATCTTTTCTTGCACCCAAAAAACCCTTTGCCATACATAAGAGAAATCAGACAAATGCTACTGGATTTGATTCGACTGTTTCAATAAAATACAAATGTTAAGAGGGCAGGACAAGTGATCTGAGGGCATTATTATCCTCACCAGCCAATTCTCCATGTTATGGAGCTCACAGGACTCAAACCTGTACCACTCCTAGGTCTGTCACACATGGTCAGGGTTGTCTGCAAAAGCTGACAGTAGAGAAGACTGGTTTTAACACTAACTTCTGCCATCACTTGCCTTAGCACCTGGAGTGAAGGACAGAGGGGGAAGCCGCACACAGGGGGTCTCTGGTACAGCAGATGAAGGTGCATGGTCCACGTTCAGCCCTCCCCTTGGACCTGAGCACCAGTGGTACTACAGACAGTCAGGAAACAACCAGCACTACAGCTGGCCAGCTCCAGTATTGCCAGAGGTGTAACTGGGCAGACTCAGGCTGCAGGACAGGCACTGAGGTATTCTGGGCTATGACAGATGAGATGCAAAAGTTGAAGGTTTTACTGCCAAGTCTTATCATCGTTTCCCAAAGCCTTTGTTCAGCCCTTCTGCTGAAGGTGGCAAAACCAACGTTGTGTGTGCCCTAGCCAAGGGCACCAGCACCTCAAACTGTCCCTGTGAACCCCATCCTCTGTAATTACAGTCAGTGATGAAGATGCAGCTCTCAAGACACAGAGGGCAATTAATTACCAGAATCTACATTGCTGGTTTTAAGTATCACACCAAAGATGCATTAACAAAAGGCAGCACTGTATTATAAATTTTTGGATCAGAACACTCCATCAGTACATGTAGAAAACAGGAACATTAGGTAAAAGCAACGATAATTTGAAAAATATGATCTAAAAATCAAGCTTAGAGAGAAACAGAGTTTTCTTTTTCCAGATGACCAGTATAACACGAAGTGACTTAACTCATCTGACAAGATGGATTACAGCTGGCCCCTTATCTCTTGGCCTGCTTAGTAACATGAAAGGAAAAGAAAAACAATGCATTAATTGATGGTGGCGAACGTTTTTCTTCCTAATGGTTTCCAGCCAGAATTTTTGAGCCTGAGCCATTTCCCAAATAATGGCTAGCATTTGTGCACACATTACTTTCTTTCATGTGACAAGGAAATGTAATTTTTCTTTGAAAACATACTCATTAAGGAAGCAAACCCCTTCCCCCCTCCAGAAGCCTTTGCACCCCATTCATAAGTGTGACACAGTATAATCACTTTAAAAGTCTGGAGGAACCGCAGATCCTTTGAAAACTCCTACAAGCAGAGAGACAGCCATGTGCCTACCCTCCAATGCCCTCTATTAGATCAGGCCTGCCCAGTATTTTAAGGTTATTTGCAATGCGACAACTATCAGAGATCTCAATCAGGTTGAGAGTTATTCTAGGAAACACATTTAAAAAAAAAAAAATCAAAGAAACCAATGATTATTACAAATAATTGAAGGGAGCAGGCATCATTAATACAGTCATAATATTACATAGGTTGATTATACACTCAGAAGTCACTTGGAAGTATTTCTTTTCTCTGATAGATGCTTTTCAGCTCAGTTTCACAGAGCCCTTTCAAGAAAAGGAAGTGCACAAAGGGAGTTGCAGATGATTGTGCTGTACTTCTCACCACCCTCGGCACCCGGGGAGATGCGAGTGTGACGGCAGATGAAATGCAGCACAGCAAGGTGAGCAGCAGTGCACCTGAAATTCCCTTCTCTACTACCAACATGTGGATCCTCAGAAGACAAACTCAGCTGCAAAAGGGCTCAGTGAAAGTCTCCAGCCACTGTATGCTGTGTCTACTAGAAGCAGAAAACAAATACCTAAGGAAAAGACAGATCAACAAAGTGTGTCCTGTAAGTCTGTGCCACACTGTCAGTGATGCCTTGTGTTAAACAAAGGCATCTGCTTGACCCTCGTTTTTCTTGCCCTCCATTGAGATACAGCTCAGACCACAGAGAGCATGGTACCTCTTCAATACAGGGGCCTAAGCTGCAGCCAGGACAGAGACCATTTAGCACAAGACCAGAAGAAATTAAGATTTTTTTTTTCTATTACAGCAAGAACTGCTTGGTCTCCCTGCTTGGGCTGCACCCCAGCAGAGGCTTAGTTAAAAGAAATGGCAACTGCAATAGAGTTCCCTGCCTTAGACTAAAGCTGAAGCTCAGTTTTACAAGGAAACAGATGCATTATGAATGTGCAGGCATGCAAAATTAATTTAAACCCAGCCTGAAAACAGGGAGCTGAACAATGCTCCCTCGTGGAAGCAATCCCAGCAGTGCTGCCATACCAAGCACTGCCTACCTGACTGGGCAGAATGGGATGTTGAACACCCACCACTTAGAGCAAAGACAAGGCTGATGCTGCACATCAATTCCTATTATTTTATTTATAACCCAGTGCTGAGATGTGCACTAGCTATGTGGGGCAAGGTACACTTCCCTACTCTCTCTCTCACTGATGGATCAGTGGAAAGGTGGTGCTGCAGATTTCAGTGATTAGCAACAATTATCACATAGGGCTGGCAACCACCCATAAGAATGTAGCCATCAACTCTTCCCTCAGGTATGATCACAAACTGGCGATCCAAAAAAGTCCAGTCCTCTTGCTGCGGTGGATCTCACAAGATCTTACAGATCTCTGTAATTTGGGAAGGCCTCAGAGAATGCTGTATTTTTCAGGTGATGGCAAGGTATCTAAGAAGTACACTTATTCTTGTCAGCAGCTCTCTGAAACATTTAAAAGTTCATTTTAAGAGTAATAAATATATTTCATAACCATCCCAAGGGAGTTTTTCCTCTTCAATGAAGCTACTGTACTTGGCAAGGAAGCGGTGTGACATTTTTTCTCCAAAGGCTTTGGAGTGATAAATGATAGCTAAAATGAAATTTTCTATTAGGCTTAAAGCCTTTGCAGGACGGGCTTCAAGAAAAAAGGTTTCGATTAGGAAGTCCAAATTTTAAAATCCTGAAATGTAAATGTTAAGAGTACTTGAAACACAGACACGACTGAAAGACAGAGATTAAACTAATTTAAGGCAAACTCTTTGGTATGAAACAACTGAGGGATTGGAGATATCTCTTACTGCCTTTCACAAACTTCCTCTGAAAATGCACCATAAACTAAAGATAACCTTATTAAAACATTATGACATTTCATTGATACTGAGTTGCGTTCAGATATTAAAACAGTTCAAGTATCTTTCAGCACACTCTAGAAACATGTTTGTTCTTGAATGAGCTCACTTGAAGTACACATAGAAAGAGTAAGAGTAAAATTATCAGCCTGATATTTTTAGAATCTAGAAATAACAAGTTAACACCCAAAATCTTAAGTTTAGGTCACCAAATTATGAAGGTTTTTAAAAAATTAAATTGGATTATTTCTCTTGTGGTTTTGAACTGTTAGCTATATATGTGACTCACATTTTCAAAACTTTTAATGTAAAAATAATTTTATTTTGGTTTTAATGGAAACAGATGCAATCTCACAATTTCCCAGGCTGGCTGGGTGTTAGAAAAATGTTCCAAAACTTCACAGTTAACTCTTCTTGACAGCTTAGTGTGGAATTTAGCTATATTCAAAAACTGCATTGACCCATGACAACCTTATTGAGATGGCACTATTTACGTCTCTCAAGTTCCTGTGAAAATGCCTAACCATTACGGTCACTTCGACTAAATTTAGTTCTGGATCTGGAGTCTTTTCTGAGAGAGTGAAGTCCTGGCTGCATACTGCAGATGCCAGTCAGTCATTCCAAAGGGTCACAGCAGCTTGTGACAGCACCCAGTGTGAGGAATCTTGTGAGATTCACCGCCAGGTCTGAAGCTGAGATTCAGGACTAAAGAGCAATATGGGAATTAATCTTTTCAATACCTCCTAAGTGAAATAACAAGATATGCAATGGTTGACTACACTGAAAAATGTACTTTCAAAAAACTTAATATATAATAATTTTTAAGCCTACACAACAAATTTACAAGAGGCAAGAACTTCAGCTTTACCACTGTAGTCACCAACATCCTGACCTGCAAACGGAGACTCAAACCATTGTCAAAAAACCAGTACTTTTTAAAAAACCACACATCAGCTAAACAGTGTTACATAACTACAGCCAGAGCCATGTACTGACATGTTTTTTTGTTCCCACTTGGGTAATATTCGAATAGGAAGTCAGTGCCTTTAATATCCATTTGGATTCATTTCCCGGGTATCCCACTCCCATTCCTAGCGAAACTCCGTAACTGAAAATAACTGAAGTCAAATGTTTTCTGTTTTCTAACCTGTAAATGTCTGTCACACTGAAAGACATTTCCACAGGTGATCGAATGAGGCAGGGGAGCAGTTTATCAGACACAGAGCATTTCACCACCTGGTCACTGGTTCCAGTCCAGACTGAAATTGATAGTCCATGTTTAACAAAACAAAAAAAAAAAAAAAAAAAAAAAAGAAAAACCATTAAAACAGCCCAAAGCTTCCAGCAGCTGTTGGGTAGTACTTATTATACTCCCTGGTAACAGTAAACTATTTGTACAATCTCCCTGTACAAAATGTGGCATTAAAATAAAACCTTGGCCAAAATTACTAACATTTCAGCCCAGACAAGATTATTCACATGCTTAAAGTCTCCTGCCTTGGAGAATGAAGACCAAGATTCATTTCTTCCCAAATGGCCACAATTTTATAGCAGATGCTGCTGAACTCCAGCAACACTCAGACTGTGGCTCTGGGCTGCATCCTTCTATCAGTTACAATCTGTATTTTCACATGATATAGATCACGAGGGTCTAATGCACACAGCCAGCAACAGACTGCATTCATCTAGAGTCAGACATATGTGTTGAGTCCCACAGACTCCTTCTGGGGGAAAGTCCTTATAAAATTCCCAATGTCAGGCTGCTACTGACCTGGCTCTCCGGAGGCTCCGCTTGGCTGCTGGCTCACCCAGTCTCTGCTCCCCACCCCGTGCCTGCCTCCACCAGTACAGCAGTGATAATGGTTCCAGGCACTTCCAGCTAGAGCCCAACTATCAATGAGCGTTCCTAAGTGCTGAGTCATCTTATACAAAGCACAGAATGGGAAATACATTTTACTCAAAAGTCTGGTATTTCTGAAAGCAGTGAAAAGCACCTGAACATACCCAGCTAAGTAGGAGTACAGCCCATAAATTTCTGTCAGTGCTGTGCTTATAACAAAAATCAGGAGAAATCTTATTCCAGAGCAGGGTTCCCATTACCCTCAGAGGCAGATGGAGGTACCACACACAGAAAACACCTGATACTTGACACTGAATTACTACAATACCTGCATGGCATATGCAACTTCGAAAATTGTGCCTGAGCACTGGTACCCCACAGAACCACCGTGCACTGTGTTTGGGGACAGGACCGCAGGCAGCATTCACGTGGCACAACCCACTTGGCAGCTGTTTTTCTGTTTGCTTGTTTGTTTGTTTTTCCGGGAGGGCAGAATGACTAACTCAGCAGTCCCTGTTTGCAGAGTCTCATAACAGGGCTTGAAAGCATGAACTGCCCATTTAGGGCAATTTTTTTTTTACCTGGGATCTCAAGGTAACATTTACATGCCCTAAATACCAATTCCTTAGTGTACTTTCAGCACAATTAGGTGATCAAGCAGAGCTACAGTCATGTATTTCAGCCAAGCAGACATTAACTACTGGGAGCAGCAGCATTAGCAGTTGGGAGTTTATTTTAGGGAACAAGGATAAAACCTTTCTCCTGATCCATAAACAAGCCCATTGGAAAGTGTATACAAAATCAGAGGGACATTAATATTAAATGAGAAACCACAATGAGACAAAAAAGATGTGATGTACAAAAGCAAAAATTTCAACCAGAAGATGAACTTACTCAACATGAAAGAGAAGAAGGCAAGAAGGGAAGCAGAAAGATCATCTAGAATTCTTTAATCAGAACTAAAGGCATTTTGAATAGTTACATTTTAACTAAGTTAGAAATAACTGGATGAAATTCCATGACCAGTGTGATACAAGAGAACAGACTAGAGGATCCAAGGTTGCTTTCTAGCTTTAAAATCTAAGACACGAATCTACGAAACAGAAAAGAAAAGAAGCTTGATTGGCAGCAATGGAGACACAGCTACATGAAATGTTATTTCAGGCAGAGAAAACATACTGCCAAAAACAGTAAGAAAATATGTCTGACATATGCATATACATGCTCTGTTCTCCACTACCCATATCAGTACTTACGTATTTACTGTACAATTTGGCAGGAAAAAAAACAACACAAAAGGATACAGTGGGTCCCAAGGAAATTGCTTCACAGGTGCCAATAAACTTGGGAAAATAGGAAAATCCTCAGATATGGTTGGTCTTCAGCCTTGCCCAGAGCACAAATAGCAAGGGCACAGCCCAGCAATTCCTTGGATTACAGAGGTATCTGCTGCAGCCACCTCAGCCTTGCTCCACCATGACTAGGGTGTCCAAGAGACAGGCAACACCAAGGAAAGGGCTGGCCCGAGAACAAGTTGTTCCAGCTGCTCACAGCTGCTGGACACTCGCTTGGGATTCAGGGGCAGCTGGCACAGGTTGGCTAGCCAGCACTTCTCAATAAACAAAGAAACATGTAAAAGATAAAATACAGACCGAGAGTTCTAACAAAATCATGGTCAGCAGCAATCAGCTTCGTCGTGTTACATCAAGCAGAAAGAAGCACTGGAAGCCTTTCTGGAGAGTTTGGACACAAAAACTGCAACACAAGTATGAACTGTCACTGCTGGATACCTTCAACTCAGTATTTTTATCACACATTAGGAGCAAATTTATCCCAGAAGTTAAAAAGAAATACTGCATGCAAAGCAATGCTTACAAAGCTATATTGCTGCTGGCTTTAGTGACAACCTCACTGGATGTTTTCGTAAAGTGAGGAATCAGGCTTTTGGGAGAGTGTGCTCCAGTCTCCAGGAAACCTGCTGCTGTAGGGTAAGACTAAAGAAGCCCCTGAATCCTGATGAACTGCACACCAAAGGCTGTGCCTAAGTCAATTTGCACAGTACAACTACAGTGATAGGAAAACAGAACTGCTTACACCCAAGAGCTCTGATTCCCTCTGAGTAACCCACCTCCCCAAGGAATCTCGAGCACCTCCTCCTCCCTAGGGGTCCTGCTGATTTCCTACAACAGCTGCCAAGTACAAGTCTCCATGTGCAAGATTTGCCAGTCTATCCTAAATAAGTAGCAAATGCAGTACTTCAGAAATTGCCAAAAATACGCAGTGAAACCATTACAGTATTTTATTCAAATTTTTAAGATTATTGTTGTGCAGTTTACCATGGAGCATTTAAAAGCAAGTACCACAGAAGCCATTGCCTATGCTGTGCCTACACAGATGAATATATGCAAAAGCCTGCAGCTCGTGAAGGTACAGTCACAGGAAAAAAAAAGAAAACGGAACAGAACCAGGAACGAAACTCCCACATATTTGCCTTTTTCAGCTAATCTTGCTAATAATAGCACAATTGTTTCCTTGTAAAGGAATGCAGGGAGACTTAATTATTGAAGTAAAACTTGATGCTTTTAAGGCTGGGGGAAAAAAATGAAACCACTTTCCTGTATTTCCTAGCCTTCCAGTCCTAGCACAAGGACTGTACTTAGAAACAGAGATCTCAAATTTAGCATTTGGTGTCACTGGAGATTTTAAAGCTATCACTCTCGTCTTTTCTTCTTCCCAGATCACCCACCATCACCACAGCACACCAGCTCTCAAGAAAAAAAAAGCAGTAATTTCTGAATTGCTGATGTAAATTTTTGTACAGTAAGAGGGGATGAAGTCAAGAAAGAAGTCTTGACTCTCCAATGTCTGTACTGAAATCAAAGTGCCATTCACAAACAACTGGTCTTATATCTTAATCTCCATTCCTTCACTGCCTCCAGCACTTACAGAACTCGTAAACCATCTTGCATTCAGGTTATTTTTTTGAGTACTTCAGATGGTGGAACACAGATATGGCAACCCTAACTTCAGTTTCACATTTGGAGTGTGATGGCCAAAGCTCCAGGACACTCCGTATGGTGACCTGGTCGGGTACCGTTAGTCTGTAACAACCACAGTAAGACCCAGACCACATCAGACTTCAGACAACTCTGAAATAAAACGATAATATAAACGGGTTTTTTCCCCTTCAGGTCTAGATTTAAAACCATTAAGCCATAAAATCTATAAAGCTGGGAACTAACATTATCATATACTTGCAAATTCAAGAAAGTAGACAGAGTTCTGAGGCTAAGCTGTATTTAATTTCTGCCCACCTGTCACTAGCTTTGGTGTGATATGTCATCCTGAATAAAAAAAAGAGGTAGCAGATTTCTACTTTCTTTCTGTTGAAAAGGAAAAAATCTTTCCCATGCTCTTGAGCATCCCATCTATTGAAATGTACAAGTAAACATTAAAATAATTATAACTAACAGCAGTAGTCTCATTTATTTATGATGAATAAAACATGATGGAGAGCTGTCATAAAAAAAGACAGAGATCTAATCTCCTAAGACACGCAAGTGCATTTCCTGTTCATGTCAGTAAGAATAAACAGCCCTGTGCAAACCCCAATGAATTTACTGGGGCTTAAGTGCCTCTGTCATATAAGACAAAAATTACTTAATAATACATGTTTCACATACAAAATGAAGGGGAGGAAAGGGGGAAGATGAAGAAGTAATAGCAGAAAACATGAGAAATATTCATTAAATTCAAATTCAGATGTATACTCCATTTTTTTTAAGGTTTTCATGATCAGTGAAAAAAATCAGTATTCCTAGCCCCACAGGAAAACTGCTTAGAGCAGGGTGTTTCTGCTGAAAAAAGAAAAAAAAATTATTCTGAACGACATCTCTAATAATCTGTTTTCAGCAAACAGGTAATTCAATGGACCTAAGAGGTTACTTGTATCCTAAATTTTGTGATATTTTTTATCCAATCTTAGCCTGCTATTTGTTTCCTCAATGGTTAGGTGTGCAAAGAAACAACACCACACACAAACACAAAACTACACAATGAGCAACAAGCAGTTTCCTGCAGGACACACATTACTAATTCCATGCAATTGCACAACAGCCAATTACTATATTTTGGAAATATAAACAGGTGTTTAGCCTGCAAAGTATCTGAATATTCCTTCCACATTTTTCAGCTTTGCTAGACCTCAGGTGAAACCTGGCAGTCAGCTCTGGGCACTACATGTTATCTCAGCACCTCCTAAAGCAGTCTGGAGTTACTTAACAAGGAATGACAGAGGTCCAGAATGTTTCATCTGTGCCCTGTTTAGTGGCCAGGTAAAGGCTTTATAAATCACCCAAATGAGATATTATGCAGCTGATTCCAGCCAAGAGCAAGGAACAGACTGGACAATCTCTCTAGGTCAATCCAAACCCTATTTCCTAAGAACATTAGCAGTAAAGTTCCTTTCTGCAATCCCAAGTGAAATGGCTTTGACCTAAAGGACCATAAACCTCAACAAATCCCACATTCTATTACTACCATAAATTCCACATCCATTGCAGTGCACCAGCCCAAGGATCTCAGCAATACAAGCCCACGTTGTACAGCAAACAGTTGCCAAAACTCAGCTTCTCAAAACGAGGAGTTACCACATTGTGCATGAGATAAAACAGAGAACTTCAAAGACAAATGGTGACAGCTCCAGTAACATTTTAGATCCATGTAAGAAGTGAGATGATTACTGACATCTGAACATCTTCTGACAAGCAGTTCCATTTAAGAAAACGGAAGGAATTATTTTAACATATTCTGGGGGGAGGGAAAACCGAACTATTATTAAATTCACAGTTAGCAAAGTCCCACTTTATTCATGAAGGTTAGCCACAGAAAACCAGTCTCATGGTCTAAACAGTGTGCTGATGCTCAGAAAAGCAGATATGAGAAAACCACCTTTTCTTAATAGACATGCTCTACATGTGACACCCAGATTAGCTCTGGCTGCTTTAGAGATTAAAATTACTTTTCTCCTCATTTGCAGCTCTTTGCAAGGCAAAATCCAACAGCAACTGAAAGCAGGAACTAGACTGTTTCTGCGTCATACACCATTAGACCTGTTAGTTAAAAGCCAGTTGCAAAGCTGCTATTCCTGCTTGGAATGTGTGAGCCACAAAAAACATGGCCTGACATTCGATTTATGTTGTTGGCACTTTGGCATCTCGAGACAGGAAAAATTTTTCATAGATGATGCATATTTCAGCTAGAAGTCTTGAAAAGGTCCTGAATAAGGAATGCCATTTTCAAAGGACCAGTATTCAGACTTTTGTCACATATTAGGCATTCCTTTAACCTACAAATTTTCACAACCTTATGTTCAATTTGTAGAAACGAGCAACCAAGAAATCACATTGACCAAAATGCTCTATTTTAACAATAAACCAGTAACTGTTAAAATAAGAAACTGAATGCACGGCTCTTGAGACACTGGCCTGCAGCATAGAGTTTTCTGAAACTAAAATGATCTGTTACGTGAAAGAAATACTTTACCAGGTAATTAAACTTCTTCCTCTGCACTAAGAAAAAGAGATCCAGGAAGAAATCAAATCCGGACTGATGTCTGCAGGGATGTTTTCAAATGCATAGTTTCTGTAGAAAATTTACGTACTTATTACATTTACAAAGGCCTTTGATTTCCTTAAGGACTTGATATGTTAAATTATTTCCCCCCCGTTTCTAGTTTCTATTCTTTTTGACTGCTTCAAGAGAATAAACAGGTCACTTTGCTCATTGCTTCAGCCATGTGACACCGTAAGATTGACCAAAATTAACAAAACACAAAAGATTTAACGAGGAAGAAAGAACACAGGAACTGACTTTAATTGGGATCGCTACATTCTGCAGAACTACAGGAAGGCTATAATATCGAAAACTGCTTTAGAGGAAAGTACAAAGGAGTCAGGATCTGGCAAGCGAATGGGATACACATGTGGTGAGGCAGTCTGTCATCCATCTTCCTTGAAGGAGATCTCTTTGTTGTTCTGCTGGGACAGTTTGTAGATGTCCAACTTGCAGAGTGTGCAAGGAAGAATTGGTGCACTTTTAACAAAAAATAGTGATGTTTGTAAAATACAAAGAGATTTAGGGACCAGCCCCGAAAACAGGGATGTTCTTGGTTGTCAGGGTAACGTGATCACCCCAGACAACAGAGACGTCAGCAGGAATCTGCAGCACACACTTGGTACCCAAGCACACAAGTCTTCCTGCTCCCCTTCTGTAATTAAGCCACAAAGGGATATAGGTAACTGTTGCTACGGTGGGGCTCTCTTTTGTCTATGTTACAGATCCAAGAAAACCAAGAATCTGGTTGATGCTTAAAAAACAGTCTTTACTGGTGTTACCCATCCAACTTTCTGCCATTAATTAGAAGAATCAACAGATAGGAGAGAAACAAAGTGAACCATAAGGGACAATCCTTCTGTTTTAATGTAGCAGTGTCCAGCAAACCTGGTAAGATCCAATGACGCACAAAATACTACTATTACTTCCTTTAGGGTAACAGTCATGTAGCTTTGCTTTCATTAGGTCAGATGCCCACTGTGTGCATTCTCCCAAGAAGCTTATCAACAGTTTTCACGTTTTCTGCAGCCTGACCTCTACGTGAAAGCTACGTTGCCTTCTCCATCAAACCAAGAGGCTTCACATCACCACTCAGCTGCAAACATACAAAGATTCTGATATGCAATAGAATAAATGACCAGATGAACAAGACTTGCTTGTCTGCCTTGCTGACGATCCCATAAAACAAATAAAGTGAAGTCACATGTCTGATGAAAGTAAAAATGTGCAAATTTTGAAGCATTTTTATTAATGAGAGTGGATACAGTCCACTGATCCCACAGCATTACCAATGTGTGCTCACAGGTCACTCTTCTATTGCATTCTGCACACTTGGTGTTTTGGATAGACTGTTGTGGATTTACCAGGCAGGTACCTAAACATCATCCAGCCTCTTGCTCACTTCCCCTTCCAGAGGGACGGGGGAAAGAACTGGGAAAAAAAAAGTAAAATCTGTGAATTGAGATAAAGACAGTTTAATAGGACACAAATTGAAGTAGTAGTAGTAGTAGTAATAATAATAATAATAACAATCAAATATACAAAACAAGAGATGCACAATGCAGTTGCTCACCACTCACTGACCAATGCCCAGCCAGGTGCCAAGTGCAGCCCTTGGCTGATTTTTTCCCTAATTTTCACACTGAACATGACCCTGAATTGGTGCAACATCCCTCTGGTCAGCTGGGGTCAGCTGTCCCAGCTGTATCCCCTCCCAACCTCTCGTGCACCCCCAGGCTCCTCGCTGGTGGGGCAGCACAAGAAGCAGAAAAGGCCTTGGCACTGTGTAAACACTGCTCAGCAACAACTAAAACATCACTGTATTATCAACACTATTCTCATCCTAAATCCTGAACACAGCACTGTACCAGCTACTAGGAAGAAAATTAACTCTATCCCAGCTGAAACCACAACACCCTGAAAACATTTTCAGAAAGCTATCTAGCTGAAAAGAATTCCCATGGAGTTGAAAACATTAAATATTCTGAATTTTGAATGCTAAAGTTGACAAGAATAGCCTCATGGGTTTTTAATCTTACTCTATGTCACTGCTGTTGTTTTCTTTGAAGACTATCTTCCTAAAAAAGAAAAAAGTATTTAAACCACTTTATTTAAATCCCTCTAGAGGCTAGACCAGCTCTTTAGCACTATGGAGTGAATAAAACATTCAGTCACCAAATGGGACACACATTAATGGTTGTGCAGGAGGAAGAAATAACATGATTTTTAAAAGAAAAAAGTTCAGGTACAACTAAGTTTATTTTTGCATTGTTCTGATATTAAATGACTATTTATACTCAGCAAGGATTAATGAAAGAGGGAGATTAAAACAAGTAAAAGGAGAAAAGCCTCAGGAAAAAAGATGGAAAGCATGACTTAAATTTTCAGAGTAGCAAATTGTACAATCAGTGGAGGTTAACATCCATGCTTTCACTCCCAACCATTGCTGGGACTCTTCGCATCCAATTTTGCAACACAGCCCTGCCCCAGCTGGTGAAAGATCCTGTTTCTTCCCTCCTGGAGCCCAAGAAACTTAGCTGTGCTTGCCTTTCCCTCTTCCCTCCCTGGATATGTCATAAGCTAGACAGTTTGCATTTAGGGCTAATAGGCCATATGCAATAAATGAAAATCTTTCCACAACAGTTTCACAGTCAATACAAGACACCAGTGAGCTTTCTCTGTTCTACTTGAAACTGAGCTGGTGTTGCTAGCATAAATATTTACTTTATATCCATAAACACACGTACACCTTCCCACATACACCCCTGTGACCATTATGTAGCTACATAGCTCATATTACCCACCTACAAGTAAAGAAGTTTTTCAAGTTATAACCTGAGATGTCTATTAGCAGATGTAGGAAACCAATGACCTGAAACAGCAGCTGGCACTGAAGCTACCGAGAAAACAGCCATACCCTCAGCTAATATCCTGCTTTGCATAATTTACAGATGATTAATAATCTCAGGTTTGCTTGATCAATATGGGGATGGCACTTCCCACATTTTGGCAGAAAACGCCTCTTGCTGTCCCTGTGCGCTTCCCTCCCTGCCTCAGCCCAGCAGGTCCCCCCCTCTCCGATCCACACACCCCAGAGCTGCTGAGGAAGGAGCCCCGGGGGTTTCATCAGTGCTGCTGCAGGGCTGATCACAGAACCATGATAGCCAGGAAACAACTCAGCTAACACACGAGTCAGGTAGCAAATATAAGTTACAAATAATAACGTTCAGTTCGTGTTTGATAGTAATCATCACATGCATTACAGACAATAAAGGAAATAGTTTTTATGTCTCTTTTTGTTTGTTTCATATTAAAAAGCTCTTAAAACCTCTTGCACAATTGCTGCTCTACCCTGTAATCTAAAATACAAACCAAACTCTGGCGAGGCCAAGCCATTAAATTTAAAGTCCACAGCAAATACTTCCCTGGAGTTCTTTAGGTGAGAATAGATTATAACTTTTTTAATCATCATATTGTTTTCAATTCCACTTGACTAACATCAGACAGGAAAAGCAGCTCAACACCTTTCTTAGAGGAGCTCTGCCACCACCTGGCACAAGGCAGGTGGGGATTACAGACAGTACGAACCAGAGTTCAAAATGCCCCTAAAATAACATGAAAGCAGAGCTGGATCTCAAAATCACTTCAGATTTCTGGCTGCCCTTACGATTTCTCATCTAACCTAAAAGCAGATCTTTGTCTCCATGCTTGGCTACACAAAATGAAATTACTACAAAATTTTAGGAGCTAGAAAATAAGAAGACATTACAGCTCATGTTCAGTTCTTCAAAAAAAAAAAAACGGGGGGGGGAGAGTCAAAATTCAATGAAGTTAATCCCTTAACTGAGAGTTTATCTGGGAGGCGTACACATGTAGGCAACTAGTTTAGAAAACTTTATAGGTGATCTCAACATGCATTTGTGAACAAAGTCAGGTATGACTCATCTCTTCCTGAACTCTTAGATACTTACTGAATTCCCAAATAAAAGTGAAGTCAAAGAACTGGTAGACATATTTGAAGGGATCAGATGGTTATGAATCCTATACACAGAATCAGTGATACGATTTTTATGACTCTTAACATAAAATTCCCAGGCTTCACTTGAAGGCCTTATCCTAAATACCCTGCTGCAGAAGGACAATCTATTCATATCCCAGAAGAAAAGAGTAACAGACATAAGTCGGGAGAGGATTAGGCTAAATATAGCTAATATTGGTTTAAAACATATCTACAATCAAATCTTGATTTGCATCAGTCTTCACTAATTAGCTCATGTGAATCCAGATTCCTGTGTGCAGCATAAGTAGCTGTACTCAACTGCTGAATTTATTAGGATTTCCATTTAAAAAATTACCCCTGGCACAGTTGGTACCGGTGACCCTTCATGGTTTTGGTACTAGTTGCCAAAGGGTACAAAGCTGCAGAGCTGCAGGAGAAGGAGCTGGCCGATGCACTGGCTTGGTGTTTTTATGTCATTCCACAGCCTACACCCTCTCCTTCCACCCAACAGGTCTCTCTTTCTCTCTCCACTATGGACCTCACACCTTCCTGGTTTTGCTGATTCTTGACTGTTCTAGGCTTCTTATTTTTCTACTAAAACCTCAAGAGCTAGAAGTTAGTTATCAGTCATTTATCTCTGTGACATGAGGTATTTTTTATGTATGCATTCAAGTATGTCTGTATGACACTCTAGGATCAAGGATGATCTCTGCCTCCCCCTTTCAAGCACAAAAGCAATCAATGCAAATACTTTAATAGTAATGTCATAGCCATTCATCATCTTAAAACTTAAGATCTCTGCTTTGAAGTGAGAACAGGTTAAATGACAGTACTGCCCCCCTCTGTAATTATGTCCCTTTTATGGCAAATTTTCTGGTATACAACAGCTGGTTTTACTACTATTAATGCTGCATGATGATTACAAAAAATCTGACCCGAATGGGATAAAACCAAACCAGCTGTTTCATCTCCTTTCATCTATTCACATCTCAAAGGGGGCTTTGTGCACCATCGGTTTCCACCGAAGAGCTGAAAAATCACGTGTCACAACAGGGGCCCGACGTATGTGGGTCATGGAATAGCCGGCAATCCAGAGCCCCGCCGACGGAAATCTCTGCCCAGCCGATCCTCCCTCACTTAATCTCACCAGGATGAATTGGCACCGAGGAAAACAACGGGCACTCACTCGCTCCACTTAATTTCCACAGCGAATAAACACAGAAATGAGACAGCCAGAACGTTCAGTTGTAGAATCTGCCCTGAAGAGTCCAGATGAGCAGTAGGAATGGAGAGGAAAGGGTTTTAGTCTCCAAAATAAGAAAAACAGAGTCCAAATTTAGATCCATTACATTGTTTCTGCACAAAATATAGAAATCACTCTCTTTCTCTACCACAGCAAATGACTTCTCCCAGCCCTCTGACAGCCTCCTTAGTTACCCTGGTTTCACAAACCATACTTCTGTCACCTAAGCAGATACAACAGTGCTGCCCACCAACTCAAGATGACAGAAGCTCAAAACCACAACATTTTAATTACACATCTCTTTTAATTTTACTTGCAAAGAATAATAATTAGAGAGTGAAAGAAGCCCACACAAACCCAAAAACATCCCACAGACAATCCATGGACTTCACCAAGGTTCACCCATAGTTCCCGTTTAATGATCCCAGACGCCACTACTGGCAAACCTGGAACTAAAACAATTTTACAGAACAATCTTAAGTACAAACTTAACTCCCTAAGATACTGCAATGGTTAATTAGTGCAGCTTTGACTTGAGATGACACTGCCAGATTATACACATTAAGTACGTTTTAAGGTAGTATTTAGCCATGGCTCTGACATGGCTGACTCTTTTCTCCTCAAACACCAGTAATTACATTTTAACAAAAAGCCATTCAATACATCACTTTATGCAGCCTGAAGAAAACAAATTATTCAAATAGATGTTTATTTTCAACTGATATAACTATTAAAATAGGATGCAAAGAACATGGATGAGCAGCATTATAACTGACTGCTGTGTTTCCTGTCTTTTGTCAGTGCAACAATTAACAGTGTGGTTGGTACCTCATACATCCTTTAGTGAGTTAAGGAATCAGTTAACTTTATAACGAAGCACAGCTAGTAATTGAACACAAGCCAATAGCGGCACCTTGCATGGAGGGGAACCCTGGCCTCGCACAGCCAGGACTCACTGAGACCAACAGCCTGGGTGCTAACCCTGCAGCAGCTCCAGCAGGACCAGTGGGATTTCCCTAGGCTTTGGGAACTCTGAAGCGTGTGTAGGCAACACAGCCCAGCAGAAATAGAGGTGTCTTGAATCTGGAAGCACCCTGGCACAGAGTCAGTATCCCACAAAACTAGGCAGGAGTGAAGAGCCTGGAGGGGAACGCTGGAATACAGAGCACAAACACCCAGAAGACAGAAAGTAATTAGTCTCAAGAGCAAAGCCTAAATCAAAATCCCCTCTGCTTTTCAGCCCAAGACACATCACCAGGGAACTGTGCCAGTGTGCATCACAGCATTTCCCTCTGCACAGACAAGTGCCGTGAAAACCATTGCCCTAAAACTTTATTTTGTACTGCTCCAAGCCACAGTGTCAGGGCTGCTCTGAGTTTTATTTGGATCACAGAGCAGGATTTTTGTCTCTCCTCTCCACACCAAAATGCCACAGCGGTAAAGCTCTCCTCAGAGTAACAACCTGACACACTTTTATGTAAGTGAAGAAAATTGCATTCACACCACTATACCAAGAAAGAACCACACATCTTTGTTAATTAACATTATTTATATAAAATGTGATTTCAGTGGCTTCCTACAACTGGCCTTAAACTAATAGGTCTGCCACAGGGCAGTGCAGAACTTCACACTGCTCCAGATCTCAGTTTCTGGGCTGAAGCTTTCAGGAGGCCTGTGCACATTTTGGGTGACATCAGCGTCAAAGATGTCCTTAAAGGGACTAAGGTGAAGAACAGTATTCAGATTTCTAAAATATCTAATATGCAAGTTATTGTGCAATTTTATCAGCTGCAGCACTTTTACACAGTCTTTCATCTCAAGTCTTGTGTTAATTGCTCTAGCAATAATTTACAAAAAATCCCTGAATTGGAGAAATTATGTAATAAACAATACAAACTTCTTTGGGATTCTTCTAACACACTGCAAAAATTAATCCCCAAGTAAAGAAAAAACAAAGCAAAGCAAACCATTTGCACAGTCCTGTTAGAGTAATTCCTCCGCAGTAACCATTCTTTGCAGAACCAAGGTTTTTAGTGTTACAACTTGTGATGTTCTATTAAACCCTTGGAAACAAAAACTCTATAAAATACATTTCAATTCTGTAGCCAAAAAGAACAAATAAAAAACTAGTTGTGAGTAATAGATTTTTATTTTATCTGAACTAGCCATAAATTTGCATCTGACACCAAAACCCCCTCATTTTTAGCATTATGTAGGCAATGAAGGTGCATGATAAAGTCGTATCAGATACAGAATTAGAAACAAAAATATTTTAAAGTATCATGGAGAACCACTGAAGTTTTGATGATGGATACAAAGATACCAGTAAACAATTTCCAACTTGGCAGAACAACTCAAATCAATCTGTTATGGAGATTAAACACTTGGAAGCTTATTTGCACATACCTGTGTTACCACATAACAAAAACAAAACCGGAGATAAATATTTCAAACACCTGATGCTTTCACTAGTTCCTTCTATCTTACATGCTCTGTAGCATATGAAAGCATCAAGGATAAAATACGTGGTCCCTCTCTGAAGGTAGAAGATCAAATGTTAGATTTTCACAGCTCTAATACAGTCTTGAAGGGGTACGTAATCCAATCAGATACATGCTTGCATGTTTCCCTTCCTAACCTTCTCAAATCCAAGCTAGGAAATGGGGATTAAAGACCAAGGCAGCCTCGAGCTGCAAACAGGTGGGCAGAGGCAACGTGTGAACCTCGGACACCAGTCCCAAGGGTGCCCTCTGACATGGCACAGCTGATAATTTGCTCCTGCAATCCCCCATGCAAATGTAATGAGTCCTGGTGTATCTGCGAGGCCACCTTGGCTACTGCTGGCCATGCACACCGCAGCCGCCCGCCCCGCTGCACTGGGGCGGTGTCAGAGTCGGTCCCCTCGCAGCACCACGCGCTGCCCAGGTGCACGGTGAGCCCCGGCTGAGTCACCCTTGGCAGGCGCCTGCTTCCCTCCAGCGACTGTAAACAGAGCCAGAAGGACCGGTTCCGACAGAGGCACCTCAGAGCTGGGCATCTGAGTGAAGGTAGATGAATCCTGCTCTTCACCTCTGAGTCACGGTTCCTCCCTGGATTTTCACCTGAGGCTGCACAACTACGTAACCCCCACAGGCAGGACTTAAAATACATCCTGGCCAAGAGCAATCTGTAAAACAGGAGGATACAAAATTTGACAGTTTTATCATAAATAGCCCGTAGGCCTTCTAAAAAAGAAGCCATGTAGGGAAAACAATTACTGCCAGATAACCGTATGTTTTAATGGGAGTGCAGATCTCCTCTGAAAATTAACTTCAGAGTCATGTTGTAGGGATAAGTTTATTGCTCCTCAGTGATAAAAATAAAACTATGATTTAATTTGACTGCCAGGGCTGAAACCTCCATCAGAGCTTCAATCTCCCTGGTTTACACAGCACCATTAGCCCTATTGCTAACACCACATTAGCACTGCCATCCTAAGAGATGCAAAAGTCAAGCTAAAAATTGCTTTGGTGCCCAAAATAAACAGACAATACTTGAAGCTGCAGAGAGAAAGCATTTCTGTTGTAACAATTTTACCCTGTCATATTAACAGACCATAAATAGATCTAAAAATATTTACTGAAGGCCAAATTCTGCAGAGCTGAATTTACCCAGTGGTGTTATGTAAGAAAGGGTTTCAGAAATGCACTAAATGGGGCTGATGTTACAGTTCTAGAAATAATGTCTTCCGTTTTCATGCATTCCACTTTTTTTCTCAGTTTCTTAAACTGATAAACTTGCAGTGATGTTTTTCTCTTCAAACAAATCTCTAGTACCTGATGATGATGAGTTGGAATGAAAACTGGCACTTGCAGCCCCTTTATGCCAGTCTTTCCTCCCTCGTCCAAAAACAGCTCTGCTGCAAATGCAACCAGAAAGGGCAGATTTAACCAAAATAGTCTTCAAAGATGATGAATTTAAATCTCCCTGAAAAACTTCTAACATTGTCATTTCATTTCATTGAGAAGATTTACAGTACTTGAAATATTTTGGCAAGTATAATGGATTAGTGAACCAGTGGCACAGGACAGAGACGATCTTGGTCAGGCATTTCTGCCAGCCGCCCATCCTGCTGCCTGCCTGTCTGGGGTCCCACACACCCAGTCCACAGGTTGCTAAAAGTAACTCCTGAATTTATCCCACATTCAGGCACAGTGAAGTCGGTGGCACTGACAAGGAAGGAGCAAGTTGCCCTTGTATACCACATTTAACTCTTAAATGAAGACAGCCCTTGCTTTTAGGCCTACAACCGAGCATACTGCAACTCCTTTACTATAATGACAACGAGAATAGCAGAATACATCTAAAGCCAGTAGAAAGTTATCAACAGTAACTCCATGGTAAAATTCATTCTTCTCAGAGCATGGGGAAGTTTTTCTCACCACAACTTCCCACCAGTACAAGCAACATGTTCAATGGCACATGTGGCAAGAGTCTCCAAAGCCAGAGGAAAGAAGACTCCTCACCGTTAACTTTCTCTTTTACTTCTACCTCTCCATACAGGAGGGGACCAGGGCAAACACCCAGGCAAGAGCTCACAACAGCAAAGCTTCCCCAAGGCACAAGATTCAAGGCCCTGTTCCTGCGAGCTCCATAGGGACTCACAGGGTTTGCTGGCCATATCCACATTTCCCTGCAAAGCCACAGATGTCACCAACAGAGATGGGGGGATGCTCCACACCGCAACTCTAAAAGCAGTTCTAATTCTCTCCCTAGAGAATCTCGTTTAAAACACAACAGTGTTGTTAAACCACCACGATTTGCTTGCCTACAAGACAGAACTTCCAGGCTGCTCTCCGTGACCTACCCCAAGTGGTGACATGGATGTCCAAACCCTTCTGGTTCAGGCCAGCAGGTGGAACAGCATTTGACCAAGAGGGATCAAGTCCCCTTTGCTCAGCACTGGCAACAGCAAGTGAAATGCTACCATGCAAAGACCTTTCTTGAGATGACCCAGGTTTTGGTTTCTGCCTCACACAGACGAGCATCCAGCCTTCGGTATGGTGTTTCAACTAGTGGTGTATCAGGGTCAAATGATAGCAAGGAATATAATAGAAAGCAGAAAATATTTCTAAATCACTGTTTCACACAACAGTCTATTGAGAGAGGATATGAAGTCTGACTCACTGTAATCTTCATACATTTAATGGATTTTTCCACACTCCAGTTGGGCTCCATACCAACAGGAAGGAGGTTATTTTCCTCAGTGAAGATCATTAACAATTCATATGCAGCAGTTTCTGCCATATGTGGCTTGTCAGCTGACTGCCTTGATCTGTTAACCAGTCTGCTGGTGGGGTTCTTCCAGCTTAAATGAGGAGCACATTATTTTATAGTTTTAATAATACTACCAAAAATGATACTAAAGTCATTTGCTGTGAAAGAAATGTTGCTTATATTCAGAAAAAAAGGTTGTTAAACCATCCTCTACCTAAATGGGTTGCTCACTTTTTTCTCATTCTCCTCTATGCTTGTGGGGGAAGAAAGAGATGTGGGAGGACATTTGCAAGACATAAAAAGCTTCAGAAGTTTCCAATTGGTACCATGCACTGATAAAACCTTGTGTCAATTGGCCAGAACACAAGACAAAAGAGAAAAGGGGAAAAATCTGTAGTAAAGAACAGTTCTCCCACTTCCTTCCAATCACTGCTTAGTTCACTGAGAAAAGTGTAAAAAAGTATCTTTCCATCAACACAGAAAAAGCAGATTTCAAAGCAGTTTTCTACAAATATCAGCACTATCTCTACTGCACTTCCTCTCTGCATTGAATCACCAGTTTGCAAATATCCAAGTTTTGGTTAAACATGAGCAATTATAGGAAGCACAGCAAAAGAGGAAATCATGATTTCACTTCAGCCTTATGCAAAGTTATACTTACAGAAATCAATGACATTATTACTGTTGTGGAACGAGAAAAAAATGCATTACACATTTCTCCAAGCTACTTACATTCTGTGCTCCATCTCAGATGATGACACTGTCACCAGTTTTCAAGACTCTGGTCAACAGTCCAGCAAATTTATCAATTAGTGATGGTTCCCCTTCTCCACAATCAAGCAGATACAAAGTTATCTCCTGCGTTGTGGCCCTTTAGCTGATACAGTACTGAATGCATCTACTCTTCATAATACATATCAACTACTCTACTTTCAACATGTATTTCTAATCAGTTCATCTCAGAGTCCCAGAGCTGCCTATATGTATCACACAAGCAAAATTGACTTTGTCAAGGAAATAAAAACCTCTGCAAAAGAAAGCACCAAGAGCAATTAATGCATCCATGCAGTCGGGTGGTTTGGGCCAGAACAGATCAGTTTCCAGAAAAAAACTGACAGATCAAATATGACCTTCAGTTATTATGTCTACTCTTCAGATTCCTAATCCTACCCTATGAAACCTGTATCTACTTCAGAAGGACAATAAACTGAATTATTCCAAACCCAGTATTTAATGGTTTCTGCAGTGACAAGAAAACACAAGAGTTCCTAAGTGGTATAAAGATACTGCCAGAAAACAAGTTTAAAGGAATTTTGGCTGTTTTCCTATAACATTTGAACAGCCAGAAATACAAATTTTACAAACACAGAAAAGGGTCAGAAAGAACAATTCCAGCTGTGTTTGTTTTGAAAAGAAACTTGTTTTAAAATAAAACTTCATTGTGGAGTCAGAACCAGAAAGACGGGGAAGGTCCAGCACAGGAGACTCCAGGGTTCTGCTCCTCACCTCTCATGGAGTTTGGGGCAAACTGTGAATCTCCACAGCACACTCAACACCCCTCACTCTTCATCTGCCTGGGGGGATTTGAAATGCAGCTACCAAGCTGAGATGTAATAGACAGCATTTTTAGTCCAGATGTTAATGGTTTAGTTAAACCTGAGTTCAAGATTTTGATATGTTATGAAGATTGTTCACACCATATTCAAGGGCTTGGTCCAGAGATTAGTAACAAGTATTTTTCCTGCCTTAGACAACAAAAGAGATTAAGTTATATCAGTTATTTATGTGTGTTGGTGTTCTAACATTTCCTTGGCATAGAGAGTCAAATTAACTAACTGCATTTTCCAGGAGTAGTTCTTAAGATGGTTTTAACAATGACCTTGTTGCATTATCAAATATCTATCTCCAAAATAAAAAAATTAATTCTGACAGTCTTGGGAAGCTGAATATCATTAGTATATCAAGACTTAAGGAATTTGTTTTATGGTACAGTAATAACATGGCATATTGTTAGCAAGATGAAATCAGCTTAGTGGTCACAAGAACAAAACTGAAATCAAGTTAAGATTGTTTCTCTGAAAGGAAAAGATGACTTGACAGGCAGTAATCAAGAGTTATTTTGTAAATGGATTTGCTGATGCTTTCCAAAGGCATCAAAAAGGCTTAAGTTATTTAAAATAAAAATTATATTGTTTCATTTTTAAATCGTTTTCTTCTCACTTTAATTTGTAATTAAAGTGGATGTTATGATATACATATAACATGCAAGAAGAACTCTTCTGGCCTTATTTTTGGAAAATTTCAAACCTGTTTCTTTTTCTAATACAAAAAATGAAAGCAAGATTTCTGTTCCAATAAAACAGTACTGATTTATTTTCAGTTTGACTGAATATTCAGGTAACACGGAAGAAATTATTTCAGTGGGACTGAAGAAAGGAAATTAGCCAAGAGCTGGGGGCCAGTTTCTACAATCGTTTCATGGATTTGAGATTTCCTTTCTGATGGATTGATGCTGATACACTTCAAACCCATTTAGAATTAAGTCTTCTTTTGTCCCTACACTGTTGATTAGTTTCAGCTTCTGAGCTGGAATGAGCAGCAGGGAAAGGCAGAAGACCTTGCATCTTGATCATGCAAACAAAAGCATGTTTGAGTAAGATTGATCAGTACTGCAAAACTGGAAATATGTAAGCAAGAGGAGGCAAATATTTTTCCAAGTAAACAACCTCCTCCAGAAGGAAAATGTGATCCTGAGGTCTCATATTAAGACAACATGCCTGATAAAAAAATTATTCTTAAGAGCTGCCTAAAATTACAAAGCCTCCAAACCTTTACGTGATATCATTGCAGTATTTGTAAGATCTGATTCACTGACTGAAGTGCAACCCCCTTCTGCTTCAGCTCACCAGCTGAAAACACATCCCCATGACAACCCGGGAGCCGCGGAGGAGAGCACAACACCCAACCTACTGCCAAGCACTGCCGGAGCCCTGCTCCAAAGAGGGATGTGCCAACCCACGGGAGCACGTTTCTGTCACTGCTATGGGGCCTGGACATGTGTGCGGCACCCTGGATTAGAAAATTTAAACAAGAATGGCATTAGGGGCATGCCAACAACCCTAACACTCAGCCAACTTTTAACTTCAACAGTGGCAATACCATCTCTGCAAGCTAATATATTATTTATTTGTACAGACTGGGGAAAAAAAGGTTATTTAGGTGCCCAAATGTCTATCTCCTGCTTGAGCAGAATCAGTGACCACCACAAACTTGCAGTATGAATCCATTACATCTCAGAGCAAGGAAGCTGGTTTTCCTTCTCAAAAATATGCAAAAGAAATCTGCTAACGGTAAGGTTTGAGTTGAACAAAACATTACAACTGCATTTGTCTAGATCAACACTGCAGACAGATTATATTAATTGCACCCCTAAAAGCAAAATAATTAGCTACATTTATCACAAACGACATCAAGCACTGTGTATCTCAGCGGTTGTACTGCTCCTTCAATTATTCTGCCTCTCTCTGTTACATAAGCTCTACTTTGCAGCTCCAGGTGATACAAGAAAAACCCAAATTCATGTCACTTTTATAGTCTATATCATAGCACAGAGACAAAGAAAAATATGCTGGGAAAAATCAGGAAAATCACCTGCTATACTATTTTGCAGTAGTTCCACTTCAGTAATTTCATAAACATAGTCTCATGATCCACACTGGGCAAGGACTAAATGGGTTTGGCAATCGGAGTTACCCAAGCATTGAAATGATCCCTGGTTAAAATAAAACATGACTGTAATAAGTTCAAGGTAGTTGGTACTTGTGTGCACTATTTCATCCTCACCAAATACGACAATTAACTCACATGGTGAAATCCCAGCTGAAAAGAAATCAAGAGCAAAATCTCATTACCTTGAGGCCATGGTGAGCTTTGCCTCTCCTAAAAAGACTGCAAAAATCCTGTTAAAACAGAGTCCCCTTATTACAAACTTACAGTGAGTACATACAACTTGCCACGTATTTTCTAGACCAATATTTCCAGAAATTGGTTCTGGAAAACAAATCCTACCATCTCTGTCTTCAGGGGCTGGCAGGCTCACAATTCAACTCTTCCCAGAAAGCATAAAATCACAATCAACATAGTTCAGCTGGCATTTAGTGTCAGCTACACAGAGACAAAGCTGCTGGTCAAATATTCCACAGCTATTGCTGCTTAGCTCTTAAAAATTTCTCATGTTTAAAACTAGAGTACAAGATTGAAACTTGGTATTTTCTAACATGGTATTTTTCAGTCATCTCTCCTGACAATTTGTTCTGATTTGTGTGCATCACACTTCCTATTATTTCTTAATTTGGTAAGTAAGTTCACAGTATTCATAAATTCATACCAATTATACAGTGGAATTAATGACAACAGTTCTCACTGGGAAGTCAGGCTCTAACTCTTCAACATCTTCCATATCCCTTAACCCTTCCTTGTCCATTCCCACATTCATCACCTGTCATGTGAACCAAAGCCACCTGTAAGAAGAGGCTGACAAAGCTGGTTACTGCAATTCAGAGTGACACTGCTATGCATGTGCTCTTCAGAGGCCTTTTAGGACACACCAGCTTAAAAGTTAACAGGCACCTCAAGGTGCCTCCCTGGAAACAACACACGGATGATACCCATGGAGTACCAGCCACCTTCTGGGAGCTGCCCCAGCTCCAGGCCAGCGCCAGGACCTGGCGGCCACCCTCAGGGAAAGCCCACGCACTACCTGTGCCCAGCAGCCCGCAAATCCCATCTGTCTCCTTGACAAGCAATTTCACATTCTTTCTAGGAAGGATTTTAGGACAACTGCCAAAACACACTCCTTGCATTGTTTCTTGCCTCGTGCTGTCACCACAAGGCCACATGGGATGGCTGGAGAGGGGGACCTACCACAGAGCAAATACAAGTACCTGGGATTTCCAAATGGGCATGCAACCAGCGCAGGACACGCAGGCAAAAGCAGGCCAAGAAGCCACCCAGGGAGCCAGTGCTGTTGTCCCACATGAGAGTGTGGAGTCCGTGCCACCAGCTCACATTGTGTATTCATCCCACCCCGTCAAGTGCCACAGCCTGCTTGGGCTGTTTTGAATGTTGCACCAAGTGCATTCTGGGGTGAAAGTCTAATTTTTCAAGGCAAATTAGACACACAAGGACTCACATTAATTACAGGTTCTGGGCACTAATCCATGAAGACAGGTGCAGAAACCACAAGTTTACTGCTGCTTCAAGAGTTCTGCTATGGCAAGCCAGAATCAGTGCGTGTTCTGTCCCAGGATACAAGACCTTGTGTGTCTAAACAACAAGAGCAAAGCAGCACAAAATAACAAACATTCACATGTAAGTGCTGCTCGGAACTTAACTCTGAGAGAAACCCTGCTGGCTCTATTACTAACAAACCTCTCTCCTGCCCTTCTTCAGTCTTTGCATTTACTTCATATATTCGTTTTATCAAACAAATAAGAGCTTTGCCACTGAAAGGACCAGTCTAAACACACAAGGGTTTTTAGAGAAGTTTTTATTAGCTCTTTTTAAAGAGTCAGACAGAACAGGCTAAAACAGCATTCCTACTAATGAGTCGCATTGGTGGCCTGCAAGAAAAGTATCTTTGAACACCACCAACAAAAATATTCTTCATAAGAGGCTGCTTACCATTACACTCTACCAGATAAAGCTTGGAGAACTTGTCTGAAAAGGATACCGGGTTCTCCGTTCCCATCACCTGCACCTACTCTGGTGAAACAGGGGTCAATCTGAGAAGTGGCAGCTTTCCTGCTTTTACTGAGACTGAGACCCAGTTGTATGGCCCCTGTTCTAGCTGAGTAACCACAACTCCCTCTGAGGCCAAAAAAACCTAATCTGGGTCATTAGGCAGAGGCATTGCTACTGAAGGTGTTTCTCTCCTCCAGCAGCTGAGTTCAGTGCCACGTTCCCAGCCTTTGCCAGCTCAAAAAATACCACCAGTTGCAAGTGTCCAACTGACTGCCAAGGCAGACACACAATGCAGCCTCTTTTCCAAAGACAGATATGGATTAAGGTCCCACACACTCCTTTCACCCATTCCTGCAGCTGAAACACATCCAAGAGGGAGGATAACAGGTGAATTCCCACAGGTGCTCAAAGGGACAAAATCAGGTACCAGCAGGAGAACATATTTCACAATCACTGAATCCCTTTTCTCTTCTTCCTGATCAACAGCCCAGACCTAGGAAGTACCTTCAAAAGAAAACAGGACCAGCACAAACACTAAAATGAATGATTTTGACCACTACAAGCCACAGATTGGCACATTATAACTTCCCATACACCTTTCCCCCAACCGGGCCCTTAATATGTTTTCAATTATGTGAATAATTTGCATAATTAGGTTACATTCAGTACAAGTTTTTTTCAACTGGTCAGAATTAGTATTAACACGAAAGAGTTTGCAGTCACAATGATTTCATTTCTGAAGGCAATCCCCTAAGCCTCTCTGGTTTCAATAGTTTAGTTTGATTTATCTAGGACAAAGGTAGGGCAAATTTAGTGTATTTTGGTATTTAAAAGGCATTCTGAACCTAACATTTTTACTAGTATGTCAGCATCATGGTTGGGAAGTTCAAACACACAAGACAAATACAAGCTCAAGTCCAAAAAAATCTTCACTGTGTACAACCCCTACAATTCAGGCATAAACAATCTACTATGCTGCAGCATCTCTGATTCCAACCCTTTTTTTGTAGGGCATTATGTAACATTTATTCATCCAAAACATATTATTCTACTCCTTTCCCACCTGATCATGCCCAGCCTGCTGCAGCTACAGAGTTTACACAAACCTCACAAGTGCTCATAAAGTACCAATTATAATCTCATTCTTTTTGATTTCCCCTGTTCCAGTCCTTGCCATTTTTTAGGAGATGGGCCAAAAGCTCTTCAAAAGGATCTAGTTACTGTACAACAGTCCCGTTTAAGTCAGGAAGAGATACAGATGGCCTTCAGTTATTTCTTGTGTTCAAGGGATGCCAGCTCAGAGAACAATTGTGAACGGTTGAAAGAGTGACTTAAAAACATCTTGATAAACAAATACACCAATAGCCCTTAAATTATTTTGTTTGCCAATAATTAAATGCATTTAGCTTTCCAAAGCTGAAATGCCAAGGATGCAAATGTTCATTAAAATCTAAAGGCACTATAATCAATACAAGATGCAACATTAGTTAAATTAGCAGTCTAGGGCTCAAAAGGACAGAAAGATCTACAAATCTGAATTTTTGTTTGAATTGCATTGCATGTTAAATTCTGCTGCTTACAAGCCAAATACTGTGTGCTTCACTGATACTAAATTGTCCCAATGATGTCAATAAAAATATTTCTGTAATGAAATAAAAATAATTCAGCTCTATGCTAACAGAAAACTTCATCCAGGGAAAAATGTTTCTTCTTTAAATATCACATGAAAATGTAAATTAAGCAGTGGGCTGGTGCCTGCCATGTAGCTTAAATGAAGACAACCAAGGCAGATTTAATTTTGAATGCCAGGAAACTAGGATGCCTTCTGTAGATCTGAGAAAATACAACACCAAAGTACCAGTATGACTTACCTAGTGAGCAACTGGTACTTCAAGATATGGTAGGCAGTGAAGATGCTTCAGCAGTGTTCAGGAACATCCTCACAAGCACCTATAGGGACACTTTAACTCAGTGCCTAAAGTTTCCTATATTTCTGGGCAATATGCAAAACATTTACAGCATATAAATAAATACCTTGTAAGAAAGTTCTGTTCCTACAACAAGAAAATACAACCCCACAAGCTGAAAGGGCTGTGAAATGAACTTTAATTGCACTGAAGCTAACACCGCCCTCTTAACATCAGTAACTGGCCACAGACCTTTGGGTGCAGACTAAAATGGATATGAGACTGAAACCCCTCTGGGATGAGAGGAAGGGTTCCCCAGATGTCCCTGTCGCTGTCCCTGTCCATGGCACTCATGCTGTCCACACTGCAGGGAGCATCCAACATGTCCCACCTGGGGTGGCATCCCAGAGGGATGGGCCTTTCTAGGTGTGTTGACCAAAACAGCTCCCAGCAAGTTTGGAACTGGGAATATGTTGGTTCGTTCCCTTTCTTTTCTGGACATGTTAGGGACCCAGGAATAGAAGAATAGACCTGGAAATGATCTGAAATGCAGTCCAGCCATGAAAAAATGCTCTGATTTTTCTTGTTTTCCCTTCTAGAAAGCAAGTCTTGTAAGAGAATCAGCTATGCTACATCCCTGCATCAGAGTGGTGTCTGTGATGCATCTAACCACAGACTACCAGTCTGGAATAGGATAGCTGTAAAATCTGTAAAGCAGCTTTTGGAACTGAAAGGCCCCTGAAGTCCAAAGTAAAAGGACTTATTCTGATTATAACAAACAAATCCTATTCCAGCCGTAACAAAGAAATCCATTCTTTCTTGCATGAAAAGCCATGTATTTAAAAAAAATTCCTTCTTTTCTACCTTGCTGGTTATATATACAGTACTTAAAATAACTAACTAAAATCCACTTATCAGGTTACTTGGATTTCTAGAATACACAGAAGTTCTAGTCAGAATTCCTGTCCCATTTTTCCATTGTTTGGCAATAGAAAGAGTCACTGAGTCAATTCATCTGGGGCCTGATCAGAAACCTTGCAAAAATCAATAGTGAGATTCTCTGGCTAGGATGTCTCAGTTTCGTCAAATGAATCCATCTCATTAATCTGGTTTCCACTCCTAGACAATGGATAGAGACAGACACTCCTGGGCTAAAATTTGCTTGACCCTCAGATGTCTAAAAAAAGGATCAGGTGAATAGTGTCTAAGAAAAGACTGTTCTTTTCCTTTGATTACATAGGGATCCTAGCATGATTTGATCAGAGGTAGACACCCAAACTGCTATCTAACCTTATACAAGACGATTCACAACTTCAATAGCTTTGACAGAGTCCACCCAAGACCTCTGTGCAGCCATTAGCCAAAATAAACCAATATTCTCCACTCAACTGCCAGGACCCATCAGGGACAGGGTAAGAACTAAATGTACCCCTTCAGCCCTACTGCTACACAGGGCTGAGCTATCACAACCAGTCTGGAACCTTTTGTTCTATGGGAAGTCCCTTTTGTGTTCTAAATGCACATTTCAAAAGAATACACAGAAGAGAGATGCCAAAACAGAAACATTTTGTTTCAACACCATTTTTTTTAAAAATTAACTTCTACATGCAATACAAGCTGTAATGTGTTGGACGGAAAATTTCTGTCGAAGTAGCAGGAACGCATGAAAATCCCAGCTCGTGACAAACCACACTGTGGTGCCTTCAATCCTGTGGGATCTGGGTGATCCTATAGCAAACAGCAGGTAACCTCCAAAGCTTGATACAGTTTGCTCTCACACAGATAGCTTCATATAAAGGCCCTAGCTATTACCAGGCAGTGCTTTCTGGGTGTATCTGTAAGAGAATATTCCCTCCACAAGCTTACACAATTGTGCTTCTGCAATGTTACAAATGCCAACAGGACAGTCACTATACAGCATATTTACAGGTATTTTCAAGAAACTGGTGAAAGGATGCACACAGGTTAGACAAATTAAACAGTTCAACAAAAACCACAGGTATTCTGCATTTCATTCTTTCTAAATTAATAATTCAAAGATTCTGAGCACCTGCATTTCTTACCAGCAGCAGTGGAGCTGCTTCTTGAGTGCACTCAGAAGACATTTATCACTGGTAGAATAAGGAGGATATTATTTGAATGATGACCTGGAGAGGCCTTATCCTGCAAGATGCCAAGTGCTTCCTGTAGTTTGAGAGTGACTCTTGTGCAGCCATGAGATCTGTCAACACTACAATACTCACACCTTCCTCACCCTGCCACCCCCTCTGCGATGTCTGCTCACCAGGACTTTTTCTGACCCTGGAATGTAAAGTCTTTTGGGTAAAAATCACTTCTTTTTATACTTTTGTATAATAAAGTGTAGTGACTGGGCCTGACACTGACTGTATTAAACATAAATAAAGATCAGCACTGCACATCTATATTGCTCCTTCAGGAGCAATTAATTAGAACCATTCATACAATGACAGGGCTCCTTCTGTCCCTCCTTGAATGTCACTGAGGTAGCTCAGACTAGATATATCATTTAATTTTTGACCCTACCTGTTCATACCTGGGGGAGATAATAATGCATCTCATCTACCAGCTTTCATTTCTCATGTCTATTTACATTGTAAACTCTTATGACTGCCCCTGCCTCTTACTTTCCACAACACTCAGCAGCAGTGGTTTGAAAAACACTCTACTGCAATTAAAGGATCTACACCATTTATTATCTCCAGATCAAAAAAATGCCCAAGGTGGCTTAGCAAGACTAGATCTCTTACACACCTATGGCAGTATACTCCTACCTAGTAAACAGCTCAGACAAAACCATAAAAGATGTACTAAGAAGACCAGGGGGAGGGAATGAGGATGACAATGCAGTAGCCAGTAAACCTGAAAGTCCCTTGAAGGAAACCACTGACACTGGTGGTGCAAATACTACTCTGTTTCAAATACCTGTCCTGACAGAGGGGTTTTTTTAATTTAAATTCTCAGATTGCACATAAAGCTTTGGGAAAGTGGAAGATTACTTCTGTTGGGTAGGAACGCATCCATCACCATGCACCAGGATTTGGTAGCATTACAACAACAGGTCTTGCACTGGCTTGAATACATTATAAAGTAACACTCCACTTAAATAATGAAGTGTTGCCAATACCCCTGGCAAAACACTAATCTATGCAGTGAAAGCCAGGGAAGAAGAAAAATGTGTCTTACCACATAGTAAATAAATTTCAAGTGTTTAGTAAACCTTCATAAACAACAAGATTTGAATGCCATGACAAAGGCAGCACTGAATCAGCCCGGAGGAACGGCAGGTTGAGGAAGCACAACCCACCTTGGGGCAGAGGGCACACCCTGTGCAAGGACACCCTCCCAAGACTGATTATTGGGATGCAAACAGCATACGAAGAATCAAACCTCCTCTGCTCTTGCAGGCCCTCAGCTTGATGTAAAGAGGAGTAGAACATTTTCTCCTGCATAGCTATGAAATCCTGAAACCCCCTTCTACGGATAGGATAGTGTGGACAAGGCAAGGCGAGCTTTTTTGGTGGTCCAGGGGAAGGGAGAAGAGGCTGCATCACTTGCATCAGGGCCTACTGCTCAGCCATCTTTAAATTTAAATAAAAAATAATTTTAAAAAAGACATCATATTTCATGACAAGGATGTAGTCAAACAAGCTTGGTAAAACACAAGGGCTCCTTGTGACAATGGACACAATACAGATGTCAAAAATGGCACAGCTAACTATTTATAACTGTAAAATCAGAGATTTAATTGCCTCAATGATCAAAGAGGTAAAAATTACTCTTTACAAAAAATGTTTCAGGTTCCACTGTGTGGATCCAGACAGCTCTTATCTGCAACATCTCAATTACCAATGCCACAGAGACCAGACCAGCTTCTCAGCTGCACAGCCTGGCCCAAGACCATAACCCTCTGCCAATATGCAAATCGACTGTCCCATTGTTAATGATACAGAAATGCTACATTTTTGGCAAGTTAACAATAAAGAGAATTTGAAGTACATACTTCCCCACTAGGGAAGTATGCATTGCAACCCCCCCAGACACATCAGCAACTGTATATACTAGGCTTTGGAGATACTTCTTCTTCCACAGCTGGAAGGTTTTGAAAAAATACATTAGGGCATAAGCTGTCATCTGTCTTACACGACAGTGAGGTTATTTGGAGGTTAATAATTTTGAGGTTATTATTCTCAAATACAGTTCTTATTAAAATAGGTTTCCACAAAAACATATACAATGACAATTCTTGGGTGTATTGAAATAAAATATGACTGTATACTGGGGATTCTGGGAAGAGCTTTTACCACTATTTATGGTATTAAGTGTTTCTTCATCTCACAACTACAACATCCTTGAGAAAGAGAAAGACATATCTAGGTCCTGCTACTAAAATTATCTATCAGGATAAAGCAGCTCTAATCTCAGGGTATATTTTCTGACTTGCCCTTAGCTAAGACATTCTAAGGAAGGCAAGCTAAGGAAACCCAGCCTAAAGCTGCATATGAAGCTGTGAGCCATGCTGCCTCATCTGTTCCCTTCAGGCATTAGCCAGAAAAGGAGCAGCCACCCAAGCCACGTTCCCATTCGGTTTGACTCAATTGCTGAATATAAACTTCCATTTCTCTGCTTGAGGAGCTCTGACCATTCTTAATTGCCACTTATTTTCCAGATCACTAATTAGATTTTGCAACACTCAGTTCTTTGAAAAAGCATTGCCAAGATCAATAACTTGTCAGAGCTCCTGCTTTTTTTGTATTTGAACTTTACTCAACCAAGGTTTTCCAAGCTCTCTTTTGAAACCATTGTGCAAAATGTTATTCCTAAATCCTGAATTCTTCTAGAAGTTTAACAAAATAAAATAAGCCAATTCTCTTTCTTTAAATAGTGTGAAGCTGAAGGAGGACAAGCTTACCTCCTGACATACAGAGTCCAAAACATTTAATTTATGCCCAGCATAAAGTAAAAGATAGGAGATTATATATACACTTCTGAATTAAATATATATACATATAACCAGAAATTTCATTAATATTTACAACAAAGGACTACAAATAATTATCAAATGCCTCATTCTAAAATGCAGCATTTAATCTGATGTGTGCAATGGCCATAGTTTGTTCCATAAATTGTTGCAATCAACTTAATTAAATATACAGTATTACTTAAGTGAGATGGTTATACTCTTTCTAAAATTAAAATATACTGCAGCTGTTAGTGCACTGGTTACATTTTTGAGACCTTTCTCCCCTTTTCAGCATAAAACTGCAAATGCAGGAGAGGATTTTCCACTGTCTTCCAGCTCTGGGAACACCAATGCCTACATTTCACTCAAGCATGGGCAGTCTCACTTTAGCCAGTGGGAATACTTGCAAGTCTAAATTTAAGCAGAATCATGGCTTAGTTGTTCACATGTAATAGTCAGAACATAAATCAAATCACACTAAAAAAAAAAAAAAAAACCTGTTAAATTCTTTATTTCTGCCCAAACTGGCCATCATTGCAGCCTGCTGGTCACGACCTTAAACTCAACCCACACTAGACACCATGGCTTTTAGGCCCAAGACTTTTTTCCTATGCACAAAATGACTCCAATGAGTTGCATGGAAAAAAGTCAATGTCTTCATTGTTATTTAAACCCTGTGGTGAACATATTCTTAAGGCTTATTACATGGGACATATTCTTAAGGCTTATTACATGGGACCCACTCCATTAAAAAATGCAATTATAGAATGAAAATAGAGGTCAGGAGCAACTGGCCAAGGAATTTAAGAAGTGTTTAAAACTGGCAAGGATGAAACATAACAAACCACCCCATTGGGAGCATACTGGCACTTGTGACTGAAAGGACACCTCCGTCTCTATCACAGCTTCCACTGTACTTATTAACAACAGATATGCAGCGTATGGAAGGAAAGACTTGCTCAAACCTTAATCCGTTGCCATGCAATATGCAAAACTGACCCTTTAAAAAGCACCTAAAAGCCTCCTACTCTGGGGAACAATCTGCCCTGAAGAAACAAAAACTGTAACATTACCCAGAAAACACTGTGACCAACAGTCATAAACAGAAATAAAGTGAAAGTCATTCTTCCTTCAATTCTGGACTGCCAGGGAAACGTCCCTGTGAACACCACTGGGTATCTCATTCTCGAGGTAACTTGTATGAAACAAAAATACCACATACATATGAATCAAATTAGTCTTTTACTTTCTTACCACAAAATGTTGTTTTCAAATAAAGTAACCCTTACTGTGCATAGTTACACAGTAATACTTAAAACCCAGTTAAAATTTTGAGTTGGTATGTATTATCACTCAATAAGAACTACACTAATCCCTGTAATTAAGTCTCTATTTAAACAATTATTTTGGTATTAAAACTGTTTTCCACAGCCTTAGTTTTAATGCTATTAATCCACTGTGAAGTTCCTTTCATTAAGCAAGAACAAAACTTTTGTTGAGAAACTTCTTAATCACACAGTAAACATATTGGTTCTAATGCTGACATTTTATGTTCTTAACAAGGAAATCTGTTTCATTTACTTTGGATAACAAGGAGACTTTTGATACAGTTACATCTCACTGCACCAAAAGAGCTTTTTGCTTTGCAAAAGAGAGAATTCAATTCTCATTGCAGCCACCTACACTTGAATAATCCCAAGTAAAGGTATAGTCCTATACAAATGTAACCAAGGAAAGAATGGCCACAAGTTTGCAAGACCAAGTTTCTTCATCAGAGTGTGGCCGCAATACCACACCTGAGGAGCAATGATGAGGTTGATTTAAAAGCATTGTTACGGATCTTCCCTGGTTTTCCTGTCATTGATCTAAACTACAACAGACAACGTAATTTCAAAATTCTAACTAAGACCAAAAAGGAAGCAGCAATCAGAAAGCATTTTGGTGTCTGAGCTATTGACTCCAACTTTCCAAACCAGCCTCATTCTTTCAATCTACACAGTGAATTAAGAGCATATTCCTTAAATACTGATCAGTTCTGTCTGTAGTTATGTTCTTATTACAAGATTACTGCAATAAACTTTTCCACACTGAATTTTACCTTCACTGAATGAAAATTAATTAGGCGCACACTAAACAGCATCCAAAATTCAGAGCTTATAAAAGTTTAAATGCTGTATATAGACCCTGTTGAAGTCTTTTGGTTAATTAACTCCTTTTCTTTTGCAGTGCACGCCACATGCTTTAGATAATTTTAGCCACATTATCTTCAGTAAATTTTTCCATTTCCAATGTGTAAGAAGTAATATTCAAAAGACTAAACTGTTTATGCCTCCATAAGTTATGACCTTAAAATACAAGAACTACTTAGTTATATTATCTTTGGTTGAAGCTTATGACTTCTGTCTCATGACTTGTATGACATGATCAAAAAGTAGAAGGCAGCAATATTTTTAATACAGCATATACACTCAATTATTTACATCCCCAAGCTATTGAAAAGGTCTTTATTAAGTGTGAAATGCCAATATTTTATTACAGCTGCCATTAACATTCAGGTATAGTCACAACCTACTTTATTGTGCGTTGTGAGTAAACTAATCCCTGAGGGGTCCTGTTATGGACACAGGGCAAAGCAGAGGGCTCAAAGAATTTTAGACACTGAGCAAAAGTGAGCTTGACAGACATCCAGCACTGCAATAAGACCCAAGAAGGAAAAAAAAGAGACATTCCTCCTTTGGCAACGTTACACAGAATTTGCATGCATGTATGGACTACATTCCTACCACTTGGGGGAAAATAAATGACAATTATGGCAACCCATTGATAGTTGAAAAGTTGGTTAGTTTAATGTAAAAAGTAGTTTGCAATATCTTTAGTTACAACTACAGAAGAGGAGAAATAAGACAGGATAAGACAGGACGGGACGGGACAGGATAGGCTAGGCTAGGATAGGATAGGATAGGATAGGATAGGATAGGATAGGATAGGATAGGATAGGATAGTTCATTGGGAAGGGACCCACAAGGATCATCTAGGCCAACTGCAATATGCCAGTTTTTCCAGCAGACCTGGAAACTGAAGGTTTTTCGTAGCTGATGCATCAGTCATTAAACCTTGCTCACCACAAAAGAAACAGCAGTGTTTTCCTTTAATAAAAATTCTTTTTTCATCACGGTGAGTAATTTTAGGCTTCAGCAACTTGCATTCTCATTTTCAACATAGCTAGTAATACGTCCAATTTCACTTTCAAAAAGCAGCACAGTAAGACGAACCTCCACAGAAAAGGTATTTGAAACAAATCCCCAGTTGCATTGGGATCATCACCATTTCAATAAAAAAATGATCCTTGCAGGGAGAAACACAGCAGGGGCTGGAGTTCTCACATTGCACAGAAGCCTTCGGAACAGCAACCTCCAGGCTTTGGACTGCTCTGTTGTACTGACAGCTCTTAACTGATAAAGCTTTACCACTGCTAATGAAAAGTGTTAATAAGGAGTAGGCAGGGGAAGAGAAAAAACTTCAAGAAAATGGTATCATTCAGGTGTTACTGACAGGAAAGACATCACTTGTGTGACATATGAAGTCATGGGGGGGGTAACACAACAGCAAAACTGCTACTCCTATATTCAAATGTATACAATGCTACCAAACCCCAAATCTGTAAATCCCAAAATAGAAAGAGTCACGGACCTGCCAAATTTTGCTTTGCCAGCGTGGGGAATGACATCAGTGTGACTCACAGTGCACAAGCCGAAGAGGCAGCAAGACAGCTCAGAAGGGAGATAGGAGGGAGGAAGAGCAGCCATTCCGTAACTCTCCTGCTCCACATCACAGTAATCATTTACACATTTATGTTCTTGTGCCTTCATTTTCAAATGAAGAGAACATGCTATATTTAGCTCCAAGCTTTTCTCATGACACATTTTAGAGTCTCAGTGGCAAGCTGTATGGAAAAGCAGTGCAATTAGGAGTTAAAAATCTAATTGCAAAGGGTCTGTGAAAATACACAATCGTGAAATTGTATCTTATGGATAAATACATTTGGTTTAGAAAACCCAGTTGGATCGTGTTAACCTTGTGAAATGATCTTATACAGAATTAATCTTGCTGCTTAATCCCATGCTTCAAAACAATCTTGAAAGCATAACTTCACTTTTTAGATACCTTATTTCCATAGTATGTGAAAGCAGCAACCAAAGCTATCTCTCAAATAGGGTTCTCCTGATTATACATACACTGACATGATGCAACTTTTTAAATACTAGTTTTCCCCTAATAACAATAGTGTCATTCCACCTCTGGCAACCACGTTATGAAGCATGCTTTTCCTTTTAGTCTTCTGTTTTGCCATTTAGACTCCTTGGTCAATACAAAAAGCCTACCATTAATTACACAGGAAGAAGTTGCAACATAAACACTGGTTATTCCTTAGGAGAAAGCAGCAGCAGTGCTAAATTAAAAGAATAAGATCCAGTGCCCACAGATAATGAACCTATTACAACATACACTTCTCTAAAGCTGTGTACATGGCAAGAGTGCAACAGCTAAGCCATGTGAAGTCCAGCACCAACGCAAATCAATGTAGGAGAATGCTACCTTAAACATCCCTCTGTATCACAGCTGTAAATAACCTCACTTGTAGCCTTCATTAACAAACTGGCTAGCTGAAAGAAATTACACAGTATAATCGAATTTGAAAAGACAACAGACACAGTTCAAATACTGTGTATTTCTTTTTCCCACTATTCCACATTAAGATAAACAGAAGTACTACACATAACAATAGACTCAACTAACCCTGACAAAATCACACTTGTAGGGCTGTGGGTGGGAGGATGATGAGAGGCTGGAAAAGGAGAGTTATCTTTCCTCTCACAGACTTTCATCAGTTTTTCCATCCTGAGTCAAAACCAAAAACTAGGACAGTTATACTTGCTTAAGATCAGATAACCATAAACTAAGACACTTTTTTAACAGAGAAACTCAATCAAGTGTGAGGTTTCTTTGTTTTGTCAAGATCATTAACAGATTTCCAACTTTTTCAAACCCTCATCACCAAAATACCCTGTTCCACATAAGCCTGGATATTTTTTAATGATAAACAAAATCCTGGATATTTTTAATTTAAAAAAAAAAATCATCTGCTTGAAAACTAGTTGCAGTAGGACCCAGATGAATTCCCTTCCTGCTGCCACTGCTGCTGAACTCCACCTAGAATCTGGCTATTAAAGCAGATTCTGAGTGTGACACTCTAAAAGATCTCACTAGTTTTCACACAGCAATTTTCTTCTTAAATTTACAAGACCTCTGTAAAAAGTACAGTGATACACTGTACCTCTTAAAAGCATGGGGA
The DNA here is from genome assembly GCA_013397775.1 of Eulacestoma nigropectus. Lineage (NCBI taxonomy): Eukaryota > Metazoa > Chordata > Aves > Passeriformes > Eulacestoma > Eulacestoma nigropectus. The sequence continues at coordinate 1,180,895 of VZTE01000432.1, read as the reverse complement.
ACAGGAATGCATATTCTCTACTAAAACACATCCCAGACAAGAGAAAGCAAACTGAAAAATTTTCAACTCCCTTTTCTGGATGAATCTGCTCTTAAATGCCATTTCCTAATCTCTTGTTCTCACTTTATTCAGTCATTTTGGAGTCAGAACAGAAATAGCCATGAATACATATTTCAATTTCTTAACCTTTGAGATATTTTGTAACTGCATTAATTTCTCACTCCACCTCTTCACATCTCAAAGTCACTGTAGAAAGCTGAAGAGAGAAACAATACACAGAAAATCGGGAACATTTAAATTCCCTATTGTTCAAATGAAGCTTGAATCCTTCAGCTACAGATGTACTGAGTTTCTCAAACTGTATAACTCTTCTGGCTACGTGCTGTTTTTTCCTCATTCCTGGATGCTGTCGCCTGCTGAGATACTTCATTTGAATGTTGAAGAGCAGTTAAAAGGCAAAAACTCAACAAATATTAATGTACTCCCAGAGAGACAGGAAGTCAATGCAAAAAATGGAGCTGCCCAGTTGCCTGGAATATCACTTTCCTTAAGAACTACTTACAGGATTTTACAGGAATTTCACCTAATTATTTACAGGAATGAATGAACTGTTACACAAGATGAAGCCAAAGGTCCATCTGATTGAGGACATTTTCTCCAGCAGTTTCATATTTTATCTAACTTTTGGAATTATTATTCCCTCTCTTGTAAACACAAAAAACTCATGGGGATTCACAGAAATTATCGTTCAGTGGGTTAAAAAAGAATTAAACTAAAGCAAAAGGAAGGACCTTTCCACACAAACAAAATCATTAAATTGTGAAACTGTGCTGCAGAGGCCAAAAGTATAAATGGTTTTATGGAAAAAATTCAGGGGAAGTAAGTTCATCGCTGACTATTGACCAAGATGACCAAGCTAACAACTCGGAAAGCCTCCGGCTGGCCAACTGCGGGAAGTTCAGGGGATTCACCAGGGAAGCACTGCCCTGTGCTTACCCCTGCCTAACACTATCTGTGCTGGCCAGGAACATGCTGGGCTTGTCGGATCCAATACAGCTCTTCCTGTGACTGAAAACAGCAACAAGGAATCTGCAGCTCAAAGGACTCAAAACTTTCACTTTATTCAGTCCTGGTGCGCGATTTTCCCCTCCATGTTTTTAATATATAACATTAACCTGTGTGATGTGTGAGCAACCAAAGGGGTTAGACAGGTCTAGCTGGCCCTTCACAAGGCCAACCCATTTGTTTAAGTACAAAACCACTGAATGGATATAGAGTCAAAAATATTTCTAAGGGTGGAGCATCTTCCTAATTTTGGGCAGTGCAAGACGATTCACATCCTGAAACACAGGAAAGAATTTTCCCTACACCTACTTAAGCTGAGTTTCTCAAACTCATATGAACACTTCCCAAAGTCATGGACAGTAAGTAGAATACTTCTAGGGATGTCCATACAAATAGGCTGTACCAAGCTATGCTGCCAACTGACTCGCTAACATCCTTGCAACTCTTCTGTTCAGAAATCTAAGTGAATGCTGCCTTCACATATCTGGTATCCCCCACATCAGCTCTTTGTACCAATTCACTGAATTACAAAGGAATTGGGGTCAGCGGGGACTTTTGGGGACCACCTAGTCCAATCCTCTACCCAAAGCAGAACTGCTCAGAGCAAATTGCACAGGACTATGACCAGTTGGGTTTTGAATAGCCCTAATGATGGAGACGTCTCTACTTTTGTTTATTGTGCTTTAGCAGAATTTCCTGTATTTCAGTTTGTGCCCATTGCCTCGTCCTATCACTGGATACCATGAGAAGAGCCTGGCTCTGGCTTCTTTACTCCCCCATCAGGTCAGCCCTACCTTCCTCATTTCACAGACAGAAGTCAAAACTCAGAAAACCTAAAAGATAATAAAAACAAAGCTTCACTGCCTGATCCTGGATTAAAAAGACAGTGGTCTTAGGTGCCTCGCAGCTCTCTGATCACTGCAGTTTGTATGGGCATCTCATCCACCAGCAAGCACCACTGAGGCTGAGCAGCTGCAAAGCAGTGTGGTTGTAAGGGAGGAAGGGAGCAGCAAACTCTCTCTCAAGCAGAAAACTTACAGCAGGTCTCATAAGATATTTAAAACTCCAGACAATCTATTATAAAGTAAAATAATCAAACATCAGCAACAACTTTTAACATCCCCAGAAGACAGACTATTCAACACAGAAAGACGAAATTACTGCTATATGATATTTTACTGCTCCAATAAAATATTTATAATGAAGCCCCGCAATACCACACATTATAAAAATACACCGGCCCTTTCACAAAAGCAATTAAATAAATAAATTATAAACCAACTCAGTACCCTCCAGGCACTCAGACCAGCAGACCCAGATTCTCCATCATGGTCCTTTATCCAAGCACGCTCACACAGCCACAAGCATCCCCCTCTCTTGTCTGTCTCTTCCATGGACACTTAAGTCCCATTTATGTCCCGGCGCTTCCCTGCACCGTTTTTTGCATTAATTTTAATGATTAATGGCAATTCGTAGTGAAATATCAATGCTGTCAAAGACATCTATTACTCTTTCTTGAAGCTGGACTGGGAAAGATGTTTTCCAGCTGTTTCAGTGCAGATAGTTTTTAAAACCACGCTCCCCTAACCAGCCAGCTCATCAGTCAAACACACCCATTCTGTGCCAAAGAGCAGCCCTAAATCTCAGAGATACAAAAGGCGACTGAAAGAAGGCAGGTGGCAAAAAAGGCTAATCCAAACCCTTAACTCCAACCCTCCTCTTCCCCGAATTCAGCCAAGTATCAGTATTTATCCAGTAGTATAAGACTGTTTCAAAGCTCAACACTGGCATCTTCCTATGACTACTGAATGATACTTCTTTCTTTTAATTTGTGAGCAGAAACACTTTAGCAATACAGCTGGAATGAATAAAAAATTTTAAGTTGGAAGAAAAAATATATCTGTGCAAGGAGGCACAAAATGCCCTGACAAAAAGAGAAATACTCACAGAAATAACTCTGATAACACAATTATTTTTAAAATGTCATGTACCTAAGAGAAAGACCAATAAAATTATGATCCTCATGGGAGCAGCAAGTCTACTCTTCTGTTTTAAAACACAAGGAACTAAGGAATTGGCCCAGAAACACAGAGCATAAACCAACCTGGAGGAAAAACTCTAAAATTTAAAATTTTTAATTTGTGCTCCCTCTCGTGTTATACTCCATAAAAATATGAGTTCATACCCAAAATAGAAAAATGAATACAGGAAAAGGATGGTGCAAAAGTTAAAGAGGAACATTCCCATAAATTAGCACACTGACAAACCTATGTAGATAAGATGAAGTAAAATGACAATGTGGTGGAGTCTCCAGGGCATTAGACAGCTTCCACTTAAAATTGCCATGTGGTGTCAAAAATTGTCATTGCTTCTGAGCAATGAGTTACAGCAGCATAAGCTTTTCTATTCACAAATAATCTTCCACTGGGAAACTCCGAATCCATACAATTCTTTTCCTTTTTTGTTAGCAGGATATTGACCTATAAATCGAACAAACTAAATTAGAAAGGTATTTTTTGCTACAAACCCACATTTCTGGATCCCATTCAAGGCAGCTCTCCAGGGCATTCCCAGTCCTCCGTCCTTCCTGGAAGGCAGGACAAGCTCCAGCCTGTGTGGGAAGGAGAGGGCGCTTGGCTTTGCTGCTCCCCTGCTGTCAGAATAGGTCCCCCATGCAAAGAGCTTGTCAATCAGTGACAGATTATAAAAAGGAAGTGAAATGTCACATTCCTGCAAGAACTTGGGGACAAGTGAGCTTACCTAGAAAATTGGTATAAGCATAGCTACTGACCTGTTAAGTCAACAAGGTCAGAAAAAACACAAACCCCTGTGCCTACGGGCAGGCTGTCAGCAGTCTCATGCTTCCCCTTGGCATTTCCAGGCATGACCCCATGGGTAATGCTGAGGTCAGAGGGACAAGGAAGTGAGTGATTTATTCTCAGATAACCTTGACCCTCTCCTTCAGAGTAAATGAAGACTCTCTACCATGCAATGCAGTGCCAAATGTGGATGGGACACAGGGAAGATGCTACCCAAATATATTTATTCCCTTACAAAGAATTTTAAGGCATTAGTTTTAATAACCACAAATTTTCAAATAGTGCTCCTCAGCACCTGGAAAGTGAATGAAAGGTATGGAAGCAGCTGAGGTAACACAAGTTGCCAAGTAATCTGACTTGGACAAGATTCAAGGCACCTAAAATTGGTCTCACTGATTTTACATTCTTGGCAGGAGAAACTTGATTAAGAAAACCATTTTTCACTAGTTACTGCTTTTAATAAATAGCCTACTACTTGTAGCCTACAGAAACTGGTATAGTGACTAAGAGTGGGTGAAGCAGAAGAGAGGATGACTTGCCAGGGAGTTATTATTAGACACCTGATGTCAGAGCAGTGATGGTTACCTCTGTGAAAACACTGCTCCTGAGCACGACAAGGTTCATCTCTCAGGGAGGGACATGAGCAGATGGAGACATCAGCAGATCCCCCTGCTGTTCCCTGGGGAATATTAATCCACTCTTCCCATTTTAAAACAACATTCAAATAATACATGACATACTGCCCCTCTACAGCACATACAAATGCATGAAGGTGGGATGGTTTGCCCACAGACATTGTGACCACCCCCTCTGACATGGCCAGAGGTGATCCAAATCACTGTTGCAGGGCAGCCTGGATATATCCTACTGTTTGCAAATACCTTACATCTTTGACAAGGTAGTGAATGGATCTTCTCACATCTGATATCATCTGCTGGCACTTGCCAAATCAGAAAGAAAACAAAAGGCACCCAACTAGACTGAGGAAGCGAATTTCTGTTCTAAGGAAAGCTTATCTTCTCAGACATTTGAAAAGCTTACTGAAAATCCAAGAGCAGCAGGATGGATACCTTGTTAGACAACCATTATGTTGATAAAAAACGTCTGAATTTGGAGAACAGCACATTAAGCCTAAACTCAAGTAGTCCACTAGAAATGAGAAACCTTCTGCAAATGGAATCCAGACAGACATAGAGCATGGATAAAATAAATCTTGGCAATCACTACCTCTGTACTGAACCTTTACCTTTCAAGGGGTAAAGCTTAAAACATTCATAGAACTGAAGGCAATAATACCCCCATTTTAGTCAGAGAGATGGCTGCCTCCTGAGCACTGGTCTGTGCACTCAGCCACACCGCAGGCACAGCCTGCAGTGCCCAGAGCCCCCAGAGCTGCTCAGCTCCACAACTGCCGACAGCTCCTCTCTTCCTATTGCTTCTCCAGCTTCCCTCCAGTCCCCCCCTCCCCAAATCAGGAACAGGGTCTGTCTGTCAGCACATCCTGAATTAAGCAGTCAGTTTGGTTTCTCATCTTCCACACACAATCACACATTTGTCCTCACTGGAGACATGGGGTGAAGTCAAAGTCAGGAGACTGATCTCCACAGTCAAGTAATCAAGATAATTTTAGCTCATAAACTGATGTTCAGCTCTATTCCAGCCGACTTAAGAAAATTTTTAAGCTTTTGCATCAGACGGAAGGCCAGGGAATGACAGCGTCCTCATTTCTGCACTGGAAAGTCACTCCCACCCAAGCAGCTTGGACTGGTTGTGGCAGCACAGAGATGTCAGCAGCCAACCAGCACACTCTGCCACCAGCAAGTTGTCTCCTTCAGGTAGATTTTTAACTGTCCTTCGGCACTTTCAGCTGAATTGGGTCCCTGGCTTACTTTAACAAGTTATCCAGTACTTACAATAGCTTAAATTCTACTAATCTGCTGCAGCCATTTTTGGCAAGTAGCAAAAACAGTGAATCATCCCACATTATCCCAAAGAGACTTCATAAATAAATCCTCCTATCTGAGGAGAACTTGCTGAAGGCTTTTTTATATGAAGGAAACTATTTTGGTCTTGTAAATAAGTAACAATGATTCAGTCCAATAAATGAGCCATTTGCTTTTTCATGCTGATCTTTACTAGAGAATGATAGGGCTGGTATACCACTGCACACCTCCAGATTTCATTCATTCCCCTCCAGCAACCTACCAAAAGAGAGAGAAAAACTGATATAAAATCTCTTTTTTTACATGTTTTCAACTGAGTCCTGTGTATCCTCATTTTTATTTTAAAAGCCTCCCAAGGCAGAGGTGACTCAGCAGTCATTACCTCAGACATCAACATAAAATTAGAGACGTTATAACAATTATGTCAATTAAATTAGCTAGACATCTTTAGCAATTCTGATTATAACCAGATATTAAATTTCAGACTAATTTGAATCGCAATCAAAGCCCATATTTACATCTTAGACGAATGCCAGATAGAAATGTCAATTAATTTGTATATATTGTTTGAAAGACCAATTATGATCGTCAGGCACAGTGTTAGACAGTAGCTGTACAAGCCGCAAACAATTTGATTTCTTTTCAAAGAATGAGTTTGCCAGTTTCCCTCTTTCTGCATTTTCAGATTTGTTTGCTTATTATTCTGTAGGTGGAAAAAAGGAAAATATACCTATTTCAATAAAAGGCTTTGGTTTTCTTGAAAATGTTAAATAAGCTCTCAAATCCAGTAAGCCTATAACGCGCATTGCTGATGGCATAATAACTCTAATAATTAGTCTTTGTTAGCAAAGTAAGCTGTACGAATTTTGCTGAAGTATAAAAGTCATTAAACAATGAGCATCTGTCATAAAACGGTGCAATACATCATGCACAAAATCTCCAGTCCGTTCAGCCAACGGTGAAGGTCCTCTCCCTCTGTCTGTGACAGATTTCTGAGCAATGAATGGGGCTTTCTCTTCAGCATAATCCTTTCCTAATTTAGTATCAGGATTTTATGATGCAATTCTTCTATTCTGAAGCTGAAACAATTTCAAATCTCTCTTCACAAAAATAAAACATTAATAACTCTGTCTTATTAACATGCTAGTTTTGTAAACATTGAATTGCCTTTCTTTCCAGAAGACAATACCAACAAACACTTTCTCTTTGCCATCTAATGTCTTTATATACTTACAGGGGTAAAGAGTAGCTATAAAATTGCAGCTGACATACGAATACCACGTTGGAAGGTCTGACACTCACTCAGAGCTCGTGGAGAACTAAACAGTCTGTCAAGCCATTTAGCAGCAAATTGGATATCGTACTGTTCTAAATAGGATTGAAACAGGACCTGCATTGTTGTACAGAATTAGGAGTGACAATGCAGATTACTCAATTTTAAAAGGAAGATAAAGAAATAACTGGACCTGAAACATAAAAACAGGGTCACAATGTCTCACTTAAAAACCCTCCATAAGCAGAGAGGGGCTTTTTTCCTTATAAATACATTTTTTTAATATAGACAGGTAGATTTTCTTTACACACAGGTAAAGAATAAATTATCCCTGTGGTATTTTTATAGGAAATTCACTGTTGGAGAATAATTGGGTGGAAATACTCTCTCTCTGGTCGTAATTTGCTGTCACAAAGCTCATTCCTACAAACCCAGAATACAGCACTGATCTCTCCAGTGTGTACAAGGCCTCAGTTAGCAGTTGGGAAAGTCAAAGATTTAAACAGGGTCACAGTTCTGCATCAAATAGGAGGATGGGGACAACCAACTTTCCACAAACACACCCCAAACTACCACCATCAACAACACCATGAAGTTTCCAAAGCTCCCACACATGAAATGACTGTAAGTCAAACAAAAAAAACCCCTCATCCTAGAATACCACTAGTTCTAAATTTGCCAACTTCATTCCTATTTCTGTCCCTAGCATTACACAGACAGCCTCTGCTCAGAGTGCAACGTCACCACGTGGGGAGCAGCCCCTATTAACTGGCAAAGCAGGTGAGCAGAGCCGAGCACAGCCCTGCAGAGAGACTGACTGCACTGTGCAAACCTACCTTTCATGGTTCTTAACATAAGTTCGATTGCATAGTTAAAATGCATAATTACACACAAACGTAATTTTGGATAGTGAAAATGCCGGTTTGTTATGTGCTGTTTTAAAGGAAAAGAAAACTATTTTGACAACAGGACTTCAGACTGGTATTTTTAGAATTCACATACGGCACAGCATTTCAGCCAAAGAACCAAAACAGCAAAATATTTCTAAGCTGAAATATCAGTGTATTTGTGCTCCATATTCCTGACTCATTAAAATCTCAAATTGCTCAACTTCAATCTTCCACACAGTTAAACAATGCTTTTTTTTTGCTTTATGCATTTTCTTATCTGCAATAAAAATGTTTCATTCCATGTTCTTCCTATATGAATCCTAAATAACTTTTTCATTAAACACAATTTTCTGCTATCATGATTTACACTGCAGTATCCTTCTGCTCAGCCTCCTTTTTTTTCAAAATATATCTGGAATATCAGATTGGACTAGTCAGCTATTTGGTTCAATATCCCATCCCTGACAACAGGGACTTATAAATGTAAAGCTATAGTGAAGCTCCAGGAAACCACAACACAATAATCTGCTCTTGGAGAAATTTCTTCATAAAACTCATTTATTTTCAACTAGTCTCAGTTCCCAGGCATGAGAGTGTATATCCGTAATCCCCACCACGTACTTTACTTCCTATAATTGAAGCCTCTTTTTGCTACTTCACCTGAGCGCTACTATGTTGTACATATGTTTTCTTGGAATAACTTCACAGAACTCACAGATTAATTTTATATTACGTGTGGGTTTTGCTTCTTTTTTTGTTGAGTTTATCCACACCTCGGTGATCCCTGTGTGATGCTCCCTGTGATCACAACTGTCACCCCCCTGAGCGTGTTCTCGGGGCTTGGATGCTCGGACAGATCTAAGGGATGCCTTTGAACATAGGTCTGGCAGGATCCAAGACTGTTTGCAAGCAGATGGCACATTTGCCACCAGGCTTAACCAAGGCTGAACTGTGTACTGCTAATGAGGTCTTGTCACAGAGGAACTGAAAAACCACCCCTCTGCCCTCGGCTGGATTATCTGACCTACCCACATTCCTCAGATGCACAGGACACAACTGCTGCTTGTAACATTTCAAACACAATAGTAAGAAATCCAATGACTCTTATAGCTCCTGGCCCTTCCCAAAATCATTTTAAACATTTAACTGTCCAACCATGTGTAAAATGGCCTTGAGGCTGCAAAACAATTGATGACATGTAAGTCATATGAGCGAACAAAATTGAGTGTGATCCTTTAATGGCATAGGGCTTTCTGAATAAGATACACCACTCTTCAAATCAGGTGGAAAGAATACCTCTAGTCTGGAAGTGTCCAAAGCACATTTCCTGACTTGTACTCAGTGTGAACAGTACACAAAAAAAAAGATTTTCACTAACTGTGAAAGTCAAATACACTGGAACTTCTCTGCATTAAACAAAATATGGTAATAACAAAAACTCCTAGAGACTGTCACCCTACTTTGCTTGTCAACTGAGCCTTTAAAAGCAAGTGAAGACAAATTAGGATAATATCAGAAATTAAAATACTGTATTTTACAAACTATTAAAAATGTGAACCCATGATCCATGCTGTGGCCTTGGATATGAAAGATGAAATGAAAGGCCTTCACATAAGGAGAGAATTCAGAGTTTAAGTATATTTCACCTCACCACTGAAGGCATGCAAATGCATGTAATTAAACAGGTCTCATTAGCAAGGTTTGCTCTAATTTATAGTCTTACTTTCAGTTTTTCTCTGAGTCTCCCAGACATAAAGATCAAAAAAGGAGGTCAAACTGATTGGTTTGTCTTACATCCACAAACAGTTTTTCAGTAAAATTAAAATGGGACACAGGTGTCATAGTTGGTGACAGCCATTCCAACAGAGTCCAAGACTCCACTGACTCAGTTTAAAGCTATATTCCAATCCCAATTCCTCCCCAAATACAATGCAAACTACCAGCAGTTCATTTTGCAACACAAACCAGAGTATGATTCCTCTTCAACAAAATGCCTTAATGTTTTTATTTCAGCTTTTAATTTTTGTATTAGGGTCAGTAATGTAATTGGGGAAAAATTCTCAAGTGCTTCAAAATTTAACATTTTATTCAGGTTTTAATGACAAAGCTCTCGAGGACACGATGTGTTGGGTTACTTTTTTGCTTAACAAAGTAATAAATCAGGAGTAAATGGATTATAAAAATTTCACTGTAATTCTAACCCGGTTTAACTGACTTTTGCTACAAAATTGCTTCAACAGATACTACTTCCCCACACAAAGGCCAGGACTAAGGACAACAGTTGGGGATTGCATGGGAAGGGAACCAGCACAGTGCACTGGATGTTAAGTACTCTACAAGAGACCAGCTGACTTCTTCTCACCACGGCACTTCAATTATTTGGTACAAACAGGCAGTACCTCTGCAGTGCCTGCATTACTGTTTATCCTTTCTCAGCTCGTTACTGCTCTCCAACTAAATACATTTAAGGTTTTGCAAGTCTACATCTAACTTATTTTGCTACTTCCAAAGGCACTGTTCCACTATAATACCTGCTACAGAGAGCGAGCATGTAACTGCTGCTGGCAAAGCCTGGGATGGAGACTGGAATATGTGCATCAGCCATGCTTTCACATTTAATTTTTCCTTCCATTCTACTCTATCCATTCTGCTAAAA